>OY821758.1:35691331-36081331 GCA_963682095.1 Potentilla sterilis
TCACTCATCTCGTCATTTTCGTGGATTTATAATTTTTTTTATTTTCATCATTTTTATCGTTATACTTCTTCCTTCTCCATAATATACATGTCTAGTTTGATACACATGTAGAAGTAGTTAACTTGGAAAGATTTCATGTTAATTTTTTGTTTATTTACTATTACATGTTGATGCGGGGGCTTTTCGATTAATCATGACTAGGCCGAATTCCACCCAAAAATAGGAGAAATTCGTGTGTGATTCAAACTGCATGAAAATCAAAAGAGGTTGATAGCATGAGCGTGGTGCGGGAGGTAGAAACACACTGCGGTGAAAGAGAATTAGGGATTTTCTGGGTTTTGGATTTTTGGAACAGGTTGAAGGTTGAAGGAGGCTTTTTAGGTGTTGCTGGGTGATGTTGGATGATGCCTGATCGATGCGTCATGCCTCATCAATCCCATAATCCCCCTTTTATAGGCTCAGGGTTGTGCTGCAGGGTAATTCACAGAAACTCTATCATTTTGGGTAAAATGATTCATCTTCAATTCATCCAGCATTTATGCCCTAAAGTCAGGGAAATAGAGGATTGATGTGATGGCTTCTGATTGCTGCAACGGCAGCAAACACAATATCATAAAATTTGGAAAAAGATATTGGAAAGAGATTTGGAATTGTGGTCTCATGGTTTGAGGGAGAAAGAGAAGCCTATTAACTAGTTTGAAGGCTCCTTTTGGTGAGATGCGATGATACTTCTGATGGATTTCGGTTTGGTTCGGACTGTGTATCTGGGTGCTGGGGAAGAAGAGATTTTGCTGCTGGAAGAAAGGAGGTGAGGCACGTTAAAGAAGATAGGGAACTGAGAAGTTGGGTTTTTCTTACATGGGCTTTTGGATTCCTAAAGGAATGGTTGGCCCAATCTTATGTTCTCATGTTCACCAAATTCATTGTCGATCTAGATCGTTGGGGTTTGATTTTGGGCCCAAGTCCAAAATCACCAACGATATTAAATCGACAAATGAGCATGTGCGTTTCCGTAACCTACCACACCATACCCACATCTGCAAGCCCCAAGTGCATGATTGTGGCGTGGATTCACATGCGTGGCATTACTGTTTGAATATATAATGTAGCTTGCATGTGTATTCCATTATTTGTGCTTGGAGTATGTGTACGACATACTCTTGCTTTTTTGTGTATCAACACATATTTATGTTGATAAAATGATTAATGATAAAAAATAAAATAAAAAGTCTATCAAAATCTATGAGAATCCATAAAAGTTGTATTTTTTGTTTTCACAAGTCCTTAAAAGTTTCTCTTATAAATCTACGGAAATCTAGAAGATTTTATAAGTCTGTATAAATCTAAGAACTTTTTATGAATCCATCACTTAAAAAAAGTCTGCATAAATTTGAGTACAATTCACCCCCCTAAGTGCAATGACTTTTGCCCACCGTAATTCTTGTCAATGACGGAACCCGGATTTTGAAATAGGGCGTGCTGAATTTTTTTCTTAATTAACATATGGGCTATTTATAAAAATTTAGGGTGCGCTAATTTCTAAAATTCAATTTTTTACACTAAAAAATAGCCACAAAGTCAAGTTTTTTCACAATTTGGGGTGCGTTGTAGCCTACCGTATTCTATGTGTAGGTACGCCTTTGATTCTTGTACTTCCTAAATTTCAGGTATTTACAAAAAAAAATTTACCATCAAAATCACAAATGATAGCCCAATAATTTGGTCTAGTGAAATCAGCCTCCCCTTTGTAAGTGAGATGTCGTGAGTTCGACTCATAACATACTACTTGTTGTATTTGAGTTCTTTGTTCGATAAAAAAATTCACAAATTCGAAAATCTCGAGTGGGTTCAAACTTCACTTACATATATAAGAGTGTGTAAGTTATTTAATTAAAAAAAAAAAAAACAAAACAAAACTGTGGCTGGATGTTACGGTGATTGATTTCCACTAGCTAGTAACAATGTCGAGGTTGTTAAAACTTTTTATTACAACAACTAAAACTGTCGGACATTCTCAATAGCTTTAGGTTGTATAGTTTATCCTAATTTGGCAATCGATTGAGTTGATCAAAATCATTAAAAGATTTTGCAGTCATTATAAGGGGAAAAAAAAAAGACTGTAAGACTTTACAACAATGTTGAATTTTTGTTGAAAATAGTTTCATACAGCTTCATGAATCTCATCTCCTAATCGATTACTCGTAGGTTCATCAGACTTGAGTTGAGAAAGTGGTCCAAGTCTTGTCTTGTACTTCTATGAATATCATTCAATTTAGTGAATTCATATGGCAAAAACCACCACTTTATGGTTCTCCGATTGTTATAACTTCTTCACCAAAGTTTTTGTTGGCTATATCGTCATATCATGTTTGAAAATGAGACAATCCAACTAGTTAAATATTTGTTAAAGGAAAAACTAAAACCAATTATTGTTCGCATAAAAGTTGAGAGAGTTTCTTATGTTGCCAGAGTAGAGGATCACTAGTCATGATTATTAAGGAGTGAAGAGGTTTGAGAATGAACTGAAATCCAACATGGGATTGAGTGTTTTTGGTGTGTCTGTGTTTAGGGACGTGGTAGAATCACAATAAGAAAACAGAGGCTTTTGGTTATTTTCGGTTTAAATGTGGAACCAAGCCTACTCCATTTCACATTTATTCATCACCATGTGTTTTTGTTTTTTTTATTTTTATTTTTTATTTTTATAAAGTTTTTTGGTGTGATGCTATATGCCGTTTTCAAGCTAAAATTAAGTTGGATTTAAGTGGTTTAAGAGATCTTATTTATCGTGCATAAGTTGGCAAGCTGCATGCGAAATCTGTCCTCATGTAGTTTCTTAATTTATTATTTTATTTTACTAATAAAGTTTAATCTTGTGGTCCACCATACCTTTAAATATATCAGTGAAATTTAAACTTATGACATCTATGGTGTTGATTAGATTAGTTAACCAACAGGGCATGACCCACCAAGGTATAGTTACTTAGGTAGTGTTTAGGTAAGGGATATAAAGGAGGGATATGACTTCTAGAAGGGATTTGAAATCCCACGTGGGAAATCCCTTGTTTGGCAATAAATCAGAGAGGAACTTTGAAAACACGGGATTTTAACGCAGAATATTAGATACATAATTACCCAAAAATATAATTTTATAGTGATATTTACTAATAACAAGACTTAATTTTTTTATACCATCAGCAGAGAATTAAAAGTAATAGGCTGTTAATCCATCCACTATTTAATGACATAATTAACCCTAAAAATCTATAAATTACAACTCATGTCATCCATATAAATAAACACATTCTCCTTTTTCTCTTTCTCTCTCATCTCTCTGCTGATCTCTTTCTCTCCTCTCTCTCTGTTGATCTCTCTCTCTCTCTCATACCAACACCACCAACCACACCAACCACTGCCTCCCTCTGCCGACGACGACCTCCACCACCTCAACCACTGCCTCCCTCCGCCGACGACGACCTCTACCACCTCAACCACTCCTCTTCGCCACCACTGTCGCACCACTCTCTCTCTCTCTCACTTTTTCAATGGAGTCAGTGGATTGATGAAATGTGGGAGATTGGTTATGGTTAGTTTGAGTTTGTGTGTTAGGGTTTTCAGATCTGATCAAATCTGGGCGGAGAAATCAGATGGAGTATATGGAAGTTGATTTCTAAGGGTCAGTAACATTGGAATCGCGGAGGTAAAGTTTCTGAGGGCCAGTAGCATTGGAATCTCGGCGGAGGTAAAGCGGAAGTAAAGTTTCTGAGGGTCAGTAGCATTGGAATCGCGGCGGAAGTAAAGTTTTTGAGGGTCAGTAACATTGGAATTGGGCGGAGGTAAATTTTCTGAAGGTCAGTTGCATTAGAATTGTGGCGGAGGTAAAGTTTCTGAAGGTCAGTAGCACTAGATGTACATATTTCTGAAGGGAGTATTGTTGAGTGTAATTTTGTAATTTATGAGTTAACGGATTCTGTTAGTTTTGGATAGAAACTTGCTAGTGATAATTTTAAAAAACAATCTTACTACTGGTAAATATGAACACCAAATTATAGTTTTGGGTAATTATCTCAATATTAGACGGGATTTTTCTCAATGAATCACTCTCCCTTGAGTTCCGCCTCCATAGGTGGAATTGTGAAATTCCATTCTGCCTCTCAATTTTTTGCTCTCTCAACTTGTGGCATCGCTCATCGTCAGGTTCGATGTTCACCTTGGGCTTTCGTTTCTTTTTATATTCTAGGGTTTAATTGGTTAGTTTTTAATTTTTTTCATCTCCAATTTGATTGATCCATGGTTAGGTAGTACTATAGTTGATAATTCTTCATCTCTGTTAATAGTTTTGTTATCTAATTTGATTTCATTGGCTGCTGGGTTGTTTTTATTTCATTTGAATTTTGCATTTATGTGATTTGTCCAAATAGGTTAGCTGCGAATGCCTCTTTTTAGGTTTGAGTTGGAGTTTTTGGAGAACTATGTTTGATTTCTGTTTGAGTGGGAGCTATTTCCAATTTTTGAGAGCCAATTCCCAAGTTTTCATCTGCCTAGGAATGCATAGATGGGTAGTTCTTATCTTGGGGCTTCCTATGGGTTTCTGTATTTCTTATAATTTTCAGTTGAGAATGAGAGACAAGGGAGGGAGAAGGCGTATTTATATGACAATCTATTTGCATGGAACGACAACTCGATCAATATCGGATTCATTTGTATATGAATGAGATCAGAATAAAATTATGAACCAGCTAACCAATGCATGGAGAAAAGAGACGGGGGCTTTATATTTGGCTGGAAGTGTTGATGTGTAATTGGTATTTGAGTTTACTGATTTATGTTTTTGTTTATAATTCTATACTTGTTGATACAGTTACATTTTCAACCTATACAATCTGTTGTCCACTACACGTAATGCCCTCAATTAATATTAAATTGATAAAAATCGTCCAAAAGTGTGGCAGCCTAAAAGCTCTTCCATTAATAAGAGTGCTATTAAACAAAAAGTGAAATATTACATCTCAATAAAAGAAAAAATTGATAGAAATTATTGATTACTTGAAGAAAGCTCCCAAGATCTTGTGAAGAAGGCGACTATTACCACGTACAAAGTAATTTGACTATACATTTTTTCGCACATACATATATTATTGGGTTTAATATTTTCACATTTCTCATTAACCGAAAATCTTGCCCCCAGAGAATTAAAATCCTAGGTCAGCCATTAGCCTATGGTGCATGAATTGCCTAGCTTTATAAACTTCAACACGAGTAACATAGAAAACTGTCAGAGACGATTACACATAGGAGATGTTTAGAAATAGTATAAAGATATGCCCTCGTTTAGAAACTTTTATTAGTTTATAGGAAGGGGAGAGGAGGGTCAAGACATACACTCTTATTGCCCATATATCTTATGTAGTTTATATCATTGTCTGTACTAATTTCCATGTAAAGATATGGATTAATACCATTCGTATTTTTATCTGTTCTCTGAGAAGATATATATATATATATATATATATATATATATATATGCAAACATCGGATGTTGTTGTGAAAAATGTATATATTTGCTGATAATAAGCTCACCTACTTTATGTCCTTTGCATAGTTTTACTCTAGTATTCATTCTTCTGTCATTTCTCATATTCCTTGAGTTGTCTCTTGCTGAACATATTCAGGTCTTTATTGTCATTACAACATTTGCAATAATTTTTCATCTGAGTTCATTATGTTTATTATTGACACTTTGATTCTTTACTTGAAAGCTGAATTAGCTTGTTTCTACCTGTTTTTCATGGCAGACACACACTGAAGCTTCAAAATATCGCTTCAAGACAATTGCCAATTGGGATGATATTGTCGACTTGTGTCCAAAGCATAGAGCACACGGTTATGGGGCTAAAAACGCTAAGAATGCAAGTGAGACTATGAGCATTGAAGAGGACAATGCTAGCCTCACCCAAAGAAAGTAAAGGTGGAAGAAACAATTGTTATGGCGGTGTCGAAATGGCTTCTAATATGGTTTCAACCAGAACAAATGTGATTGTAGATGAAGTATATGAAGAAATTATGACCATACCTAATCTAGAAGACGATCTTCGTTGGTGAGCAATTGAAGTATTTGCTAACAATGCAACAAAGTTCCAAATATTGAAGAAGATTCCGCTTGAGAAGAAAATTGATTTTGTTTTGAAGTTAATGCCATGAGACTTTTTAACTTGTGTTTTCTTATGTGAATTCAATTAAGAAGAAATTTGTATTGTGCATATGAAACTTCCATTGTTGCATTTTCGAATTATTTAGTAAAGCAAAATTTTTATTGATTTACCATCTATTCAATAAAAAATATAACTATAATAGTTATAAAGGAAAATAACATTAATATTGTCAAACAAAGAAATATGTTTAAAATTCCATGATTAAATCCCTTTCATCAAGAAATTTACCCAAACAAGTCATTTTAATAATCCACCACCTAAATCCCTTCATTTTAAAATCCCATCACCTTCAAATCCCTTAACTTTAAAATTCCTTGGAACCTCCAAATCCCTTACCCAAACACTACCTTAGTGAACTTTATACGGTTATAAGCTCCGATTGGTGTTCAATACTCGTGTGGTTGATAGATGCACAATGTGCGACGTTATTAATGTGTTATTATCCCTTATTTGTGCTTTGTTAAGTCTATTTAGAGTAAGATAGAGTCATAATATAGTTTAGTGTCGCTTTGGTAGAGTTTTGGAGAAAATGTGCTTAATTATCAGAAAAACGACCAAGTATAGAAATCTGAGGAAAAAGTGTAAAATATGTTGTTTTCATGATTTTGAGGCCTGTGTTTGACTGACTTATTATTTTCTAAATTTGATGAAATTTGGCAGGCATATATTTGGCAAGTTGAAGTATATTGTATCAAATATTCAGATCAATTGGAGCTTGGGAAGTCACCCAAAAGATAGCTGCAACGTGGTAGTTTGAGCAAAATGATCCAGGGACTAACAGGATTTTCCTGGGACTGTGTCCTGACTTCCAGAATTTATTTCGGACGTTTCAGTTAGAATTTGAGGAAGCCCTTTTATATAGAGAAAGCCCTATGAGTCTAGTTTCTCTAAGATTTGGAATCATATCAATCAGAGTACTGAGGAGGTAGTTATGCCGGATTTACTGGAGAAAGGTCAATCTGCAGAGAAACAGAGTGGTTTCCCGGTTGCACAAGGAAAGCTTTCCTTTGGACTTTTGATGCACGGATCAACTGTGATGGACTTAAAGATTTTTTGGACATGTCCATACTTACTTAATGAGAAGATTCAAGTGTAAAGTTCAGTCAAAGGAAGAGTCTAGAAGAGCCAAACTTGGCCAGCAAGCAAGCAAAAACCGATTGGGACTAGGACTTGTGTAATCCTAATTACTGCCGATTTCCTCCAGCCTTTTCTCTATACATAGCACAACTTAAGGATAGAAAAAGGATCTCTTCTCTCTCACTTTTACATATAGCCAAAACTCTCTCAAAATAGCACCACATATCTAAAGAAGAAGTTTACAAGCCGAAATCATCCTTCATCACCAATCCGATATCCCATCTTCCATCATCAACCGAATCAACTATTGCCGAGACTCTTCAAGGTTTCTTTTAAAGTGTGATTCACTCATCTCTCATGACTTGTAATTTTCTGTATAATTTCTATGAAGTTTGTAAAGATTTGTGGATGGTTATTTGGTTTTATTAATTTTGCTTTGGACTTCCGAAATTCTGTTATGTGTTTTGGTTTTCTATTTGTTTGATTTATCATCATAATATGTAACGATTTTATTATAGGATTTAGGGCAGTATGTTTCATACATGATACTTGATTCTAATTGATTTATTTTCTGAATTCGTATGCACAACAAATTAAATGCTTAAGGGCTGCCTAGGCCAAGTTTGTTCTTTATGTGTTAATTTCATGTTTCCGAATATGATATAAATTTAATCATACGCTGAGTTGGTCTAATTTGTATCTATTCTAAGGGGTAGAGTAATTATAAAAATATGCATGTTGAAGCAAGGTGAGGTGACGCCATTCTTGTTGCATGTCTCTGATTCAGCTTATTGTGCTTATGTGGTTCTTTGTGTTTACCTTCGACGCTGAGTGTTTGTAAACCGATTAACATACGTTTAGAGTTATACGCTGAGTTAACTCTAGATAATTAAGAAGTATTAACGATTAGATGAACCGCTGAGGACTCTAATTAGAATTGAAATTAAATGAATCTTGTTAAGTGTCAAAATTTTCTGCCATGTTTCCTTGTATGAAATTGTTATGTGTTATGTGAGTTTTGTGTGTAGTGTTATGTGTAGAAGAAGATGATCACGTGTAGATAATAAATTAGGATTTAATTTCGTAAATTCATTAGTAGATAATATCTTCGACAGCCCCATATGATTATGTAATGCTTTATGTGATTGAAAGCCCTTGATTTCCCCGGATAGAACGATTCCTTCTTGTCCTTACTACAATTAACACAAGAAGGGTAATATATGTATGAAGTTATTTTGCAGGTATTTAGTGCTTGGAAAATAATTCCATCAGTGGTATCAGAATGTCATTTCCTCTCGAACAAGCATAACTAACTTGGACAAGTTTACTATATATGGATCATTGTCAATGGTTAATGTAGAAACTTTAGACGTGGGGCAAAAAAAATAATAATAACAACCACCAACATAAAATTCTCGGTGTAAAAAATATTAATAATTGTTGGCGGTAGCAACAGCTAAGCTACCGGGGATAACAGACCCGTACTAAGGCCCGGCACGGAAGCCCATGCACCCTGTCCCGAGGCCCAGCTGCCCGACTACCAGTAGGGAGCGGGACGACCGACGGGGGAAGCCCACAAAGAGTGACCCAGGAAAGTGTTTAACTATGCAGAAGGGGCTTTGTCCCACATCGAAAGATAGGCCCAGCTTTGGGCCTGGGAACCTATATAGCAGCCCAGCTACTTTCCTTATAAGGTAATGAACCAATCCCAAGTCTAAACACTCTTTATTATTAAAGTATTATCCATCACCTTACTGACTTAAGCATCGGAGTGGAATTGTCCGATTCCCATCGGACTTCCCTAGTAAGCAGGACTGTAGCAGGAGAAGGTCAACCCAGAAGTCAGCAATATCTTTGGGTCAGCAGGATTTAAACACTAACAATAATAATAACAATCACCAACATAAAATTCTCAATGAAGGAAAACAAAACTTTAATTTGTTTATTCTCTACCAAATATACAAATCAATTTTAAATTAGTACATATCTTTAAAATATAAAATATTTACATACTATTCTCCTTATCTAAAAAAATTATGCTAACATTATCCTAAAAAACAAGCATAGACATTTAAGCAACCCGTAGGTCAATGTGGGCTTAAGAGGAGTTTTTAGGACTTTGGGGGATGCGGGTCTACCATTGGGTCGTTCTGGGCCTTTGGTAGACTTGCAGAACCTGGAGCTTTACGACCCAAATGCTCTCTTCGATCAAAGACTCCTCATCATGAACCTGTGAACTCGGATCTTCAATCTATTTTCAAGACTATTGGTCGCTTTCTGATCTCTAAGACATTTCGACATGGTCTTTTTCAAATGTTGCTGAGTCTTCAACTTGTGGGGCTTCAGATCCTCATAGTGTATTGGGATGCGCTCCACTCCCCCCTACAACTTTTCGTAGGACTGGTAAGCTATGTTGCATGGACACGGACACGAACACGACGACTCGACACGGCGACACGGTAAATCTCAAAAATCGATTTTCCGACACGGCTTGGACACGGCAAATAAATTATAATTTATATATTTTTAATACATAAAATAAATTGATAATATTACTAAAAGTTGTAAATTCAATCCATAATTTATAAGAAATAACATCAAAGAGTCAAATGCAAGTGAGAAAAGTGCAAAGTTAACAACTTTAACATCATATAAAGTTCTCAAAATCTAGTAGAATTAAACTTCTCATAATAAGTCACCAAAAGCTTAGTTAATCTAGCTTTTAAATGGCTTCCACCGCACAACTTCGGGAAAATTTCATGATCTCCAACACCTATACATATAAATAACCACAATTATAAAGCTAGCCAATTATCAAACATAACAAAAAGTACAAATAAAGCTACCTAAACAAGTAAACATTCTAATATAAAAACATGCAACTTACCTTCACATAGCTAGGCCTCAAGACTCAATTGCATCATCAAAAATCCCCTCCTTGAATGTCGGCTCATCAAGGGACAAAGTTGCAAGCTCAAGCACATCAACATTCCCCGGTTCCATCGAGTCATGGGCATCTCCCACAAGATCCCACATTGTGTCGATATTTTTTGCATAGCTAGGATCTCTCCTTGCCAAAAGCCTAAGATTTGTATGAACATACACCAAATCTTGAGCTCTTTTTGGTGCCAACTTGTTCCTCTTCAAACCATATATGAAACTATATGTGCTCCAATTGCGTTCACAACAAGAAGATGAGTAAGGTTGATTGAGCAACTTGAGAGCCAAAGTTTGAAGAAGAGGTGTAGAAGCTCCATAACTTGCCCACCAAATTATAGGCTCAAAATAGTACTTATTCTCCAAAGCTTCGGGTGTTGAATAATCTCCCATGTTCAATGAAAAATAGGCAAATTCCTCAACCACTTTGTTGCGAACATGAGGATCCGGAAAGAGCCTTTGAAGGCATTTCCTCCTTTCATTGTTGAGCTCGGCATCTCTATGTGGAGCAACCCGATTAGGATCCTCTTCAAGCCATTGAGAGCTATAATATCTTGGATTCAAAGTGTGTGCCATGCAATGAAGTGGCGAAGAACTCTTAGTCCACCGAGCAAGTAAAATGGAGTACACCACCTCATAGAACCTTGATACCTCACAATGCTCCATTACGACATTGGCAAACTTGGGGTCAAAAATTGCACTCTTCACTTTCTCTATCATCACATCCCACCACTCATAAACCAAGTGAAGACAAGGTCTATCCAAATCCGTCATCCTTATCATCTCATATATAGGACCCATGAATCCAATCATGAAATCAATTTGTTCCCATAACTTGTCATTCAATAGCATATCCTTCATAGCTTTTGCTTTTGTTTGATCATCTTCTTTATACATATCCCATCTTGGACTAATCACCATTTGTTGCATGCCATTCTTCACTTCCTTAAACCTTTTAACCATCACATAATGAGAAGCAAATCTTGTCTCGGCAACGTGGAGCAACTTCAATACACAATGATCATTATACATGGACAAACGCATGCTATGGTTCATGATAAAGTTCTTGATGAACCACACATCATTGACAACGGCTTCCATAAGCCACCCCAACTCTCTATCTACTGTCTCACCCGGTAGAAAAGATTTTGCCTTCAAAATATCCTTCAAAACAAGATTGAGGGTATGGACCACACATGGTGTCCAAAAGATGTGTTGATATGTACTCTCAACAATTGCACCAGCAGCAGAGCACACAGGGGCATTGTCGGTCACTACTTGAACCACATTATGGGAACCTATCTCATCGATGGATTCCAAAAGCAATCTTGCAATTTCAAACTTGTCTTTAAACACACCTTCACAGTTGATTGCCTTCAACATAATAGCCCCATTGGTGGAAGCAGCCATCATATTGATTAATGGCCTCCTTTGATCATCCGTCCACCCATCAGAACACAAGCTCACACCGCTATCCTTCCATGTTTTCTTAATTGGATGTAGCATCCGTTCAATGTGACGCTTCTCATTATCTAGAAGTGTGGTCCTCAATGCATTGTACCCCGGGGGAACATAACCTGGAATGCGTGAAGCACGATTGTAAGAGCTTCGGTAGTTTGGATTCCTTGCAACATTGAATGCTAATCCGCTAGTGTAAAAAAATCTTGCAACTTCAGCATCACATTGTTTCCTTTCTTCAATCTTGAAAGATTGGGTTAGTTGCGCACTAGCCCCTCTTCTCTTTCTTCCTCCATCATCCCTCTCTTCGAGAGGAAAATAAGTAGACCCACTTCCCGACATACTTGAAGTAGGAGGCAAAGGAACCTTCTTAGAACCTTTCTCCCGCAACCGTTGCTCACACGAGGCTAGAAGGTCCTGTACTTCCATTATTTGATCTGTTGTGACCTTGCTGCAAACTCTAATCCCCGTACCAGAAATCTTAAGCAAATGAGTTCTAACTCTAGAATGTGACCCCGTGAACTTGACTTTGCAGAAATTACAAACAAATGAAATATTTCCTCCTCCTCCTCCTCCTCCTCCTCTAACAATGTCACCATTATCATCAAACACTGGCTCCTTAGTGACATATCTCCAAAGAGGAGCAGTTAGATTTCCTAACTCAGTTGATTCAACACTAGGTTCGGTAGATGCAGCACTTAAACTCATCCTATTCAACAATCAAATTTTATTCATTAATCATCCTATTCAACAATCCTATTGAACTCATTACTATTCATGAATCATTATTCAACAATCAAATACTCACAATAAGACATCACAATAACTCTGCTATGGTTCAGTCACAAGTTGCTCACAATAAGAACAAAAACAAAAACTTCCAAGGTAAACTTAGTATGAATTGTTAAACTAGGATCACTATATAAGCAGAAATTATAATATAGATCATAACTTGAGTATCGAACCATTTTAATCAACGCATGCCTATCTTCACTGTCAAAACATGTTCAATGGTGATTAATAGTGTACAAATGAGATCCAATATTTTTGAATCTGTTGCGTCTGAATGGGACTGATAGTATGATACTGTGATGGCTGTGAATCAAATAGAGATCCCATTTTTTTAAGCTGAAGTTTACTAGACACCACTTTGGTTGCTTGTCATAAACTACTTGCTAGTGATAAACAATAACCCAATCAATCAAATACTCACAATAACCCAATCAATCAAATACTCAATCACAATAACCCAATCAATCACAATAACCCAATCAATCAAATACTCACAATAACGCAATCAATCAAATACTCACATGAAGAGGAGGGCCGAATCGGGAGAGCAGGAGGAGGGAGGGAGGGAGGGCTGAGCAGCAGAGCAGCGGAGGAAGGCCGAGCAGCGGAGTAGCGGAGGAAGGACGAGTAGCGGAGCAGGAGGAGGAGGAGGAGGAGGAGGGCAGGGCTTGGGTCTAGGGAGGGAGAAGAAGAGGAAGAAGAAGATCTGCTGAACTTGATGGAAGAAGAAGAAGAATCGGCAGAAGGAGAGGTGAGTTAGGGTTTTTCCAACTTTTTTTTTTTTTTTTTCTGACGTGGCGTGTCCGAAAATAAGGATACGTGTCGGTCAAAGTGTCTAAAAAGTCAACATTGGCCGATACGCCAGATGGCGTGTCCGACACGTATTTTCTCGTGTCGTGTCGTGTCGCCGTGTCCGGCCGTGTCGGACGCGCGGATTCGGCTGTTTTTACCGTGTCCGTGCAACAGAGCTGGTAAGTGTTTCTGTTGTAACCCGTAGGCCTGACAGAGACTGGTGGATCTTGGTGTGATTCCTTCCTGCAAGTCCTGCTAACTAAGGGGAATACCGGGCGGACCGGTCTTCTCCTCTATGATGCCTAAGTTAGTACCGATGGGATAAATGGATAACATAAGCGGGAATAATAAGTAGTTGGAGAGTTGGTTACCTATTACTGAGGGTAGTTGAGGCCTTTATATAGGTTGTCGAGCGTGAGGTATGGTCTCACTCTTCGATGTGGAACTGATCCCCTTCTGTTCATACATTGGGGCAGCTTTGGTGGTCTGTTCAGCAGGCTGGCGCCCCCGGCTCCCGGGCTCCTGGCCATAAGGTAGGCTGCTGGGCCCCGGGTCCGAGTGTTAACGATCCTGCCCCGAGCCATGGACCTGGTCCGAGTGGTGCGACTGCGGGTCTATCGGCCTGGGTAGCCCCTCTGTGGCTACCGTCAACAAGTCTCCCAAGTTCCCGGTCAAGTGCAATCTTAAATGGGGACTTAAATATGTCTTGCTCTGCAGGCCCGCAGACTCGCAGGGTTACCGACCCAACGGTGCCCTAGTCCCCCAAGTCCGCGTTGAAGATTGGGCTTAGCCGGGCGTTCGAGCAGAAAGCCTGTTATGATGGTGCATGGTGATGCGAGTGCCTGTTCATGATGATGTGCAACAGTTATGAGTTTGAGTTGTGATGATGGTGGTGTGGTGCTTGAGTTCCGTCGTTCCTTGCATATGGAATGGGGTGAACCCGGACGAGTATATGGGATGATAATGTGGCGTTGAAATCTGCCATGCCATGCATATGGGGCGGGGTGAACCCAGATGAGTGCATGGGATGATAATGTGGCGTTGAAATCCGCCATGCCATGTTCCGAAAGGACTTGACCGGTGAATTGTATGAAATGCTCCGGGAGGACCCGGCCGGTGAATTGCCATGGCGGAACGAGTCCCCTAGTGAAAATCGCTACCCACGGTGGTACAAACCGGAGAATATGTCCTGTGTTAGAGGTTAATTCCCGGTGGGGGGTTGCGGCCATATTATAGCACCGGTCAGCACCCGCTGATTCGTCCCAGCTTGTGTTGGAATAAGCGTGGGGTAATGTGCAGGGTTGCGAGCCTGCAGGGAGACCTGTTGGGTGCGAGCCAACAGATCTACCGATGGGATGAAAGCACCGGTCAATATCCGCTAGTTCTTCTCAGCCTGAACGTTATAGGCGTGAGGTTATGTGCAGGCTTTCTAGCCTGCGGGGAGATTTGTCCTGTGTTAGAGAAATAATCTCCCGGTGGGGTGGCCCGGCCATTTGTTCCCCATGTTTTTCACATCTTTGTGTGATGTAGGGTTTCTAGCCTGCGAGAAGATTTGGCCTGTGTTAGAGGAACAATTCTCCCGGCCAGTGACCCTGTTGTTGTTGGGTGTACCACTGATCGTGTCATAGCCCTTGTTCGTACATGCGTGATATATGTGCTTTCTATCCTGCGGGAAGATTTGTCATGTGTTAGAGAAACAATTCTCCCGGGTTTATAAAGCCTGATGTTTTGAAGCCTTGAGTTGTTGCTGGCTTGTCCGTGCCCGTAGGCGCGAACGAAAGTGACTAAACCGATGGAATGCCACGGAACCGATGTAATGTCAGGTGGAACCGGTGGAATGTATATTACCCGTTGGAATGCCTGTGAACCGGTGGAATGTATATTACCCGTTGGAATGCCTGTGAACCGGTGGAATGCCACATAACCGATGGAATGTATATTACCCGATGGGATGCCGATGGCAACGACAGTGACCCGATGGGATGGCTTTCCTTGAATTGAGGTTGGCGCTTGGGGAAGTGGTGGGGGGCTGGACGCCTCGGTTCTCTCCCCCATCTCCTTCAACTGTCGTTTGTAGGCGAGGCAAGTGACTGACATGCATTGAAGGAGAAAGCCCATCAGTCCCATCAGCTATGATGGCATGGGGATTTTACTGATACTGGGACACGTGTCAGTAGGGAGCGGTCTGAGATGGAAGGTCCGGATTCGCAGGCGTTTGACTTCCTCCGATTGAGTATTTTGGGGGGATTACAGGGGTGCCTAGGGTGCCGGACCTGTCTATATAAAGGCCTTCCTTGTCTTCATTGTTTACTTTTTTTTTTTGCTCTTGTTTGAGAGAGAAGAAGAAAATGTTGGAGAGGAATCCGGAGAAAGTTCTGTGAAGGTATTCTCGCATTATCTGTGCTTCAGGCGTGCTTGCTCTTACATACGATTACTCGATATTTTTCCAGGACTGACTTTCCTCGGTTGTGCATAGTAATCGGTAAGTTCAGCCTCATTTGTTTCCGTTTTTTCTTTGTTGGTTCTTGTTTTGCGGGGGTTTTCTTTTGCCGGGGGATCCTTATCACAACGGATGAGTTGTTTGGAGCGGGGAATCTGCGGCAGATTTGGGGAGCAGCCGCAGAGGGCGCTGTTTTAGGTTGTCGCTGACCGGCGGTGGGGTTTTGTTTTCCTCCCCCTAGGTTACATGGATTCTGGGAGCTCTGATGGAACTTCTGAATTTGCCGCCAGACGACCTGTGACGGACGATGAGGAAAGGTTGGAGGATTGGCTTGCGTTGGTTTGCTCGGAGTCAGAAGCCGTCGCCCGCTCCCGGGCCGAGGCCTGGCCGTTCGGGTCTCTGGGGCACGAGGACATCCCCCATGGGGTACCCTTTCCTGGTACCTTGCCCGCAGTTTACACGATTGGGGATGGGGAAGGGGTTGTGGTACCATGAGTCCCGCAGAGGTTGCCGCCTTCCGGGAAACGTGGAGTATCCCGGATGAGGTGAAATTACGGCCACTGAATCCCGGAGAATCGGCTTGTAACCCGGAGAAGGGTTGGGTTGCTGTTCATGGAGGCCAGTTCCGTCATGGGTTCTCCCTCCCTCTGCCGGACTTCGTGCAGTACATGCTCAGCGCTCTGCACGTGTCTCCCGCACAGCTTTTCGAAAACCAGTGGAGGCAGCTGCTGAGCCTTTGTTGTTTGTACGAGTTGTCCGGGATGAGCATGCCGACGGTGAACGAGTTCCGGGCATGGTACAGAATGTCCTTCTCAAAAAAGAAAGGGTGTTGATAGGAGCACAATGTGCGACGATATTACATGTTTACGCCCTCGTTTATGCTTTGTTTAACCCTTATTTATCTAAGATAGAGTCATAATATAGTTAGTGTCAATTTTGGTAGAGTTTTGGTGAAATGTGCTTAATTGTCCGAAAAATGACTAAGTATATGAAATCTGAAAAATAGTGAAAATATGTCTTTTTCGTGATTTTGTGACAAATACAAATATGATCTATCCTTGTCCGAATTCAATGAAATTTGGTGTGCTTAATATTCATATACTGAGGAATGTTGTGTTAAAATTTCAGATCAATTGGAGTTTGGGAAGCTACCCAAAAGTTGGCTGCAAAACGGCAGTCCGAACATTCCAATCCAGGGGCTTCCAGGATTTTCCTGGGACTGTGTCCCAACTTCGAAAAATCATTCCCGTCGACTCACAAGGAATTTGATCAAACTGTTTTATGGGGAGATGGCCATATGTGTCTAGTTTATCTGAGACTTGGAATCGCATCAATCGGAGTTCCGAGCGTGGAGATATGCCGGAATTACTGCAACAAGGTCAAATCTGCCGATTCCAAGAACCTACTGCCCCTTTTTCGTGTTTTCTGTTTTTGATGGACTAAATGGTGCACAAACGCATATGTGAAGATGGTTCAAGCTTAAAGAAGGTCAGAGGAAGACACCTAGCCATGGCATTGAAGAAAAATACAAGAAAGAAGTTCTCCTAGTCACACTAGGAGAAGCTGCCGAATAGAGGCAGATTGTATGCTTAATGTTGCTGCCGGCAATTGGGGGATTTTTCGATGGACCAAGCCACATCAATTGAAGTCCAATGATCAT
The DNA here is from genome assembly GCA_963682095.1 of Potentilla sterilis. NCBI lineage: Eukaryota > Viridiplantae > Streptophyta > Magnoliopsida > Rosales > Rosaceae > Potentilla > Potentilla sterilis. The sequence continues at coordinate 35,708,700 of OY821758.1, forward strand.
ACAAGAAGTCCATGAAGATGTGAAGCCCAAGCCTTGAAGAAAAATTCAGAAATAGAAAACCTAATTGTACTATGAAAGGAAGGTTGCAAAACCTAATCCCATTAGGTTTTCTGAAATCTTTTTGCATAGGGACTGCCGGCAGCCCCTCTTCCTTTTCCTATATATATAGCCATCTCATATTCAGAAAAAGCAGTCACATCTCAAGCCAAAACACAAGTCTAAGCTCTACCAAAAATTCTACCTTAAGTCCTACATAAAATTCCTAGCCGACCACCATCCTTCACCACCACCAGAAAACTACTGCCGAGCCTAACTTACTGCCGTGCAGCATCCAACCATCCTCCATCACAGATCCACACGAGCTGCTGCCTCCCAAGGTGTCTAAATGTGTGATCTACTCCCTTTGGCTTGTAATTTTATGGATTTATGCTTTTATGTCTATGTAAAACATATGTTCTTTTGGTATTTGTTTTTATGTCTATGTAAAGACAATTTGTTTGTTTGGTTTTGCATGTTTAAAGATGTTTATGATTTCGATTCTTTGAGCCTAATTAACTCTAAGGTATTGATTTCATGGTTTTATGAAAGATAAACATGTAAACACACTTTGTAAATATGTAACCGGTTAGTTCTTAGGGATGCATGCTTGACTTGATTCTTGATTTCTTCTTGATTAGTTGTTTGAATTCGTGTGCAACCGAAGGAGATGTTTAGATGCATTCGAAAGGCCATGAGTGTTGTCTAGATGTTGAATTCACTTGCCGTAGTAACATAGGTCAAGTTAGAACGCTAAGTCGATTTGGTTTATGTTGTTACCTAGGGTTAGAGTAATTCCTACAACTTGCTTGTCTAATATGAAGAGTGACGCCTTGCATATTAACTTGTTTCCGACTAAGAGATTTCGTGCTTTATATGCTAATTGGTTAATTTCTACGCTAAGTGTCTTTAATCGGTTAGCTAAAGATTAGGGTTATGCGCTAAGCTAATTCTAAGTATTTTTGTGAAATCTAAAATCGATTAGTAAACCGCTAAGGAGCTAGTTAGGTTGGAATTAAGTTGAGTCTTGAATATTTCTATGCATGTTTCCATGAGTCCTTACTTGTTACTTGTTTCGATTTGTGATAGTTTTTGATGAGTGCTTTGCGTGAGAGATGTCGACCAAACTTGTACATAGTAGTTAGAATTTAAATTCCAGAAATTTATTTTTCGTGCCATAGTTTTTAGGGCAGCCCTATGGCTGCCGAACCATTCTCTCCCCCATATGTGACGTTTTGTATATATGTATATGTGTTTTTGTGTTAACATTCTCATGTTTCAGGTACCCTTAATCCCCGGCTAGAACGATCCCTACTTATTCTATACTACTAACGATTGTAGGGTTATTATTGCTTGATGCTCGCTTCGGCGACTCGTCAATTTTTGGCGCCGTTGCCGGGGATTATAAAATCTTGACTTGTTTGAATGTTAGCTTTGTAAATTTTTGAAAATATTTTTGATTCTTTAAAGTTTTGAGGTATATCGGATAAAGCATGACCTTACCATGGGCTGCACAAGTCTATTGCACAGTTTGCTCATCTGCTCCACGTACCTTGAATCTTTGATGTCGTGTATAGTTTGAAAAATTCTTGAAAATTTCGTGTAATGCCTTGAAAAATTTGTTGAAGTATAGCTTTGTATACTCTTGCATTTATTTGTGTTGTTCGTTTTGATGTGTTTTGTGTATGTGCAGTTGAATTTAAAAAGAAAAGTGCAGGAAATACGGAAGGTCTGCCCAAACAGGAATCGGGCAGTGCAGTCAGTCGACTTTGGAAGGCTGCCGTTTTCTTCTCACAGAACTTGGGAAAGTGAGCCATATGCCGTTGGAAAGGTCTCTGAGTCTACTTTCTGTAGGATTTTACAGAAGTGGATTTGGAGCATCGAGTCATTCCCCGTTTTAATTTGAGTGAAGCAAGGTCAATCTGGCAGAACAGAGAACTGGGCAGATCATTCGGTCCGATACAAGGCCAAAGAAAGAGTACCTCCGCTGGTCCGATTGGGACAAACCTTATACCATTGAAAAGCTCTGTGTGTGCACTACAACTTTGATTTAGAACAAGTTTGCATTCGGACAATGGAGCACACCCATAATTAGGCCTCAAGTGAAGCAGACACATCTGCCGAAGACCCTGCCCCTGCCTCTGTCCTGCAGCCAACCCTGCATGCCGAGGCCAGCACACACCTAAACCATCCTGCCAAGCACATTGCCCCTGCTCATGCCATAGCCAAGTTGCAGCCTCATGCTGCCAAATACCCTGCGCGCAAGCTGCTGCTCCTGCTGCCCCTGCACGATGCTCCTGCCCCTGCCCCTGCCGAAATTTGCTGCACCCAAGTTACTAAGGACACACCATTGAAGGCGAAGCAGTTTTCGGTGCCTTGTGTTATCAATTTCGTGTAAGCCTTGGTCCGGCCGGTCAAGGAAGACACACCATTGAAGGCGAACCAACTCAAGAAGAATCCATGGGACATGGTCAAATTGGAGAGAAAAAGTGAGGAAACTCAAACACCAAACTGTACCCTAACAGAGTTCCGGCAGTGCAGCTCTTCTACTTTGGATGGCTGTCATTTTTAGCTCACAACACCTGAGAAGGCGTGTGATATATGCAAAGAAAGATCTGTGAGTCTACTTTCTATAGGATTTTACAGAAGTGGATTCGGAGTAGTATGCTGTTCCCAGCTTCAGTTTGATTGCAGCAAGGTCAGTCCAGCAAAGCAGGAAGCTGTGCAGACAGGTCCGATAAAACCCAAAACAGAGAATACTTCCGGTGGTCGGATTTTGGCAAACTTTATACCGTTGGAAAGCTCTTTGAGTTGGCTACAACTTTCATAATGGACACTTTTTCATTCGAGTAGCCTATCATGTAACAAATCAGGTATAAAGAGGTAAAGGTCTGTTCTGTTTTGCTGATAACTGCTGTTATTTTCAGCCAACTTTGCAGGGGCATAACTTTTCAGCTGCTTGGAGTTATGGGACGTACCACATATGTACGTGCAGCTAGTAACATGGACTTTCAATTCCATATGGTATCTTCCCAATCCAACCGCCCATTACATTGTTATTTGCACTGGAAAACAGCTTCGTGGGACATCACCGAGGGGGACTGCTGCCCTAACTGCGGAGCTGCACATGGCATGTTGAACACACAACACACACGGTGAAAAGTCTAGGCTATGGACTATAAACACAAAGCGCTACTTGGGAGGCAACCCATGTCGATCAAAGAAAAGTGAAGGAGCCATCACCGAGAGTTTGAAATTTCTTAACCCTTCTCTTTTCCTTTGGTTTGTGATGATATGTTGGAATATGTTAGACAATTGCATGCTTAGGAAATTCGTTGATATTGTTTTGTGCTTACATTGAGGACAATGTAATTTTCTAAGTGTGGGGTGGGATAACGTATTCCGTTTATGTTTTCGTGTGCTTAGTTTAGAAAAGAAAATTTCAGAAAATTGTTCCACAAAAATAGAGTGTTTAAATTTGTTTGTTTCGAGTCTTAGGATGCCCCTAATATGTCAATGATGTTTTTCTCCTCTTTGCATACATAGATGATGGTTGTGCATACTTATAAAATTGTGAGTTTCATGGATTTTGTGCATTGGTAGGAGCATATAGGACTTGTTGATTATTGAAGCATGCATGTTTTAGCTAGTTTGTTTCCATAATAACCTATGTGAGCTTTAGAGCCAATTTGCCTTCTTCTTGAGCGATAAAAAGATAAAATTCAATAGATTCGTAGGAAGCATGAAACCTCATAATTCTTTGACTATTCGATGACTATGTGCCATAGCTTTTTAATGAACTCTAGTATGCTAGAACTTACTCTTGTTGATTTTCGAAACGTTTATATCATAAAATACCTTGATTTTGAATGTGATTGAATAAAGATCATTTAGGTTTACCACCATTACCAAATAAAGCATGTGCCCTATTGGAGCCCGTCGTGGGACACCTTAGTAAACCCCCTTTGAGCCTACGATTAGTCTTTTCTTTCATCACCCTTAAACACTTTCCATGAGCTTAGTATAGTGATGTCTTGACCATTGTGTGTCGGCAAAGCTTGATTTTCGAAGGAGTTTTTGCGTGAAGTGATGAAGAAGAACAAGTGTGGGGTAGACTTAGCTAAAAATTGTGAAAAATTGTATGTGAGCCGTGCCTATGAGAAAACAAAAGAAGAAAAATTGAAATCGGACAGAAAAGAAGAAAAAGAAAACTCAAGTCCGAAATAAAAGAAAAAGTGTAGGCACGGTTTCAAAAGAAAATTGCTAAGTCTAGTCTTGAAAAGTGTTGTGAATTTGGAGTTTTGTTTATATGTGAAGGTCTACTATTGTTATATTTTGACCTTTGTTCATATTCACTATGGTTTGGGGAAGTAAAGAATGAAGTATGGGTCCAACAAAGATGAAATTCGGCCCTTGATGAGAAGATATAAGGAGATTCAAGCTTTGCTAAAGTGCACGGTGACGTTTTGAGCCTCCTTATCCAAATATCGAATACCTCTTAGCCTAGCCCCATTACAACCCTTTTATTGATCTTTTTCATGATTCTTAAGATGGTTAAACTTGATTTGTGGAGATTATCTCAAGAGTAAGCATATGGTTTTGGTTCATTGGTGCATATAGTTATCATATGAGGTTTTTCCTTGAAAATTCTCAAAGTGCTTTCTTTTCTTGACATATGCAAGTTACTCTTTATAATTCATTATCTTTCGCTTGCATATACTTATGAGTGAATACCATGCTTCGAGAGAAAAGAAGAGAGTATGCCTAGTGAGGAGGATTGGATTAGCTTAACATGTCTACATGCTTACTTTTGCTCTTATATGTTCATATTGATGTCACATGTTCATGAAACTTGGAATTTTCGTGCTTAACATTCTCATGCATTTAACTTGAAAGCTATGTGTACATACGAGCCTGAGACAAATTGTTAGGGGCAATAGTTTGTTTTGAGTCTTAGTTTAATTTAGTTTGCTAAGGGACTAGCAAAGTCTAAGTGTGGGGTAGTTGATAGGAGCACAATGTGCGACGATATTACATGTTTACGCCCTCGTTTATGCTTTGTTTAACCCTTATTTATCTAAGATAGAGTCATAATATAGTTAGTGTCAATTTTGGTAGAGTTTTGGTGAAATGTGCTTAATTGTCCGAAAAATGACTAAGTATATGAAATCTGAAAAATAGTGAAAATATGTCTTTTTCGTGATTTTGTGACAAATACAAATATGATCTATCCTTGTCCGAATTCAATGAAATTTGGTGTGCTTAATATTCATATACTGAGGAATGTTGTGTTAAAATTTCAGATCAATTGGAGTTTGGGAAGCCACCCAAAAGTTGGCTGCAAAACGGCAGTCCGAACATTCCAATCCAGGGGCTTCCAGGATTTTCCTGGGACTGTGTCCCAACTTCGAAAAATCATTCCCGTCGACTCACAAGGAATTTGATCAAACTGTTTTATGGGGAGATGGCCATATGTGTCTAGTTTATCTGAGACTTGGAATCGCATCAATCGGAGTTCCGAGCGTGGAGATATGCCGGAATTACTGCAACAAGGTCAAATCTGCCGATTCCAAGAACCTACTGCCCCTTTTTCGTGTTTTCTGTTTTTGATGGACTAAATGGTGCACAAACGCATATGTGAAGATGGTTCAAGCTTAAAGAAGGTCAGAGGAAGACACCTAGCCATGGCATTGAAGAAAAATACAAGAAAGAAGTTCTCCTAGTCACACTAGGAGAAGCTGCCGAATAGAGGCAGATTGTATGCTTAATGTTGCTGCCGGCAATTGGGGGATTTTTCGATGGACCAAGCCACATCAATTGAAGTCCAATGATCATACAAGAAGTCCATGAAGATGTGAAGCCCAAGCCTTGAAGAAAAATTCAGAAATAGAAAACCTAATTGTACTATGAAAGGAAGGTTGCAAAACCTAATCCCATTAGGTTTTCTGAAATCTTTTTGCATAGGGACTGCCGGCAGCCCCTCTTCCTTTTCCTATATATATAGCCATCTCATATTCAGAAAAAGCAGTCACATCTCAAGCCAAAACACAAGTCTAAGCTCTACCAAAAATTCTACCTTAAGTCCTACATAAAATTCCTAGCCGACCACCATCCTTCACCACCACCAGAAAACTACTGCCGAGCCTAACTTACTGCCGTGCAGCATCCAACCATCCTCCATCACAGATCCACACGAGCTGCTGCCTCCCAAGGTGTCTAAATGTGTGATCTACTCCCTTTGGCTTGTAATTTTATGGATTTATGCTTTTATGTCTATGTAAAACATATGTTCTTTTGGTATTTGTTTTTATGTCTATGTAAAGACAATTTGTTTGTTTGGTTTTGCATGTTTAAAGATGTTTATGATTTCGATTCTTTGAGCCTAATTAACTCTAAGGTATTGATTTCATGGTTTTATGAAAGATAAACATGTAAACACACTTTGTAAATATGTAACCGGTTAGTTCTTAGGGATGCATGCTTGACTTGATTCTTGATTTCTTCTTGATTAGTTGTTTGAATTCGTGTGCAACCGAAGGAGATGTTTAGATGCATTCGAAAGGCCATGAGTGTTGTCTAGATGTTGAATTCACTTGCCGTAGTAACATAGGTCAAGTTAGAACGCTAAGTCGATTTGGTTTATGTTGTTACCTAGGGTTAGAGTAATTCCTACAACTTGCTTGTCTAATATGAAGAGTGACGCCTTGCATATTAACTTGTTTCCGACTAAGAGATTTCGTGCTTTATATGCTAATTGGTTAATTTCTACGCTAAGTGTCTTTAATCGGTTAGCTAAAGATTAGGGTTATGCGCTAAGCTAATTCTAAGTATTTTTGTGAAATCTAAAATCGATTAGTAAACCGCTAAGGAGCTAGTTAGGTTGGAATTAAGTTGAGTCTTGAATATTTCTATGCATGTTTCCATGAGTCCTTACTTGTTACTTGTTTCGATTTGTGATAGTTTTTGATGAGTGCTTTGCGTGAGAGATGTCGACCAAACTTGTACATAGTAGTTAGAATTTAAATTCCAGAAATTTATTTTTCGTGCCATAGTTTTTAGGGCAGCCCTATGGCTGCCGAACCATTCTCTCCCCCATATGTGACGTTTTGTATATATGTATATGTGTTTTTGTGTTAACATTCTCATGTTTCAGGTACCCTTAATCCCCGGCTAGAACGATCCCTACTTATTCTATACTACTAACGATTGTAGGGTTATTATTGCTTGATGCTCGCTTCGGCGACTCGTCAGGTGTCGGGGTTGCATCACCTTTGGCGCCCGGCACTTTAAGCCTATTATCACCCACCTGCCTTCCTGGCTGGACAAGAGCTGGAGGAAGAAGGTGGTGATGGCAGGGGGGAGGTGGCAGAAGAGGAGCAGGACGTATCGGGTTCCCGGTGCTTTCCAGCCCCTTGGCGACCAATCATATGTACTGTCTGAGTTGGAACGGGATAAGATCACCACGATATTCGGGTGCTGGTCTGGGCTTGAGCGAAGCTCCTACAACTTCATAAGGCGGGAAGTGTTGGAGTACTGCGGCCTGGGGAGGGATCCCGGTGCGTAGTGGGAATTTTAGTAGTGAAGTTCCCGCTGACCGAGTTTATACTACGTCTAACTCTTTGTTTGGTGTTCTGTAGGTGCATCTTTCCGGACGGTCATCAAACCCGCTAACACGCTATCCATGGATGGTGAGGATCTTGTCTCGAGGCTGAAGGAGAAAGGGGAGGTCGTTTCACGGACCACGGTGGATCGGGAGACTAGCTGGCTTAGCATCCACGCTGAGCCGGTGGCCATGGATGTTGCTGATGAGGACTACGTTTTGAGGCGTGCGAAGACTCATGCCGCGGGATCCTCAGCGGACCCCGGGAAGGGAAAAACCGTTGGCGGGCTACCAAAGGTTCCTGGTGGAACGGATAGGATTCCACATCGAGTGGGATCGGTCCCACTTGTCACCAGGGTCTCCTTGCCTGGCGCACAATCTTCTTCACCGGTCGACCTGGGTGAGAAGAGGAGGAGGATCATGGACGTCCCGCCTTCCGCGTTGGTAACGCTGACTGGTCGGTCGTCTGGTGAAAACTTGGCAAAACGGCTTAAGTTGACCAGTGGTGGGACGAGTCCCGCTAGGGATAGAGCCGCTGCGGCTTTAAGTTCTGCCGCCCTGCAGAGTAGACCCGCTCCGGTGAAAATCCGTTCATCCGGAACCTGCTGGAGGACGTGACCGGCCTGGGTCTGGATAGGCCTGGGGCCGCTGGAGCCCTATCGGGGGAGAATCGTCAGAAGAGCAATGATACGACCCGAACCTCGAATTACCTTTTAACTGGTTTATTTCTACTTTTACTCCTCGGGAATTGTTTTTACGATTTGAAAGTTCTAAACGTTGACTTTTAAATAAGTTGACCCGGCCGAGGATTTTATTTTATGACGAGGTAGAGCACGTTGAAACGAGTTCGTGGACACGTGTCACGTTTAATTTGGAGTTTGCAGGAAAAAGTTACGACGTAAAAACGGGATTTTGCCGTTTTTGGACGAGTATAAATAGCCGATTTTGAATTTTCCCAAAACGGCAAGTTTTCTTTTTCTTCCTTTTTCTTTTCTTTTTCTTATTTTCTCTTCCTCTCTCTCCTCTTCCCCGATATCGGCCCGAACCCCACAGACGGAGGCGCCGACCTCAGTTCTCCTTCCTCCGGCCATCGTTCGGCGCGCCGCCGGTGTCGTTCGACGCGTTTCTCCTCCCTCGTCACGTCTGTGGTAGTGGCGTGGCTCGGATCGCCGTTGTTCGGCCGGTTTTAGGCCGAGAGGGGTTCGACACAGTGGAACCGGGGCTCCCTCCTCCGGCCACGGTTCGACTCGAAATTGGAGGGTAATTGAAGGGCTCGGCGGGTGCAAGATTTCCATGGAAGGAAGTGACCCAATTCGAACCGGGTAAGGAGGAATTAGAAATTGAAATTTCTAGGGTTTTATGAACTTTTGTGGAGATTGTGATTTTGTTGAAATTGATGTAATTGGATGTTAAATTCGTGCTCAGAGCATTGAAAGGAGCTGATTAGGTGTTGTTTGTGGTTGAATTTGTTGGTTTTTTAAAAAAATTGGAGGTTTGGTATTTTGGGCCGCCGCGTCGGCCGCCGTTTGCGGCGGCTGAGGCTGTTTTGGGGCGGCAAGGGCGGCGGAAAGGAAGTCCTGAGGTGGTAGTGATCCTTTTGGGTGAATTTAGAGCCGATTGGAGGTGTTTTGCCTCCCGTGGCGGCGCTACTGTTCCGGCGGCGGTGGCGGCGGTGACACTATTCCGGCGGCGTGAGGTAGGAGATGATGAACAGTGAAACAGTAAAAGGTAAAAGTAAAACGGTAAAAGGTGAAAAGTAAATAGTAAAACAGTAAACAGTAATTAGTAAAAATAAAAAGGTAAACAGTAAAAGTAAATAGTAAACAGTAAATGGTAAATAGTAATTGGATTTTAACCATTTACTGTTTGACTTTCAGAATTACTGTTTGACCTGGAATAATTCCTGTTTGACCAGTAGTTTTTACTGTTGACTTACCGTAAAAAGGTTAAATGCTGATTAAAAGGGTTTTACAACGGAATAACTAGGAAAAGAATTAATCGGACACGGAGTGGGTGTCCTGAGTAATTTCGGACTTAGATTATTCGGTATTGAGGCGAAATTCCTATACTGATAAGTGAAAAAGGAAAAATTGGAAGTTTCGGACGAGTGAGGACGTCCGTAGATTTATCGATTATAATTAAATTCCGAGTTTCGTAATATTTAGAATTTCGTCCCTGTTACAGGTCGAGAGGTTATTCGACGGGACGAGAGATCAGATTAGCGGCGCGCTCGACAGTACTGTGAGTGGATTTTTATTTTATATAAATGCATGCATAATTGTTTTAATGAAATGCAGTTTGATTTAAGTAAATGATTTGAGAAGGATGATAATTTAAATAATTAAATGATATGATATTTAAAGAAATATGTTTTGGGGGTTATGTTTTTACTACGATTTTAGTAGTACATGATTTTATCCGGAAACGAGGTTTCCGGAAATAATATGTTTTTAATTGTTCATAATTGATCGTATGGAAAAGTTTTAATGGTATTTAAATGAAATGACCGGAAATGAGATTTCCAGAAATAGTCGGATTCGATAAATCATACTTAATCGTTTTATTGTATTTTATATTTACACGACCGGAAATGAGATTTCCGGGGAGTTTATCATTTCATTATTTGTGATTTTCGACATATGAGATGTCGAAATTATATATCATTTTTGATATTTATTTTATGACATGTGGGACATGTCGGATGTATATATATTCTTTTGAGGCTACGAGTTTATGTGATTATATATATATGAGCCTCAGGGGTACGGTCGGGGACCGTACGAATTTATGATATATAAGGGGATACGTAATTTCGGTTTTGTTTTCACCATATCAGGGTCATGATTTATGTATATGTTGATGCTAGCTAGCTTAGTCGCATGAGCCCACGCGATGTGACTACTTGACCATATAAGTCAGATTCACACTCGGTGGTCGACGTGTACGAGCATAGCGTGTTGACGCTGTTAGGGACCCTTATGTATTGACCCTTAGCCCTAGGGGCTACTGTTAAATGGTGGGCAGTACGTTTCCCCTATGTTATTATATGATATGACCAATAGGATTGGTCAGGATTTTATAGCACTTGGGTTTCAGGAATATTTCATTTTTGAGACTTTCGGATTTTAATAAATTCCCGAACCAGCGGGACTGGGGTTTTTATGCGACCAATGGGATTGGTCGAGAAACATCACAAATGGTTTTCAAAAGTATATTGTTTTGAATACATAGAAAAAGAATAATTATTTATTTATTTGATTTTATATCAGCGGGGCTGATGATTTTTAAATATGATTTTCTTAAAACGTGGGACGTTTTATTTATAATGCATGCACTGTGGTTTTATTTCTAAAACTCTGGGAAAGTAATATAATACTTTCATTTAAAGTACTATATTAAATCATATTATTTTTATCCACTCACTCTAACGTTTATAAATTACTTTCCCCTGGGGCCCTTCGTTTTAAATCACACAGTGTGCAGAGTATTGATCAGAGGTCAAGAGTACTCGGAGTCGAGGCATAGCTATCATCATTGTCGTTTCCGCTAGGTGGGATATGTGATCCCTTATTCTTTTATTTTCATATTATATTCTTGTTCTATTCCATTTGTATTTCCAGTTCCTTGTTTTAGACTGCTCTGATTACTTGTGAGTCAAATGGCTATAAATTGAGTTTGTTTTTGTGTTTATTTGTGGCGGTTGTTGTGATTTGGGGAGCAGGTGGCTCCAGGTGTTGATAATGCATCTGGATTTAGAAGTGTTTTTGGTTGTTGCAGGTCTTAGGGTTGTCCATCCTAAGATTGACTTTATCGATTTATCGATAGAGTTAGTCTTAAGGTGGTCGCCGCAGGACCTTATCCGGATTTCAGGGTGAAATCCGGGGCGGGTCCTGACAAGCAAGGAGTTGGTCCTCCGGGTAAGAATAGTTTGGTGATACGGCACCAGTCCAACAACAATTTTTTGTTTTTTTTTTTCTAATCAGTGGCCTGTCATTCTGCAGCTGTTGTACAATCTGTACCAGCCGGACCCGAGCGAGGAGATACCTGAGCTGAAGAAGCAGGTGGCCGTTTTCGCCGGCGCCCGGGAGCTCTTGGAGGCTGAGAAGTCTAAGCTTGAGCAGGAGAAGGTCAGACTAGAGGAGAGGGCCAGGAGGCAGGTGGCCAAGCTAGAGGGCCAGGTTTGGAGCCTCGAGGAGGAGAAGGAGCGGGCTGAGGAGGAGAGGGCCGAGCTGGAGGCCAAGGTGGATGAGCTCCAGTTTGAAGCTGCCGCTGCGCGTGCCGCCACCATCGATGCGGCTGGAGAAGAGGACCTGGAGCTTTTCCAGCAGGTTATCAAGAAATATCACGATAGTGAGCAGTTTCTTGTCCTTCTGAAGAAGGCTAGGGAGGCGGGTATCGTCGATGCCTACCTCGCAAATGCCGCAGGCGCAGGCCGATGATGATATTGATGGGCAGCCGCGGGAGAAGAAGCAGCCGGAAAAGGAGGGCGGACCTCAGCAATCCGAGCCCGCTGGGGAGGATGCGGCGGTTCTACCGAAGGAAGCCGGTGGACAGGCTCAGCCCGCTGGGGAAGAGGCCACAGCTCCTTAGTCAGATTTTTTATTTATTTATTTTTTTTGCTCACGGGCTTTTGTGTTGCCTGCCTTTGGATTTTTATAGTACCGGTGGTTTACCTTGGATTTCGTTCAAAACAGTTGGAATATATATCTTGTAATGTTACATCGGTTGAACCGTTGGTATGCCAATCTAATTGTGTTGGAAAAATTAGCACTTAGCCTTGGGCTCAAAATTTCTTGTGCCGCTTGACCTATCGCCGGGCCCGGGCGTGCTTACCAACCCTGATCCCTGGCGGTATCTGCCTGCCTTTCTCCTAGGTACCGTTGCAGCTGACCGCTGCTAACTAATCCCTCCACCGCTGTTTTGTGGGCGATGCAATTGTTTGTCCTATGAGTAGCCTCATCGTGGTAGGAGCATTATTTGCCTGTTTGCGCCGGGGTGAGGTTCCCCTTTGGGTGCTTCCTCTTTAGCGGTGGGGGAATGACGTTCCCGTTCTCGTACAGAATCTCCTCGTACGAAGAGGTTAGAGTGGAGAAGAATTCTTGACGTTCCGCTGGCATGATCGCCAGGGGGCGTTCTTGTCGGTAATGCGCGGGCCTGTGCCCGCCCTGGGGCTTGTCAGGAAAGGCTTTTTGCTGCGGTTGGTTCCCCCAGTTTCTAGCCAGTTTGTTGGGTTGGGCACCTCGGTCCTGGGCCCGCTGTCTGGTCCTGTTTTCTTTGCGGACAGGAAGGGGCTCCTCCCGCTTCCTCTTGTGCAGGTGATGCCCATAGGTTTCGTGGTTCGCCTGAGCATGCCTGATGGCCATCGCCATCAGCTCATCGTACCCCTGAGGGAGCTCTACCCGCACGGCGTAAGAAAATTTCTCTGGTCGGAGACCCTGCTTGAACGCCATCTCGGTGGTCCCCTTATTCTAGGTCCCTAACCCCGGCAGTCGCCGTTTGCCAGCGGTTAACGAACGTCCCTAGCTCCTCGCCATCTGCCTGCCTGCAGTTGAAGAGAACCGTCGATGTCCGGGCTCCTTAGACCCGAAGGATGAAGTGGCCGACAAACCGATCGGCCAGCTGCTCAAATGTCTCAACAGAGTTTGCCGGCAGCTCGTAGAACCAGTTGAGTGCCTCTCCAGACAAGGTTTCCTGGAAGATGTTGCAGCACGCAGCGTCGGAGTAGCCCTTGGCGCACGTTTGGGACCAGAAGCTATCCAAGTGTTGGTATAGGCAGCCGGCTCCTGAGTATGTCACGCACCAGTACGTTCGCTGAATCGCGGTGCGAAAAGGATCCAGTACGTTCGCTGAATCGCGCACCTTACAGTGGTCACGCTGCCCTTCTCTTGTTGGCCTCCATTTAGGCCTTCATATCTGACACGGAGTCGGACAGTACTTGTAGTGCCCGTGCGGTCGGGGTCATGGCTTCATCCTCGAATGAAGCATGTAGTTGCCGGGGGGCCGGCTTGCTCTTCGGTAGCGCTACGTCGCCCGGGGATTCCACCTCCTTGGGGTCAGTGGACCTTCCCCCCGATGATTGTCCCGCTTCGGGGCGCAGGGGCTGCCTTGGTGTGGATACATGTGCCCTTGCCAAAGCGGCGTTGCGCTGCTGTCCTCTTTCCAGGGCAGCCACCAAGGCGGCATTCACCGTCTCCATTTCCTGATACCGGGCGTTTGACTCTGCTCTATCCCGGTCGCTCTCCACGCCCAAGCGATCGACTTCTGCTCTCATCACCTCTACCTCCCCAGCCATATCGTGCCGGTCGGGGCTATATGCCGTGTCCTGGTCGCTGTGGCCGGCTAGACTATTTTCCTCGTCGCTCGGGTCGTCCGAGAATGTCAGCGAAGGGCCCATGTGCGTTAGTTGGTTGCCTTCCGCCGGGCCTTTCCCACACGTGCTACAGTTGCATGCCCCTGGTGTGCCGCTCGGTCCCTGATAGCTGTCGTCGGTCTGCCATCTAGGCCGGGGGCTGCTCCCATATTGCGACTGGGGTAGCGATGAGCACTTGCTCTGGTAGGATCCACTGATCCTCTTCTACATTTCTTTCCCGCCCCCCTTCTGAACTTTCTGCCATGTTTTTTTTTTTGAACCCGCTCTTCTACCCGCTGGTAATGCAACGTAACTTTTTTAAAAATCTTCCCACAAACAGCGCCAATTGTTTCTGTTGTAACCCATAGGCCTGACAGAGACTAGTGGATCTTGGTGTGATTCCTTCCTGCAAGTCCTGCTAACTAAGGAGAATACCGGACGGGCCAGTCTTCTCCTCTCCGATGCCTAATTTAGTACCGATGGGATAAATAGATAACTTAAGCGGGAATAATAAGTAGTTGGAGAGTTGGTTACCTATTACTGAGGGTAGTTGAGGCCCTTATATAGGTTGTCGAGCGTGAAGTCTGGTCTCACTCTTCGATGTGGGACTGATCCCCTTCTATTCATACATTGGGGCAGCTTTGGTGGTCTGTTCAGCAGGCTGGAGCCCCCGGCTCATGGGGCCCTGGCCATAAGGTAGGCTGCTGGGCCCTGGGTCCGGTTGTTAACGATCCTGTCCCGGGCCATGGACCGGGCCCGGGTGGTGCGGCTGCGGGTCTGTGGGCCTGGGTAGCCCCTCTGTGGCTATCGTCAACAGTAAGAAATCCAAGTTGGATCCTAAGGGACCACATCCCCAGCATTATAAAGTGTGTAAATGGGCTTGTGTGGAGGATGCGGCTGAGGTTATGCCTGGTGTGGTGCCTAATGTAGAGCCTTTTTTCGCTATTCTGGAGGTGGCTTTTGACATAGTGACAATTAAAGAGGTGGGGGAAGAGTCTGATACAAAATATCCTTCTATAGGAGAGGATTTTAATAAGGAAAAATGACGTCAAGGGTGTTCGGCTCATTTGTTCCCCTGATATCCATGGATGATAATCGAACTACGTTTGAGGTACTTCATGTTCTTAGAAATGTGATATTGTTTTGGTAAAAGTTTTTTGTCTGCCCCTTAGGGGTAGCTATTATATACTTATGGTATTATGCTGATCAATAATCGAAGAACAAAATACTGGTCACTCCTCCAACTTTCACTGACTCGACAGTTTAGTCCTTAAGGTTTCAATTTCAACAGATCACTCCTCCAACTTTCACTAACTCGACAGTTTAGTCTTTAAGGTTTCAATTTCAACAGATCACTCCTCCTACAACTTCAATTTCAACAGATCACTCCTCCAACTACATATTTTGAAATTGAAACCTTAAGGACTAAACTGTCGAGTTAGTGAAAGTTGGAGGAGTGATCTGTTGAAATTGAAACCTTAAGGACTAAACTGTCGAGTCAGTGAAAGTTGGAGGAGTGATCTGTTGAAATTGAAACCTTAAGGACTAAACTGTCGAGTCAGTGAAAGTTGGAGGAGCGACCAGTAGTTTGTCCATAATCGAACTACAAGAATTATGATTCTAATTATTTAAATTCCATTTACGATTCTATTAATTTAAATCTCATTAATCGACAATTCTATTGTTTGGATATCTGATGTTTAGAACTGCCATGCATTACAGGTTCTTAAGTCTGGATTTGTGTGTGAAATGAGTTAAGTTCAAAAAAAATCCAACACTCCTATAAAGAATAGAACTCAAACTCTGAACCACACTTAACATCAACACCCGAAAAATTCTCATACCCTTTGCCATGATGATGCGACCAAATTACGAGTACAATTTGTACTTGCAAAACAATCTCATACATATATTACCCTTCTTGTGTCGAGTGTATTATTGACAAGTAGGGATCGTTCTATCCGGGGAAATCAAGGACATTTAATCACACAAAGCATCACATATTAACATGGGGGTTTGAGAATTGTATATCAACTACTAAATGTAACGAAAATAAAACCTAAAACTATTATTTACACATGATCATCTTTTTCACATAAACACATAACACGAAATCACTTTACACATGTATTAATCGAAATAAAAGATTCAAGGCAGCAATATATATATCACATCGCATTTAGACAAATTTAATTCTAATTCTAATTAGAGCCCTCAGAGGTTCATCTAATCGTTAAGACTTCTTAATTATTTAGAATTAACTCAGCGTATAATTCTAAACATAGTGCTAATCAGTTTAAAGACACTCAGCGTAGAAATTAAACATGAAGAACACTCACAATAAGCCGAATTAGAGACATGCAAAGAGTATGGCGTCACGTCACCTCACCTTGCTTTAACATGTAAATTTTCATGGTTATAACCGCCCTAATAAACAATCTAAATCACAACAACTCAGCATATGATGCAATCCATATTATTTTGGTGGATGAAATCGGCACCTAAGGAGAAGCCACAAAGTCAGCCCTTAAGCACACGATTTGTGATGCACGAACTTATGAAAATTAATCAAATAAAATCAAGAACAAATATGTAAACCTACTGCCCTAAACCAATAATTTACGAAATCACATGTATAAATTAGTATGAAATCACATAGAAACCCTGAATGAAATTCGGAACTCATAAACAAACCCTGAATGAAATTTCAGAAATAGTATACAAACCATGATTAATATTCGGAAATCAATAACAATACATACAAACCAAAAGTTATAATCCAACAAACCATACAAAATGATATTATAATTCATACAGAAAATTAAAGAAGCCATGAGTTATTCGAATCACACTTTAGAAGAACCTTGAAGATGCTTCGGCAAGAGGTGAATTCGGATGGAAGGACTTGCGATTTGGAAAGGTGGTGATGGTTCGGCAACTATAATTTCTGTATAGGATTTGTGGAGGCACTTTGGTAGAGATTCGGCTTTGTATTTGTGAGAGAAGAGATGATTTTATTGAAGAGGTGCCAAACTTATAAATATGGGAGAGAGGAGAGCTAGGGTTTTTGGCACAAAGATTAGGGTTAGGGTTCGGCACAAAGAGTTTGTGCCAAATTCTTCTTCTTTTCTTTTCTTTGTTGGCAATACTTCTTCTCCTCTTGCCTTTGTTTGCCGAAATTCTTTTTAACACTTTCTGAATATTTCGGCACAAACCCTAAATGAACTTGCATGGAATTCAAGCCACATTCATCTTTGATTTCTTCATGTAATTCGGCAATAATCCCTTTTCTTTACCGAATTATTCTTCTCCTTCTCATGTGCATGGCATGCTTTCCTTGTTTCTTGATCGACAAGCTTCATGACATGTGCTCGGCATGCTTCTCATTTAAATCCAATTTCCCTTCTTTTAATTTCCTGAAAATAGATAAGAGAAATATATATTAGGAAAATAATAATTAAATATGTTGAAATTCATTAGAGTAAGAATCCTGATTCCATTCAGATTTCTTGGTTCAATAAGGAGTTCTACTTTTAGTGAAACTCTTAAAACCTTCGACGTTTTGAGAAACGTCGAGCCATTGTAGACTCCTAAACCGATTAGGATTCCTGATGTAACAAGGAGTCCTACTTTGAATCAAACTCTTCATAGATTCAGCATATTTCGACATTTAAGCTCATTTCATTTATAAACTCTACCAAAGACTCCGACTCGATTAAACGACTCTATAAAACAATAATAAAGGTTAAGCAATTGTATAAATGAGGGTAAATTACATTAAGAACGTCGCATATTATACTCCTATCATATGGCCCCCACACTCTCTCCAATTCTTAAAGCGAAAATAAGCACCACAAAGATTTTGAGGAGGAGGGCGGGAGTGTGCAATATGGGTGGCTTTTGGGTTGTTCTACATCCAACTCATATGAGATTTGGTGGGAAGGAGACTCATAAAGGGATTGGATTATGTGGTAGTATAGTGAGCTGTGAAGGAATTTTGGGATCGTAAGATATGTTAACATTTGACAAAGATTGATCATGGAGTGACAAAGGTCGGGAATCTGCTCTGTATCGAGGTTATGGCGCAATTTTATCGAGAAGTTCCATCAGGGATGGAATTCAAGAATGACACCTAATTTCGAAGGAATTGAAGTCTGTAATCTTGACCTCCAATTTCCACAATTATTTTCCCACGTCAATTGGTGATTCCACAAACCTAGATACCATATGCAAGAATTCGTACGGAGAAATCATAAAATCCTGATTTTATATAAATTCCTCTCTATTTTTGCTCATCCAAACTCTCTGCAATTCCCTTGTCCAAGTTTCTTACCCTTGTGGTAATTTTTTGCTAGTAGTTAACGAACGCTTTCAACCCCTCGTCACTCGCCTGATTGCAGTTGAACAATATCATTGATGTTTGGGCCCCGTTGACCCTTAGAATGAACCGGGCCACAAACTTGTCCGCTAGTTGTTCAAATGACTCTATTGAATTAGCTGGTAACTCATAAAACCAACTCAAAACCTCTCTCGATAATGTTTATTGTAACATATTGCAGCACACGGTATCCCCGTAGCCCTTGGCACCGGTCTACGACCTGAAACTGTCCAGATGCTGAAAGCTTGAAACAGACACCCCACTCCAATATAATTCATTTTTAGTGACTTTTGCGTGCTAGCTCTAACCGATTTTGTCACAAGTCCCTAGAATGGTCCACCTCATTTAATGAACCGAGCGCTCACAGGGGGCCTAGCCACTCTCCTTTCCCTTTTTTTTATTTGAGCCTTTATGTCTGATATTTAGAGGTGGCAAACGGGCCAGCCCGGCCAGTTTTAATCGGGCTATGGGCCGTGCTCGGGTCAGCCCTAGTCAACCCATTTCTTATCAGGCTCGGGCTCGGGCCGGCCCATATACTCAAACATGAGGCCCAGTCGAGCCCATGGCCCAAGCCCATAAGGTTTTTGTCGGGGTCTGGACCAAGCCATTAACGGGCCCAGATCATAAGAAAATGAAAATTAGTTTTACTTTGAGATAAATTAATATAATTAATATAGGCATTAAACATAAAATTCATATAAATTTACAGTATTTGTTGTCATCTTATAACATATGTAATTTTCTTGTTGTTCATTCTTGATTTTCGCATAAACAAATATTACAAATTACAATGCTTTACATTCCAATAACAATGAGATGTTTTCCAACTTTAAACATGCAACTAACTTTGTAGCAATGAAAAATCATTGTTTTAAAATAAAAATTTGTGTACAAGTTAGAAATATGTAGATTTATTATTTAAGCATACCTTAAAATATACCTTATAATTGTTATAATATAAACAAGTCGGGTTGCAGCCCATAATATGACGGGCTTGGGCCAGGCTGGGTTGGGCTTTTGGGCCAATATTTCTCGGCCCAGCCCGTTAAATTCACAGACTCGGGCCTAGCAGCCCATTTGCCACCTCTACTGAAATTGAAATAGATAGCCTGATCACAGCCTGGCTGGTTGGAATCAAGTCATTGGTGACCGGCTTGTTGGTGGGTCCCCAGCTTCCTTCATGTTCTCCAAAAATAACTCTATGCTAGGTTGGCCGCTCTAAAATAAGAGTTGTCTAGCTATTTCTTCAAAAAAAAAAAAGATGAATTTAAGCAACAATAAATCAGAATTAATCGATATCAGTTTTCTTTGAGTTTCATGCATACTTAAATCTTTTATCTTTTTATCATTGAAATATTAGAATGTAAGTTATTACAAATAACAACTGATCGATATTAGGGTTTTCTTTTTGACAATATTAGGTTTTTTTTTTTGGAACAATAGATCGATATTAGGTTGCTTTATATAACCGTGGATACAATTTTGAAGCTTGAAACGTTATAAGAGTTAACTCCAATTTCCACTCTATCTTAAATCTTAGAAACTGGGGTTTCGGTCGTGAATTTCTCAAAAAATAATATATATATATATATAGCCCCCCTTTCAATGAGGGATCTCTCATTTAACCTAATTTTAGATAACATATTAACATCTCCACCGTTCAACATTCATGTTTATATGGGTATATCATATCTAGAAATTTTCATTCCATTTGATAATCATTAGAGCATTCAAAATCGTGATTTACAACTAAAAACCTAAAAACTAGATTAAATCGTTCAGGTTTGACAGATTTCATACGTCCATTGATTTAATCTAGTTAGAAGCCTTAACGATTACCATTTTGGTTAAAATTTTACATGAATGATCTACACATATAGACCTAGTAATTGAACAGTGGAGATGTAAAAAAGTGATTAAAAAGTTGGTCTAATGATCGATCCCTCATATAAACCAAAATAAGGGATCATTTAATGGAATGACCATATATATATATTATCCACTAACATAAACTTATAGCAAAAAGAAAAGCCAATTGGGGCAACAATCCCCACTTTTCCATACGTGCGCACGCGCTTGATCACCCGTGTAAGGTTTACGGTCAATGATTCAGTTGGCTAAGAAATATTAAATGAATCATGACACGTCCTTATTTTTAAGACTCTCGAACTAATGTTGATTACCTTAAGTTTTACAAATATCGACCTATGTTTAATTGTTTCTGCACAAACTCGTAGGCCTTGTAGAGACAGATGAATCCAAGCGTGATATCCCGTAAACCTGCTTACTAAGGGGAATACCGGGCGGGCCGGTCTTCTCCTCTCCGATGCCTAAGTTAGTATAGTTGGAATAGATATAACTTAAGCACGTATATAAGCGGTAGGAAGGATCAGTTACCTATTAATGAGGGTAGTTGAGGCCTTTATATAGGTGGCTGGGAGTGAAGTCTGGCCTTACCCTTCGATGTGAGACTGGTTCCCTTCTGTTTGCACACCAAATGGCAGCTCTGGTGACCTCTTTGGCAGGCAGGCGCCCCCGGTCCCCGAGCCCCTGGTGGCAGGATAGACTGCTGGACCCCGAGGCCGGGTGCTGGTGATCCGGTCCTGGGCCTCGGGCCGGCCCCTGGTACACTAGCTGCAGGTCTGTGGGCCTACTGTAGCCCCTCTGTGGCTACTGTCAACAAGTCCCCCAAGTTCCCGGTCAAGTGCAATCTTGAATGGGGACTTAATCTGTCTTGCTCTTGTCCCGTAGACCCGTAGGGTTACCAACCCAACGGTGCCCAGTCCCCCAAGTCCGCGTTGAAGATTTGGCGTGACCGGGGTGAGTACCTGTTACCGATGATGTGCAACAGTTTATAAGTATATTTGCAACATAAGTAGTACTGTGCTCAAGTGTTGTAGTGCTATGAGCATGGAGCGGGGTGAAACCCGGAGAGTGCATGAGATGATAGTGGGGCGTTGAAATCCGCCATGCAATAGATGTGTGCATGGAATGATAATGGGGCGTTCAAATCCGCCATGCAATAGATGTGTGCATGGAACCTGGACCCCACGTTCTGCCATATCAGAGCGAGCCGGAGAGCATGGGATCTCGACCGGGTGTTCTGCCATATCGAGACGAGTCCCCCAAGTGAACTTGTGCACTAGACCTCGACCAGGCGTTCTGCCATATCGAGACGAGTCGGAGAGTATGGGACCTCGACCGGGCGTTCTGCCATATCGAGACGAGTCCCCCAAGTGAACTTGTGCACTAGACCTCGACCGGGCTTTCTGCCATATCGAGACGAGTCCATATTGCTAGGCTGCGGGGAGGTGGCCCCGGTGTTGCTGTCTGCTGAGGCACCGGTCAACACTTGCTAGTTCTTCTCAGCTTGTGTTGGAATAAGCGTTGAGGTAATGGGGTGGCGTTGAGGTGACAAGTCTCGCCGTGGAGCCCCACATTGATCGCAAGTGCGATGCAGGGTTTTTATCCTGCTGGACAAGAGTACATGTGTTAGATGTAAACTCACCCGGGTGTATAAAGCCCATGCCGGTCGAATGTTCTCATAACCGGGGTCATGCCATGGAGCCGGGTGGATCTCGATCGGGCGTTCTGCCATATCGAGACGAGTCCCCCTGTGAGATGCCATGGGGCCGGGTGGATCTCGTACCCAGAAAAATGCTCTCGAGCCGGTTGGATGATTATAACCAGTGAGATGGTCTCGAGTCGGTTGAATGTTACCTAACCGGTGAGATGCCATGCAGCCGGTTGAATGATACCTAACCGTGAACTGCCATGGTACCGGATGGATGGCTCATACCTGGAACAATGCTCTCGAGCCGGTTGGATGATCATAACCGGTGAGAGGTCTTCAAGCCGGTTGAAAGATCATAACCGGTGACTTGCAGTGAAGATGCCATGCAGCCGGTTGAATGATACCTAACCGTGAACTGCCATGGTACCGGATGGATGGCTCACACCCGGAACAATGCTCTCGAGGCGGTTGAAAAATCATAACCGGTGAGAGGTCTTCAAACCGGTTGAAAGATCATAACCGGTGACTTGCAGTGAAGATGCCATGCAGCCGTGGAGCCTGGGGAAGTGGGGGGGGGGGGGGGGGGGGGGGGGCTGACGCCTCAGTTCCCGCTCCTAACTTCCTTACCTGTCGCCAGCAAGCGGGACAAGTGGCTGACATGCATTTAAGAAGGAAGTCCATCAGTCCCGTCAGTTATGATGGCGTGGGAAGTTTACCAATGCTGGGACACGTGTTGGTAGGGAGTGGTCTGAGATGGAGGGTCTGGATTCGCGGGCGTTTGAGTTGCTCTGATTGCGTGTTTTGGGGGGATTACAAGCGCCTAGGGCACCGGACCTCTCTATAAAAAGGCCTCCTCTGCCTTCTTCATTATGTTTTGCTTCTTGCTCAGAGAGAATAAGAGAGAGAGATCCGGCGAAAGCTCTGTGGAGGTGCCCCGCGACATCCGTTGCCTCAAGTGCTCTTTTACTCTTTTCCTACCATTGCTCGCTGCTTTCGCAGGGCGGACTTTCCTCGGTTGAGCATACTAATCGGTAAGTTCTTGCTTTCTTTGCCTGGTGTTGTTTTTGTTTTTCTTTTCGGTGTTTTTGCGGCGGGGGGGAGGGGATCTCTGTCGCCGACTGAGTTATTTTAAGCGGAGCGTCTGCGGTAAACTTGGAGAGGGGCCTGATGGAGCTATTATCCAAGCACATTGTACCTGCAAAACAACTTCATACAAACATTACCCTCTTGTGTCATCGTTAGTATAGGACAAGTAGGGATCGTTCAGTCCGGGGAAATCAAGGGCGTTCAATTACATAAAGCATTACAAAATCATATTGGGGGTTTGATATTTGATTCTAAAACCTACTGAAAATTACTGAATTTAAATCCTAAATTACTATATACATTTGATCATCATCTCCACACACAAAACTTGGCACAAGAAACAACTCAGCAATTTAGAAAACAAACAATCATGACATACGGCAGCAAGTTCTTCATACAAACACTTAGACAGATTCGATTCCAATTCTAATTAGAGCCCTTCGTGGTTCATCTAATCGTTAAGACTTCACAAGTATTTAGAATTAACTTCGTGTATAATCCTAAATATGGTACTAATCGGTTTAAAGACACTTCGTGTAGAAATTGAACACAAGAAGCACATAAGCACAGTAAGCCGAATCGGAGACATGCAAACATGTAATGGCGTCACTCATCATATTTGAACATGCAAATTTTCAAGGTTATATCCGCCCTATTTAAACAACCTAAATCACAACAACTTCGTGTATGATGCAATCTAAATTATTTTAGTATATAAAATCGGTACCTAAGGAGAAGCCACAAAGTCAGCCCTCAAGCACACAATTTGTGATGCACGAACTCATGAAAATTAATCAGATCTATACAAGTATTCATACTGCCCTAAATCACAATTCCATAAAATCAAAATTACTGTTCACGAAATAAAATATGAAGAAAACCAAAACATATAACAAAGTTTCAGAAATCCAATATTAGATACATAAAACCAAAACAAAATACAACCATCCATTCAATCTTCATAGACAAAGTATTGAATTTATACAGAAAATTACAAGCCATGAGAGATGAGTAAATCACACTTTAAACAAAACCTTGAGAGGAATCGGCAAAGGATGACTTGATGATGAAGAACACTTGCAATCGGCAAGCTTGGTGAAGGTGAGATGGAATCGGCTAGGTAATTTACTGTATAGGATTTTTGTGGGATTATTTTAGTAGAGTTTCGGCTTGGCTTAAGCATGAGAAGAGAGATGATTTTTCTGTGTAAAAATCGTCCAATATATAGAGGCAAAAGGGTGGCTGCAACTAGGGCTCACAAAACCTAGTTTTTCTCAAACTTATCCTGCTGGCAGATTTGACCTTTGAGTGAAGATTATAGAATATCTTTCTCTAGAAAATAGATATTAAGGTGATTCTAGTTGGGTTGGAAACTAGACTCCCGTAGCTTTCTATCCATGTAAGGCTCGAACTCTGATTCATTGTGAGCTGTCTGGGAGAGTCCGTGGAACTTGGATGACGTGCACATGAATTCTGCCAAATTTGATCATGATTTGTTGCGATTTTCTTCCTCTATTTTCTGCCTAAAATTCTCAAGATAATGACTGAATAATTGAGCAATATCTCTTTAGGTTTTCCATGAATTAATTCAGCCAAAAATCTTGCACAAAGGATGGAATTCAGTCCACATTCGTAAGCCAAATCCATGTAGAACTCGGTTTAGGTTTTCTTCTTTTGGCAGACTTGACCTTCGTGCATTCAAACCAGCATAACGTTTTGCTCAGGACAGATTTTGTTGCGATTCCAAGTCTCAGAGAAACTAGACTCGTATAGCTTTCTAAAGGTGTATGGCACATTTTCTGGTTTTAAGCAATGTGTTCCACAGAAATTCCGGAAGTCAGGATACAGTCCCAGGAAAATCCTGGTAGTCCCTGGATTGGTTTGCTCGAGCTGCCAAGTTGCAGCCTTCATTTGGGTGACTTTCCGAACTCCGATTGATCTGAAATTTTGACACAATATACTTTAGCTTCCCAATTAAATAATACCAAATTTCATCAAATTTGGAAAAGGATAGATCAGTTTAGCACGAGCCTCAAAATCACGAAAAAGACATATTTTACTTTATTTCCAGATTTCTATACTTAGTCATTTTTCTGATTATTAAGCACACTTTCTCCAAAACTCTACCAAAATGACACTAAACTAAATTATGACTCTATCTTAGGTAAATAAGGGTTAAACGAAGCATAAATGAGGGCATAAGCATATTAATATCGTCGCATATTGTGCTCCTATCAGGGCCGCAGAGGGCGCTGTTCTAGCCTGTTGCTGACCAGTGCTAGGGTTTTGTTTTTCTTCCCCTTAGGTTAAAAATGTCTTCTGCAAGTTCTGATGGGGCTTCCGAATCGGCCGTCAGGCGTCCCGTCGTGGACGATGAGGAGAGACTGGAGGACTGGCTCAGTTCGGAATCCCCGGAGTCTGAAGCCGCTGACCGCTCCCGGAGCGGGGCTTCGTCTTCCGGGTCCTCAGGGTCTGAGGAAATACCGCACGGGGTGCGCCTTGCTGGTGCTCCACCCGTGAGCTACACCATTGGGAGAGAGAAAGGTGCAGTGGTGTGCGATGAGCCGGAGGGTAGCATGAACGTCGGAGAGATTGCTGCGTTCCGGGAGACGTGGAGTATCCCGGATGAGGTGGCGCTACGGTCACTGAATCCCGGAGAGTCAGCCTGTAACCCGAAGGCAGGTTGGGTTGCCGTGCATCTAGACCAGTTTCGCCACGGGTTTTCGCTCCCGCTGCCAGACTTCGTGCAGTACATGCTCAGTGCACTGCAAGTGTCTCCCGCGCAGCTTCCGGGGCTCCAGTGGAGGCAACTGCTGAGCCTCGGCTGTCTGTACGAGTTGTCCGGGATGAATATGCTAATGGTAAACGAATTTCGGGCACTATACAGGTTATCATACTCGAAGAAGCGGGGGTCCCGGGGTTGTCTGTCCTTCAACGCCCGGTGCTTTCAACCTATCATCACCAATGTGCCTTCTTGGGTGGATAACAGCTGGAGGAAGAAGGTGGTGATAGCGGGCGGGAAGTGGCAGAAGAGGAGTAAAATGTACCGGGTTCCTGGTGCCTTCCAGCCCCTTGGGGATCAATCGTTCGAGCTATTCGAGTTGGAGCAGGAGAGGATCACGACCATACTCGGATGTTGGGACGATCTCGAACGGAGCTCTTACAACTTCATCTGGCGGGAAGTGTTGGAGTATTGCTGTCTCGGGCGAGATCCCGGTGTGTAGCAAGTCCTAGCGGTGACACTTTTGCTAACTGTTTTAAATACCAACCTTTGCTCGTCCTGCAGGTACATCTTCCTGGGCGGTCGTCAAACTCGACACCACCCTATCCATGGATGGTGAAGACCTTCTCGCGAGGCTAAAGGAGAAAGGCGAGTCCGTTTCACGGACCTCGGTGGACGAGGAGTCCGGTCGGCTTACGGTTCATCCCGAACCGAGGGCCATGGATGTTGAGGACGACGTCTATGGCCTGAGGCGTGTGAAGAGCCACCCTGCCGCGCCCAAGGCGGGACCCGGAAAGGGCAAGACTACCGGGGGGCCACTAAAGATTCCCGGTGGAGTGAGCCGGATTCCGTACCGGCCGGGGTCAGTCCCGCTCGTCACCCGGGTCACCCAATTAGGCGCACAATCTTCTTCGCCTGACTGCCAGGGTGAGAAGAGGCGGAGGATCATGGATGTTCCTCCCTCCACGCTGGTGACGCTGACCGGCGGGTCGTCCGGCGAGAATCTGGCCAAACGGCTCAAGGTAACCAGCGGTGCACCGAGTTCCGCTGGGGAAAAGGCTACCGCTGCCCTGCAGAATAGCCCCGTGCCTACGGAGGCACAGAGGGGAAGCCCGGAGAGTGTACTCGCCCGGCAGCTGGCGGCAGACTTGGCCGGCCTTGGTCTGGACAGGTCTGAGGTCACCTGAGCCTTGGCGGGTGGGAAGCGCCAAAAGTTCAAGGCGTCGGTCCTGCAGGTAAGAATTGCCTGGTGCCATTGCACCACTCGTCACTCATTTCCTTTGTTGCTTGCTTAATTGGCTCTCTGTTGTTATGCAGTTGCTGTACAATCTGTACCAGCCCGATCCGAGCGAGGAGCTGAAGAGGCAGGTGGCCGAGCTGACAGAAGCCCGAGAGCGGCTGGAAGCAGAGAAGTCTTGGCTGGAGCGGGACAAGGCCAGATTGGAGGAGAGGGCCAAGAAGCAGGTGGCCAAGCTGGAGGAGCATGTCCGGAGCCTGGAGAGGGAGAAGGAGCTGGCTGAGGAGGAGAGGGCCGAACTGGAAGGCCAAGGTGGACGAGCTCCAGGTGGGAGCTGCCACTGTGCGCGCCGCCTCTGCCGCTGCAGCCGGGGAAGAGGACCCAGAACTCTACGAGCGGGTTGTTCTCAAATACCGTGAGAGCGATCAGTTCCTTCAGTTCCTGGAGAAGGCCAGGGAATCGGGCATCGCGGACGCGTACACGGAATGGGAGCAGAAGGGGGTACCTGGATACTTCCCGGATGTCGAAGGTCGCTGATGAGGATATCCATGAGCAGTCGGCGGAGGAGCAACCGGAAGGGGAGGGTGGACCTCAGATTGCTGAAGGCGCGGCTGCTTCATCTGGAGAAGCTGGTGGATTGCCCGCTGAGGGGGGAGGCGTGGCTCCTTAGGATTTTGCCCTTGCTCTTTTTTGTAAACCTACCGGAACAGCTTCTGCTTGTGTTATCCCTTGACTATGAGTATACTTGAATTGGTGGAACCGGTGGAATTTTTCTTGAAAGTAGTTTGCATATATATCTTGTGATGTTACAGCGGTCGAACCGGTGATATGCCAAACTAACCGCTTGGAGGCTTGGCGAGTCTACCAGCACCGGTCTTGCTCCCGGTCGGGATCTGCTCTCATCTCCCCTATAAACCGTTGGAGCTGGCCGTTACTAATCAAACCCTCCACCGCTGTCTTGAGAGCACAGCACTGGCTCGTTCGATGAGTAGCCTCATCATGATAGGAGCAGTACTTGCCCGTTTGCGCCGTGGTAAGCTTCCCCTTCGGGTACTTTCTCCTGGGCGGTGGGGGAATGATGCTCCCGTTCTCGAGCAAAATGTCCTCGTATGAAGAGGTGAGAGCGGTGAAGACCTCTTGACCGGCCGGTTGTGCTGGCATGATTGCCAGGGGGCGTTCTTGCCGGAACTGCGCCGGCTTGTGCTCGTTCTGGGGTCTATCATGATAGGGCCTCTGCTGTCGTTGCCCCCAATTTCTGTTGGGCCGGCTCGGTTCTCGGTCCGCTGGGTTGGCTTGTCTTCTTGGCTGGGCGGGGGGTGCTCCTCCCGAGGGTGGTCTTCCTGCTGCTCGTCCCGCTTCCTCTTCAGCAGGTGATGCCCATACGTCTCGTGATCGGCCTGGGCGTGCCGGATGGCCATTGCCATTAACTCGTCATACCCCTGTGGGAGTTCCACCCGTACGGCGTAGGAAAATTTTCCCGGTCGGAGCCCTTGCTTGAACGCCATCTCGGCGATACCTTTGTCAAGGTTCCAAACCCCGGCCGTCGCTGTCTGCCAACGGTTGACGAACGTCCTCAGCTCCTCTCCGGGCGCTTGCATGCAGTTGAAGAGGATGGTCGATGTGCGGGCTCCCTCGACCCGGAGGATGAAGCGGCCTACAAACCGGTCGGCCAACTGTTCGAAGGCCTCGATTGAATTTGCCGGAAGCTCATAGAACCAGCTGAGCGCCTCTCCAGACAGAGTTTCCTGGAAAATATTACAGCATACTGCATCGGAGTAGCCCTTGGCGCACGTCTGGGACCGAAAACTATCCAGGTGCTGGTACGGGCAGCCGGACCCCGAGTAGGTGAGCTTGAGGGACTTCTGGTTACCAGACCTCCCCGATTCCATAACCCGGTGCGAGAAAGGGCCCATGCGCTCGTTGAACCGTGCGCCTTCCATCGGCCGTGCCGCTCTTCTCTCGTTGGCCTCCATTTGGGCCTTCAAATCCGACAGTGTCGGCGAGCATCTGCAATGCCCGTGCAGTCGGGGTCACGGCTTCATCCTCGAACGAAGAGTGTGGCTGAAGGGGCGTCGGCGAGCTCTTGGGCGGTGCCGTGCCGGCCGGTGACTCCGCTCGCTCGGGATCACTGAGCCTCCTGCCTGATGACTGCCCCGCCCCAAACCGTCGAGACTGGCTTGGCGGGGGTGCTTGTGCCCTGGTCATAGCTTCGTTGCGCTGTTGTCCTCTCTCCAGGGCGGCTACCAGGGCAGCGTTTACCGCCTCAATTTCTTCATACTAGGCGTTGGACTTGGCTCTATACCGGTTGCCCTCCTCACGCAGGCGACTGACCTCTGCGGTCATCGCCCGTATCTCCCCCGCCATACTGCTCTGGTCGGGGTTGTACGTGGTGTCTCGGTCACTGTTACAGTGCGGGCTCTCCTCTCGGTCACTCGGATCATCCGAGAACGTCAGAGAAAAGCCCCGGTGCACTTGCCTGTCGTCTTCCGCCGGGCCCTTCCCGCGCGAGCTGTCGTGGTGTGGCCCCGGCGTGCCGGTCGGCCTCCCACAGCTCCCGCCTTCCTGATCGCCCTAGTCGCCGCGCTGCTCCCGCATAACGACCGGGGTGGAGACAAGCGTTTGCACTGGTGCAACACGCTGCTCCTCGGTGGTATTCCTTTCCTGTCTTGCTTCCGAATTCTCTGCCATCGATAGTGCTTACGCGGTTTCTTGTTCAAAGGTTCCCACAGACGGCGCCAATTGTTTCTGCACAAACCCGTAGGCCTTGTAGAGACAGATGAATCCAAGCGTGATCTCCCGTAAACCTGCTTACTAAGGGGAATACCGGGCGGGCCGGTCTTCTCCTCTCCGATGCCTAAGTTAGTATAGTTGGAATAGATATAACTTAAGCACGTATATAAGCGGTAGGAAGGATCAGTTACCTATTAATGAGGGTAGTTGAGGCCTTTATATAGGTGGCTGGAAGTGAAGTCTGGCCTTACCCTTCGATGTGGGATTGGTTCCCTTCTGTTTGCACACCAAAGGGCAGCTCTGGTGACCTCTTTGGCAGGCAGGCGCCCCCGGTCCCCGGGCCCCGGGCCCCTGGTGGCAGGATAGACTGCTGGACTCCGAGGCCGAGTGCTGGTGATCCGGTCCTGGGCCTCGGGCCGGCCCCTGGTACACTAGCTGCGGGTCTGTGGGCCTGCTGTAGCCCCTTTGTGGCTACTGTCAACAAGTGTTACACAGGATTCAAGAGCAATTTGCTTGGTTTATGTTTTAGAAACAAGGTGTTATCTAAGGTTGACCAATTTAAGTACCCACTGTAATACCATCTAAGGATGTCAGAACGAAAACAAGAGATGCTACGTAAACTCATTTATTTTTTACCCAGTGACACCAAACATGGTATTAGCCAAACCTGACTACTTATTTAGCACAGTCTCAGTTAGTCCCAAGAAAGAAACGTGCACTTAGGAGACGTTTGTTACAAGGGATTACCAATAGCCAAACTTAAATTCTAATAGAGTCCAACACTACTCAAGCTAGGTGTATTCTATAATAGGCCAAACCTATGTCTGGAGGTAGCATGACTATAATCTAAAATAATATCACCCGCATCTCCGACGTACAATCCTAAAATTAAACCCAGAATATTCGCTATTACTCATTGTTATCAATCAACTTTGTCACATTTCTCAACAAACAATTTTATCATTGTTCACTCCTCACAAAACCAAATATAAAAGGGATGGCTGCCAATATTCGAATGCATATTACATATGTATCAAAGAATTCGAGAGTTCCATTTTTAATAATTTGGCTCAAAGAAACTATCACACAATGACTCAATAACATTGGCACTACCTAAACCCACAAACTCAATATTCAATACCATACAAATCCCATATTCTAGAAGCTCAACATTTACAAAACATATTCTGAAACCCAAAAACCCAACATTTAATAACCACCCAAACATAAATTATCTCCATGCGACCAAACTCACGCACTATCGTCCCAAAACCCGGTCTTGGGACGAACTCCATTCTAAATATCAGTCCTTAATGAGAAGAAATTGAAAATCTAAAAATTATAGATTTAAGGAGGTATGGATGACGAGAGACGATAAACTGGAGTGAAAGTTTCCACAATCCCGTGAATTTTGACGTATTTGAATAAGGAGTTTTGGTTGTGGTGGGGGGGGGGGGGGGGGCGTGATAGGAGCACAATGTGCGACGATATTATATGCTTATGCCCTCGTTTATGCTTTGTTTAACCCTTATTTGTCTAAGATAGAGTCATAATATAGTTAGTGTCATTTTGGTAGAGTTTTGGTGAAATGTGCTTAATTGTCCGAAAAATGACTAAGTATGAGAAATCTGGAAAATAGTGCAAAATTTGTTTTTTTCGCGATTTTGTGACGAGTAAAAATGGGATCTATCCTTGTCCTAATTTAATGCAATTTTGTGTGCTTAATATTCATATGCTGAGAAATGTTGTGTTAAAATTTCAGATGAATTGGAGTTCGGGAAGTCACCCAAAAGTTGGCTGCAAAACGGCAGTCCGAGCAAACCAATCCAGGGACTTCCAGGATTTTCCTGGGACTTTGTCCCAACTTCTAAAAATCATTCCCGTCGACTCACAAGGAGTTTGATCGAACTTTTTTATGGGGAGATGGCCATATGTGTCTAGTTTATCTGAGACTTGGAATCGCATCAATCAGAGCTCCGAACGTGGAGATATGCCGGAATTACTACAGCAACATCAAATCTGCCGATTCCAGGAACCTACTGCCCCCTTTTTGTGTTTTCTGTTTTTAATGGACCAAATGGTGCGCAAATGCATTTATGAAGATGGTTCAAGCTTTAAGAAGGGAAGAGGAAGACACTAGGCCATGGCATTGAAGAAAAATATGAAGAAAGAAGTTCTCCTAGTCAAACTAGGAGAAGCTGCCGATTGGGACAGATTCGTGCCAAAGTGTTGCTGCCAGCAATTGGGATATTTTCGATGGACCAAGACATATCAAATGAAGTCCAAGATCATACAAGAAGTCCATGAAGACACTAAGCCCAAGCCTTGAAGAAAAATTCAGAAAAAGAAAACCTAATTGAACCATGAAAGGAAGGTTGCAAAACCTTATCCCATTAGGTTTTCTGAAATCCTTGTGCATCAAGGGCTGCCGGCAATACCCTAGTTTCTCCCTATATATAGCCAACTTTTACACAGAAAAACTTGTCACATTCCAAAGCAAAAATCTAGCCAAAGCTCTACCTAAATTTCCCCAAGTATCCTACACAAAAACCCTGGCCAAAACCACCTCCACCACACCCAAAGTTTCCTGCCGAAACCTTGGTTCCTTGCTGCCGATATCATCACTGCCGAGCAGCACCTTCATCCGACACCACAAGCCACCGGATCCATACAAGACGAAGTCTTCAAGGTTTCTAATGTGTGATCCACTCCCTACTCTTGGCTTTGTAAATTTTTGTGTAGTTATGTTAAACTTTGTCTATGAAGTTAGCATGAATTCTTGGTTTCAATTTTTATGTCTATGTATGAATTGGATTGAATTTTGGTTTTATGATTTGCATGTCAATTTATTTTCTTTATCTTTAAGTGATGTTTTAGATGTAAGAATTTGGATTGCATGTTAAAAAGTAAGGGAAATATGTAATGAATTAGTTAATAAGATAATCGGCAAGAATGCATGTTAACTTGGTTTTAGGGTTTTCTTGACTTGTTCTTTAAATTCGTGTGCTTAAAAGATTAGTAGTCTATGTAATTGCAATATGTAGATTGTTAATCTCATTAGCCGAAAATAAGATAGGTTAAGCAATCTTTAGGGTTGTTTTAATTTGTGTTGTTTTCACAAGGGCTAGAGTAATTTAAATGAACATACTTGTTAATAAGATGATTGACAACCTTGCTTATCTAACTTGTTTCCAACTAAAGAAAAAGACTTTGTGCTTAATTACTTGTCATGTTTGTTTACGTCGGTTAGAATATTCAAAGATGACTAGTATAATTTTAAGGTTAGGCGGTTAGTCACTTAGAATACATGAGGAGTCTTAATCAATTAGTAGCCGGTTAGGAGCTAATTGGGTTGGAGTTAAGTTGAGTCTAGAACATTTTAACATTTTGCCGTGAGTCTTGCTTGCTAGTTTGTTGTGTGTTTCGATTGCTTTCGTGTTAGTGCTTTGTGAAAGAATGTCGACCAAACTTGTAAATATTAGACTTAGGATTTATTTTTCAGCATTGTATTTCGTGTCACCTAGTTTAGGGCAGCCTAGCTGCCGATTCATACCATCCCCATATGTGACGTTTTTAATGTATATATGTATATATGTGTGTCTAACAATTTCATATCTCAGGTACCCTTAATCCCCGGCTTAGAACGATCCCTACTTATGTCTATACTACTAACGATTGTAGGGTTTATTATTGCATGTGAGCTTCGGCTCACGTCAGGGCGGCGGCGAAGGATTACATAACACCATTGAAATGAATCCCAATTGGGTCAAACATTGGTTAGAGCCTTATTTTTTTATAGAAGATAGTCCAATTCCATCTTATCCCATATGAGAAACATGCCCTAAGACCTTAGTGTTGAGATTTCATGTCTAACCCATTACTACATTCAAAGAACAATTTATTTTTTTTTGGATGAATAAACAACAATCTCTTTTTTTTATTATTTAAGAAGGGGCAAAAACGCCCAAGAAAAACAAACAAACAAACTAACCAGCCATGCTGGTATTTACAAGCCTAACTCTAGAAATTCCAACAATATCATCCAAGAGAGCCTCAGAAACAAAAGTAGGAGGATCAGAGAAAGTGCAAACTCCAACCGCATGAAGAGTATTATTCTTGGCCAAGAGGTCTGCAACCATGTTCCTTTCCCTGTGGATATGCTGCAGCTGCACATGCTCAAACTCCTGCATCATGCCTGTGCAATTATGGAGAATGGTACCAAGAGGGTGCAGATCCATGCTTTCGCTTTCCAAGAGGTTGACTAGAGTGCTAGAATCAGATTCAATCATGATTTTAGTAATGTGAGGACTAGCAGCAAGCTGCAAACCATAGAACAAGCCCCATGCTTCAGCTTGAAGGACCTCACCAGCCCCTATATTGGTCATAAAACCTCCACACCAGGAGCCAGAATCATCCCTTATAACACCACCTGCACCAATATCTCCATTTATAGTTCTAAAGCCATCAACATTCAGCTTAAAGAAACCAGAGATAGGCTTAACCCAAGACAAGGCTTTAGTATGTCTAAACATTTGCACTTTAGACTTGGCCATAGCCTTGTTCCAATCAGCAGCATAGCTGAAAATTACCTCAGCAGGATTGTAAGGATATTGAAAGTTCTCATCAAAAATACATTTGCATCTCCACTTCCAGATAAACCAACAACAGAAGGCAAAGAAGACATTCCAATCCATGTTGTTGATGTAGCATCTGGTCTGCATCATATTAACATAGAGCCATCCATCCCAATCCAGCACAAAAGTAGCAGCCATGTTTGTGAGAATGTTATAGGAACTTCATACCATTTTAGCTAGAGGACAGTCCCTAAACAGGTGCAGCATGGTCTCAGGCACTCCACTGCAGTGATGACAAGAAGAATCAACAGAAATATTCCTTCTTACTCTCTGAACATTTGTAAGCACTTTGCTATAGACACAAAGGTCCACATAAAGATCTTCTGTTTAGGGGGAATATGCATGGCCCAAATTTTATGCCAGCTGTAATTCTGGAAATGTTGGTCATCACACAGCAGCTTATAGGCAGACTTAACTAAAAAAAATTCCAATTGAAGTACCACACCATATAAGAGCATCATGCATATCAAGTTTAGCAATGGGAATGGTGATGATTGAATTAACTACATCAGCAGGGAGCACTCTGGAAAGCAGGTCAATATTCCATATTCTGTCAGTCCAGAAATCTTTGACTTCAGCATACAGATCAACATATTCAGTACTCAAAGCAACGTCCTACAAAATACCAATCTGTGACCATTTGTCAGTCCAGAAACTGATAGTGCAGCCATCCCCAACCCTCCATCTCAAGCTTTTCTTCAGCAGGTTAGCTCCAAACACCACCCCAGACCAAGTACTAGAGCAATTAGGAGGTTTTTCATAATTTTCCATGATTAGAGAACCATTTTGGAGGTACTTCTTCTGATCAATTTTACTCCAGAGGCCATTATCATTGTGCATAATTCTCCTACTTGCTTTAGCAAGCATGGCCTTGTTCATGTCAACAACTTTTTTAATTCCCAAGTCACCATAATTTTTTGGTCTGCAGACCAAATCCCAATTGGAGAGATGGATCTTCTTCTTGCTAACAGAGTCACCCCACAAAAAGTCTCTATTAAGCTTTTCTAAATTTTCACAAGTATGAACAAGAAGCTTAGCTGTTTGCATAATATAGATAAGAATGGAGGATGTCACAGATTGGACTATAGTGAGTCTTCCTGCCATATTCAGTCGTACTCTTCCAACTAGCAAGTCTAGATTGGACTTTATCACCCAGCCCTGCATAAGTTGAGGCAGTTACTCATGAATGAATGAGAGGCATTACTAGTAAAATTCCAAGATCTGCAGTTAGAGGGGAACCACATATAGCACTGATCTCACTAGCAAGGGAGGAGTTGTTGGTTGCATCACCTGATTAATATTATGTGTAAAATTGTGATGCTTCCTACTCCCAAGAATAGGAGGTCAAGTTTTAATGTAGGGGAAAAAGTAAGAGTATCGTACCGAAGAGATTGGGGGAAGCTCTATCCTAACTAGATTACCGAGATATAAAACCTAGAAAACACATGCAATCTATTTTTTACAGCTCACAACTTTAGCCCTTTCGAAGCTAAGGTAATGATGATGGTATTAACAAGAGGTGGTGAGTCGACTTGATAGATTTTAGATTTAAAGTAAACTAAGTCTTGCGTAAAAGTAAACTATGATAATTAAATTGTAGAAACTAAATCAACAAGAGGAGTAGAGACTTAGGCATCACACCTAGCCTAATTCATGCACAAATGTTATCCAAAAGTTTATGTGAAACATGCTTGACAAATATCCCCCCTAGTGCTTTCAGCTACCAAGAAACTAACTAATCATGCAATTTAACAAAGTCTTTTGGAGCAAAGTTAAATCACACAACTTTAATCCCAATTATATTACCTTATAACACAAGTGGGCTATGTACCACAAGCCTAACACCCCCTTAGAGAGATTAAACTCACGGCAAGCATTAAGTTCAAAGTAAGAAATTCAAGCAACTTAGTACTTCCCTTAAGACTAAACCACCACCTAAAGGCTAGTCATGCTCACGGATTCATGAAATTGTCAAATTCAAGTTTCCGATTCATTAATTATCTAAACATGTTTCCTAGGTGACAAAATTAGTTAACACATTTAGTAAGCATAAAGTGTAGAAGCCCAAAGATTCAAATATGCATCAACATCAAACTCAAATCCAACTACTCACTACTCATTACATACAACAAAGCCATGAACTTGAAATACATCAAATTAAAAGGCAAGAAGAGCAAGGAGAGAGAGAGAGAGAGGAAGATTACCAAGGGTTTGGTACAAAAGATACCAAACCTTACCTCTAGATACTCTAGTACCCACAAAGATGTAATACAAGAGAAGAGAGTGCTTCTATGTATGGTACTAATCGGTCCTAGCAAAGAAAGAACTCCATGACCACCATACACAATCCACACAATCTAATAGGAAACAAAGTACATGGCTTGAGGATGAATAAGAGTGAAAGAACAAGGAGAGGTAAGAAAGTGCTTTCAAGAATGGTATTAATGGGTTCTAAGATGGAAAGAACACTATGAATACCATGCTAATCCACACAATCTATGAAGAAACAAGCTTGAAGTATGTAATATGAGTAGAGGATGAAGAGAAGTGAAGTGGGCGTGGCTTTGGTAAAACTCCCAAGCTATCACAACTCCTTCT
Organism: Potentilla sterilis; assembly: GCA_963682095.1. Taxonomy (NCBI): domain Eukaryota; kingdom Viridiplantae; phylum Streptophyta; class Magnoliopsida; order Rosales; family Rosaceae; genus Potentilla; species Potentilla sterilis. The sequence goes on from OY821758.1 coordinate 35,745,584, forward strand.
TACACCAAAACTACAACTACAAGCTTGCAAAATGAGAGAGAGAAGAGAGTAATTCGTCCAAATGGAGAGAGGAGGGTATAAATAGGCCTAAAGTGGTGAATGGAGGGTGGAGATGCAAGAAAATGAATGGCTAAATGTTATGGACAAAGATAGAAGTACAAATTATGGATCTAGTCTTTATTAAATGACCAAAAACCTCAAAGATATTTTGGTGGAGAAGGAAAAGCAAGGGTACTCTAGGTATTTGGCCATAAGGACAAGGGGACAAGGTTAAAATCAAGGGGACAAAGTCAAAGATGTTCATTTCACTTGTCTTCTCATTTGAATTTGAATGAACAAGTCGTTTTCCCTCCAATGCTCCTTCACTAATATCAGCCATCACCATTTCCGACCTCCATCTTCCGGCCGGCGGAGTTTAACAGGAGTTCTGCCTGTTGACCGGTCAAATTCGTCTTTTAGTGCATTTTCCGGTCTTGCTCCTTTGGTTTCGATTCTTCACCTGGTTTCTTCAATATGTGCTAAATCCACCTTTTTGACTTGTTTCCCATCCTTAGCTCCCTTTCCTAGCATGAGTATGAAACGTAATAAGAAATAGATAAAACACAAAAAGATATAGCAAAAGAATAAGAATAAGGCGACAATTATTAGGTAATTATTGACCTAACAAACTACCTCATACTTAAACTTTGCTTGTCCTCAAGCAAAACACAAATCTAACTAACAACAAGTAAAACTAAAAGGCTCGCTTGTAAACTTGTGGAGTTTAACTATTTTTCCCTCAGAGAACCATGACTAGTGGATCAACTTCAATTAAGCAAGTTTACAAACCAAATTTTCATAATGCAAAGCTAATACGTGGTTTTGGAGAGTCATGCTCAACAATGTATATGCATATGCCATGTATGCACCTTAAAATGATTCATATAGGATTAACATGAACCACATTTGTCTAATCATCAAACTCACATGGATATCACTTATTATTTTCACTCAAGTTTTTAATGGCTAGTGTTTACACTCAAATGCAATTCAATTGACATGCTTTCCATAGGCTTGCTCTTCAATCTTTTCTCCACATGTTCATTGCACAAGTTCTCTTAGATCACAATGTCTTTTATTAAGGTTGTAACGGGGCTAAAGGCGGGGTTTAAGAAATGAAGGGAAAGGAAATCACAAATTCTAAGCCTCCTAGTAAGCAATTCTCTTGTTGATATCATATATATAAGACTCTTTTTTGTCTAGGTGTTTCTTAACTCCCTTTTTTCTTCTCCACAAACCCAACTACACCACTAAACTGAAAATATTTATTCCCCCAAACTCTATATATATATATATTTTATTTTTTTCACTCACACTGTTCTTTTTTTTTTTTCAACAACATATTTTCTATTTTTTTTTTTCAATTTTCAATTTTCTTTTCTTTGGTGACCCTAGTCCATATTAAGCTTTGAATAAATCTTTTGATATCTAAAACATATTTCTAGGGTCACTCTTTTATTTTCATAGCTACACACAAAATATTCTACCCACCTCACACTTATTCTTTTGCTCTGCAAACCCATTTACAAGCACCAAACTAATAGTAGGACTCACATTGCTTACCACTTGGCTTAGAGAGAGTATGGAAAAGTGTTTAGGCTTAAAAAGGTAGACATTTGTGGTGGTGAAGAAATGAAAAGGCTAACACATAATTACATAGGCTCAAATCGGCTTACTAATGGATTTTCATTTTTAAGGACAAAAGCTATTTGGCCATGGTGGATACCTAATGCCCTGGTCTACAACTCATGCTTTTGATATAAAGTCTCGAAAGATTTGAAGCAAGTTCTAGATTACATGCACAATGAATTGAACACACAATGAAAGAACTAGTGCAAGTGAAACTTATATGCACCCTAATAGGCCCAAACGCTCACATATTAGGCATAGATAGTTTCAACAAAATTAATCCTCATCTTTCCTACATGAATCCATCTAAAATTACATAGGCAATATGACTTTAATGCATGTGAACACAAAACGCCAAATCCTCCTATTAACAAAGTATTGATCTTCAATCGCTAAACAAGCTTAAAATCAATCAATCCAATTAGACATAAGTCCGGTTTCATCATCGGGGGTTGTTTCGTTTTAGGGACCAAGCAATCAAACCACTAAAAAACTTATTTTTGCATTTTTCTAAAAATTTTTCAAATATTTTTTTATAATAAATTACACAAGAAGAAGAAAAAATAAATGAAATAAAAGAAAAAGGATAAGGAAAGAAGTTACTTAGCCTTATACCTCACACTTGAATCACACATTGTCCTCAATGTGCAATGAACAATGGTGAAGCAAATTTAAGGCACAAGACACTACTAAACTCTCACATGCTAGTCACACAACCTAATTAACACAATTACCTAACAAGCACTTCACACATAAAACATCATATAGTCCTTAATGTGGTATGAAGCTATTAAGATCCTATCAATATTTTGTGGAGCATGCATCATAAGGTAACAACTAGCATTCAAAACAACTAACTAACAAATGGCAAGAGAGAGAAGGTAGCCACCTCACACTTGAACTTTGGACAGTTCTTTCAATAAAAGCTAAACATTTTGTATTTTATCCATTGACCAAGGGGGAAATGACTACCAACCTCTTAATGCCATAACACAATCAAAATAAACATATCATGCTAGGAAAAATAAAAGTGAGAGAATAGAATGCGCAAACTCTTTGAAGATCCTCAATTAGCTCCTTTGGGCCGTGCCATCCCTTCGCTCCAAGCATGTAGACCCAAGTAGGCCTTGCCTCATCATTCCTCCTCAAACTCTCAAACTCCTCTTCCTTATTTTCTTCTTTTGGAGTCCGCCAAGACGAGTTCAAGTTTAAGGACATTAACAAGGTCAATATTGCTCCCTCAAATGGATGGGGGGTCCTCAAAGTACTTCACCTCATAAGCATCTTTTGGTGCACCCTCTATGTAGGGCTTTACTCGGTGGCCATTCACCTTAAAGGTTGATCCATCCCGCAAATTCTTCAATGTGACCGCACCATGAGTAAACACTTCGACAAGCTCAAAAGGCCCAATCCACCTTGATCTTAATTTCTCAGGAAACCACTTTAATTTTGAATTGAAGAGTAGCACAAGCTTCCCAACCTCCAAGTGCTTTGTCTTGATTCTTTGGTCATGAAATGCCTTAGTTTTCTCCTTGTAAATCTTTGCATTCTCGTAGGCATCCATCTGAAGCTCCTCTATCTCACAAAGCTCTAACTTCCGTTTTTCACCACACTTTGTCATGTCAAAATTAAGGGTATTCATTGCCCAATAGGCCTTATGCTCCAACTCAACCGGCAAGTGGCAAGTATTTCCATAAACAAGGTGGTAGGGAGACATTCCAATGGGTGTCTTGAATGCGGTTCGGTAGGCCCATAAAGCATCATCAAGCTTTATTGCCCAATCTTTTCTAGTGGTAGACACCACTTTTTCAAGGATATTTTTTATCTCCCGGTTGGATATCTCAACTTGGCCGCTTGTTTGGGGATGGTATGGTGTGGACACTTTGTGATTAACCCCATATTTCTTCAATAAGGCCGCAAATGGTTTGTTGAAAAAGTGCGAGCCGCCATCACTAATAATGCTCATTGGCGTGCCAAACCTTGTAAAAATGTTTTCCTTGAGAAACTTGAGCACTACTTTATGGTCATTAGTCTTGATGGCGACGGCCTTGACCCACTTACTTACATAATCAACTCCCACAAGAATGTAGAGATAGATATATGAACTTGGAAAGGGTCCCATGAAGTCAATACCTCATACGTCAAATATCTCCACTTCAAGCATATAGTTCAAAGGCATTTGATCTCTTGAGGAAATGTTGCCGACTCTTTGACAACGGTCATAAGAACTCACATATGAATGGGCATCTTTAAACAATGAAGTCCACCAAAACCCACAATTAAGTAATTTTTGGGCCGTCCTTTTTCCTCCATGGTGACCGCCACATGCTTGATCATGGCAAAAAGATAAGACACTTTCCACCTCTTCCTCTGGAATGCACCTCCTCACCAATTGATCTTTGCATTGCTTGAATAAGTAAGGATCCTCCCAAAAGTAGTGTCTTGCCTCTTTTATGAGCCTCCTCCTTGCATGGAATCAAAGGTCTTAGGAACACATTTTCCCCCACTTGCCAAGAAGTTAACCAAATGTGCAAACCAAGGTAGCTTCTTCTCAACCATAGAGAATAATCGCTCATCCGGGAATGAATCATGCAAAGGCACCCCATTATCTTCACTTTGATGAGTAAGTCAAGAGAGATGATCCGCTACCAAGTTTATCTTGTCGGGCTTGTCCACAATTTCAACATCAAACTCTTGAAGAAGTAAGATCCACCTCAAAAGTCTTGCCTTGGCATCACTCTTAGACAACAAATACTTGAGTGCGGAATGATCTATGTGGACGATGACTTTAGACCCCAAGAGATAGCTCCGAAACTTTTCTAAGGCAAAGACCACCGTTAACAACTCTTTCTCGGTGGTAGTATAGTTCACTTGGGCATCATTCATGGTCTTGCTTGCATAGTGATAGGAGCGCAAAGTGTGATGATATTAATGAGTATATATCCTATATTAGTCTTGTTTTTCCCTTTGTTTTGTGTTTTTGAGTCATTGAGTCATTTTGAGAGTCTTGTATAGTGTTTGGTGTGAAATAGAAAGAAAATGCAAAATTCATGAAGAATCATAATTGGATAAGGTATGTTGAGATAGATTTGGGTCTAGACCCATGGGCTTGAGCTTAAAGAGAGTGCATTAATCTGAAAATATTTTTTTAATTCTCTTTATATTCTCTAAAATAATTCTGATTTTCTCCTTCTTGTTTGTAGGGAAATATGAAGACTTAATGTACATTATGAATTTTGACTAAGCAATGAAGGCTGAAATAAAAAAGAGACATAAAGGAATTGAAGGAGCCTCATAAGTGTTACATTTCAGTTTTGAAATTTAAATGAGCAGCCCATTATGTGAAATGAAGGCCATAAGTGACACCATTGTGGGAAAATTAAAAGCCATGCAATCTCATCCGTCTAAATGGTGAAGGGCATGATCGACAAAAGCCAACATTTGTTCCTCTATAAATAGGAAATGTCCACAACAGAATTTGTCATCACTTCCCGACCAAAACCCATTCCAAAACTCTGCCCAATTCACTCCTCAAATCTCCATCACCTACAAGACTGCAACAACCATCCATCCACCAATCTTCAAGGTTCTTAGGCGCTAAGTCAAGGACGCTCCACCACCATCGTAGAGACGAGTTTACACCGTTTACACCTTGTGTCAATACGCTACGGAAGACGCATCAAAGTGTAACCATGACTCTACTTTTGATTTATGTTTCAACCTTGTGTGGAAGAATATGTAAATTATTTTGTGATTTACTTGTTTGGATTTGTGAGTTCTGTAATTGGAGACATGAAATGTTGAGAATATTTTTATTAATGTTTATGATATTTTCAGTTTATTATTAAGTTTAAATTTTGAGAATTTTTTTATCACGCATGTTACAATCTTGTGCCCTTTTATGTGTTTAGGTAATTTACAGAATTAGGTTAATAAGTTTGCATGCTAGAATTACGCTAAGTGTTCCTGTGTGTTTGCTTAATTTGCCAAGAATAATTGTTACTTGTTAGACGCTAAGTAAACAAGTAATAGTTAGTTCTAAGAGTGGTAAAAATCATGCTTCAATGATTGAATGGTTCTGTAGATTACGTGTCAATTTCTATGTTTAATGGTTAAATTGCACGTGTGAGTTTTATTCCATAATGGAACAATACTATTGAATTAGAAAAACTACGCTAATGTTTTCTGAAATTAGTAGTATTGGGCTTGGTAAGGACTTTTCCGATCTTAGCCAAATGGATTCAACCGCTAAGGCTTTCCATTTGAACTCTTATCTTTGCATTTATTATGGGCACGTTTTTGTAGCATGTTGAAATGAATTTTCTGTTTTTATACTTTGTAATTTTCGAGTGGTATTGGTATTGGTTAGGGAAGTCGATCATTGTAGATATTTTTCTTGGTTTTGTTTTTATTTTTAATAGATTAGGAACCAAATTTCAAAACCCCCCATTTTATTACCTTAATAGTTTAGGGTACCCTACAATCCCCGGACTGAACGATCCTTGCTTGCCTATACTAACGATGACATTTTTGCAGGGTTAATTGTGAGGCTAATTTCAACCGTATCACATAGTATATGGCATGCAAGAGTTTATCCTTACGTTGTCCCAACACGGCTCTCAAGGCATAGTCACTTGCATCACACATAATTTCAAATGGGATGGTCCAATCCGGTGAGCAAATGATAGGAGCATTGATAAGTAGCTCATTTATCTTCTCGATTGCCTTCAAAGATGCTTCATCAAATACAAATGGAGTCTCCTTAGCTAATAAATTACAAAGGGGCTTTGTCTCCTTGGAGAAATCTTTCATGAACCTTCAGTAAAAGCCGGCATGCCCAAGGAAGCTTCTTACATCTTTTACGTTTTTCGGAGGAGGCAACTTCTCAATGACTTCCACCTTGGTTTTGTCTACTTCAATACCCTTAGATGAGATTTTGTGGCCAAGAACAATCCCTTCTTGAACCAAGAGGTGGCATTTCTCCCAATTTAGCACTAAGCTAGTTTCTTCACACCTCTTAAGAACACGGGAAAGACGATCAAGACACACTACCAGAAAAAACGTTTTTCCCGACGAAAAAAAAACAAACGGCCGACGACTAAAAATTTTCGTCGGTAATTCTATAGAATGGCCAACGATTTTATTTTTCGTCGGTGGAAAAACAAAATCGTCGGCCATAGTGTAACCATAGCCGACGATACTGTTTTTTCGTTGGTATAAACAAAAATCGTCGGCTATATTCATATTTCAGTCGACGATTTTGGATTTTCGTCGGCCTTTCTCTGAAACATTAGCCGACGAAAACTTTTGAAATTTTGGCCGACGAAATTGACATTTTCGTCGGCTATAAGTCTATATATTTTCAGATCTAGACAGCAGCTGCTCATTTAAAAAAAAATGAAAAAAAACGGGAGAAAGTGTGAAAAATCTGTGGGTATTGTTGAAATCCGTCCTCTCTTATATTGTGGAGCTATATATATGTTGATTTTGAGTTTTAGTTGAGTTGATTTTGAGTTTTAGTGATTTTTAGTTAGTAAGTGATTTTTTGTTTTGTTGTTGTTTTAGTGTTAGAATGTATGTATATATGTTGATTTTGAGTTGTAGTTGAGTTGATTTTAAGTTTGAGTTTAATTATGTGTTTTAATTTGATGTTATTTTAATTAGTGTCAAAATATATATATGTGTGTGTGTGTGTGTGTGTGTGCATGTGTGTGTGGAGTTTAATTATATATATATATATATATATATATATATATACGTTAATTAATGGTTGTTGATAGTGTAATTAACTTAAATAATGGTTGATATATAGTGTAACTTAAATAATGGTTGTTAATGGTATATATATATATATATATGAGTTGATGTTGATAATAATATATATTGTAATGTAATTAATTATTAAGGATTTATATATATATATATATATATGTATGTGTTAATTAATTTCTTATTAATTAAAGTTATATATATATATATATATATTATTTTCAGGCTATATATGGATCCGGATAAGAGTTGGATTTCACTTCCAAGGCATGACCGACGATACACTACAGGAGTTGTGATTTTTTTGCAGTTTGTCGAGGAAAATGCAAACGGGAATGAATACCATTATTGCCCGTGCAATAAATGTAGGTGTCGCAGTGATATGTGTCGATTTCCGATTAGGACAGTATAGGAGCACCTAAAGAGTAAAGGGTTTTGACCGAAATACACACGTTGGATACATCACGGTGAGCCATCATTAGATGGATCGCATGATCATGAGCAGTTTTTTTAGGCGGGCAGTAGTAGTACATCCAACGATCCAACAATGGCATTCGTCAACGATGTGTTTCCTTTTGAAAGCAGTGTACGTGGGGAACAATATATACATGACCCGGTGCAGCCCTTCCCACAAGTTGTCAACACTGCTGCCTTTGACAAGTACAACAAACTGATTGCATTGCAACAGACCCCTGTGTCTTCAAGTTCTGAGAAGACAGTTCTTGAAAGTGTGATGGAGGTAATGAGGATTAAAGTCGAGACAAAATCGACTATCAGGCAAGTGGATGAATATCTACAGTACACTTCTTCGTTGTTGGAAGAGAGTCATCGTAATCCTACCAATCACCGTAAGGTCCGAAGTATCCTCAAAGATCTAGGATTTTCCTACATTAAGATCCATGCATGCACATTTGACTGCGTTCTCTTCTGGGGTAAAGATGCAGAAGGGAATGACCTTGCTAGTCTTGACGCATGTCTGATATGTCATTCTGACCGATATAAGTTGACGAATGTCCGATATTCCATTTTCTATCACTAACGATAAACCATTCCTTCATCCTTCAAATGCAAAAATGTTGTGAAATAAGATATGACTGAAATAATGAAATACTTCTACGGTTGAAAAATGACAAGATTCTGATAAAATCTGAGTGTGGAAAGATGCGGTCAAAGGTTTTATTCCTTCGTTTCTCTAATGGTAGCGTTACCTTCGGTAAATATTTTTTGGAAAATTTTTATACGATTAGTTGCATCTCATCGATTTGAAACTATTATCTGTTGAAGGTCAAGCCAAAAAAAGGTCATTTAGACAGTCCAATTACCATTTCTAAGCGTTTAGAGGTTTGACTCACCCGGTTGACCGTTCCGATCGAGCCTTTAACGTTGTCAGCTGAAGTTGGATTTTTTTCCATACATGTATTTAATCTTAACGGTGATATCTGAGGGTTGAAATAGATTTTCTAAACTTTTAGATTTAAAATCAGAACATATACACTAATGTTCCTTAACTTGTTTACTAAGTGTTTAAGTGAATGTATAGTTTCAAATAGTTACTATACGTAGACTCTTCAAATGCAAAAATGATGTGAAATAAGATATGACCGAAATAATGAAATATGTCTACGGTAGAAAAATGACAAGGTTCTGATAAACTCTGTGTGCCGAATGTTGCGGTTAACTGTTTTTTACTTTCGTTTTCCTATGGGTAGCCTGACGTTCGTTAAATCAATTTTGGAAAATTTTTATACGATTAGTTGCGTCTCATCGATTTGAAACTATTATCTATTGAAGGTCAGGCCAAAAAAACGTCATTTAGACAGTCCAATTACTATTTCTAAGCGTTTAGAGGTTTGACTCACCCGGTTGACCGTTCCGATCGAGCCTTTAACGTTGTCAGCTGAAGTTGGATTTTTTTTCATACATGTATTTAATCTTAACGGTGATATCTGATGGTTGGAATAGATTTTCTAAACTTTTAGATTCAAAATCAGAACATATGCACTAATGTTCCTTAACTTGTTTACCAAGTGTTTAAGTGAATGTATAGTTTCAAATAGTTACTATACGTAGACTCTTCAAATGCAAAAATGTTGTGAAATAAGATATGACCGAATAATGAAATACGTCTACGGTTGAAAAATGACAAGATTCTGATAAACTCTGTGTGCCGAATGTTGCGGTTAACTGTTTTTTACTTTCGTTTTCCTATGGGTAGCCTGACGTTCGTTAAATCAATTTTGGAAAATTTTTATACGATTAGTTGCGTCTCATTGATTTGAAACTATTATCTGTTGAAGGTCAGGCCAAAAAACGTCATTTAGACAGTCCAATTACCATTTCTAAGCGTTTAGAGGTTTGACTCACCCGGTTGACCGTTCTGATCGACCCTTTAACGTTGTCAGCTGAAGTTGGATTTTTTTCCATACATGTATTTAATCTTAACGGTGATATCTGAGGGTTGGAATAGATTTTCTAAACTTTTAGATTTAAAATCAGAACATATACACTAATGTTCCTTAACTTGTTTACTAAGTGTTTAAGTGAATGTATAGTTTCAAATAGTTACTATACGTAGACTCTTCAAATGCAAAAATGATGTGAAATAAGATATGACCGAAATAATGAAATATGTCTACGGTAGAAAAATGACAAGGTTCTGATAAACTCTGTGTGCCGAATGTTGCGGTTAACTGTTTTTTACTTTCGTTTTCCTATGGGTAGCCTGACGTTCGTTAAATCAATTTTGGAAAATTTTTATACGATTAGTTGCGTCTCATTGATTTGAAACTATTATCTGTTGAAGGTCAGGCAAAAAAACGTCATTTAGACAGTCCAATTACTATTTCTAAGCGTTTAGAGGTTTGACTCACCCGGTTGACCGTTCTGATCGACCCTTTAACGTTGTCAGCTGAAGTTGGATTTTTTTTAATACATGTATTTAATCTTAACGGTGATATCTGATGGAGGTGTTTTCCAAGCACAAAGTACCTGCAAAACAACTTCATACACATAATACCCTTCTTTTGTCAATTGTAGTTAGGACAAGTAGGGATCGTTCTATCCAGGGAAATCAAGGGCATTTCAATCACACAAAGTGTTGCACTTTAAGGGGTGTTGTCGATTTTTATAATTAATTACCTACTGATTTTTACAAAATTTTTAAACCTAAATTATTATCTACAATTGATCATCACCTTTCACACAATCACAAGACACAAGTCTCATTATACATGCAACAAAATTAAAACAAGTAATAGGGCAGCAAGCATAAAATCGGATTCTAGATTAATTAAGTTCCAATTTAATTAGAGCCTTCGCGGAACATCTAATTATTCAAAACATCACAAGTATTTAGAATTAACTTCGCGTATAATCCTAAACATGGTACTAATCGGTTTAAGAACACTTCGCGTAGAAATTAAACACAAATAGCACTTAAGCACAATATGTCGAATTGGAACATGTTAGCAGGTATGGCGTCACTCATCCCACATCGACATGTAAATTTCCAGAATTACTCGAGCCCTTAGATTAATACATATCAAAGCATAACATGCGTATGAATCAACATATATTAAATCGGCATATGAATTTAATACCTAGATAACACTCATGACCTTTCGAATGCATCTAGATATCTCCTTCGGTTGCACACGAATTAAGGAAATAAACCTAATTAATTCAAGAAAACAAATAAAATCCTACTGCCCATCATACATATTCAATCAAATCACATGCATAATTTGGTAATCAAACACAAAATAACCAAACATTTAGTACAAAGATTCGGAAATCCCATGCATAATCAATAATACCGAAAATAAAACCAACAATCCAAACATATTTCATAGACAAAATAATGTTTAAATACAAAGAAACAAGAGCCATGAAATTACAATCCAAATTACAACCTTGATCAAGAGTTCGGCAAAGGATTGGTGTGATGATCGGATGGAATTTTGTGGAAGGGTGATGGATGGTTCGGCCTTGGTTCTTGGTAAGAATTTATGGAGATATTTTGGCAGAGGTTCGGCAAGTTTATGTGAGAGAGAGAGATGATATTTTTCTGTGTAAAAATCGTCCAATATATAGAGGCAAATGGGTGGCAGCAACTAGGGTTCACAAAACCTAGTTTTTCTCAAACTTATCCTGCTGGCAGATTTGACCTTCGAGTGAAGATTATGGAATATCTTTCTCTAAAAAATAGATATTGAGGTGATTCTAGTTGGGTTGGAAAATAGACTCCCGTAGCTTTCTATCCATATAAGGCTCGAACTCTGATTCATTGTGAGCTGTCCGGGAGAGTCCGTAGAAGTTGGATGACGTGCACAGGAATTCTGCCGAATTTGATCAGGATTTGTTGCGATTTTCTTCCTCTATTTTCTGCCGAAAATTCCCAAGATAATAGCTGAATAATTGAGCAATATCTCTTTAGGTTTTCCATGAATTAATTCAGCCAAAAATCTTGCACAAAGAATGGAATTCAGTCCACATTCGTAAGCCAAATCCATGTAGAACTCGGTTTAGGTTTTCTTCTTTCGGCAGACTTGACCTTCGTGCATTCAAACCGGCATAACTTTTTCCTCAGAGCTCCGATTGATGCGATTCTAAGTCCCAGAGAAACTAGACTCGTAGAGCTTTCCAACGGCTTATGGCACGTTCTCTGGTTCCAAGCGATGTGTCCCACAGAAATTTCGGAAGTCAGGATACAGTCCCAGGAAAATCCTGGTAGTCCCTGGATTGGTTTGCTCAAACTGCCAAGTTGCAGCCTTCATTTGGGTGACTTCCCGAACTCCGATTGATCTGAAATTTTGGCACAATACACTTTAGCTTGCCAATTATATGCATACCAAATTTCATTAAATTTGGGAAAGGATAGATCAGTTTAGCAGAGGCCTCAATATCACGAAAACAACATAATTTGCACTTTTTGCTCAGATTTCTTTACTTTGTCATTTTTCTGACTCTTAACCAACTTTTCTCCAAAACTCTACCAACATGACACTAAACTAAATTATGACTCAATCTTACTCTAAATAGACATAACAAAGCATAAATAAGGGATAATACACATTAATAACGTCGCACATTGTGCTCTTATCAACTACCCCACACTTATCATTTGCTAGTCCCTAGCAAAACAAAACAAAAAGACTCAACACTACTGCCCGTAAATAATTGTCTCAGGATCTTTAAACACATAGCTTTCAAGTTAAGAATTTCAATGTAAGCACAATAATCCCAAGCGTCATAGACATGTATCATAGTATGAACAAGTAAGAAACGAAAATAGCAAGCAATGACATGTTATGTTGATTTCATCCTCACTAGGCATACTCTCTTATTTTCTCTCATGATATGGCAATTCACTCAAAGTATATGCAAGAAAATAGATTGAGAGTTACAAAGAGTAACTTGAATATTTCATCAAATAAAGGCACTTTGTGAATAGATCTTTCAGGAAAAACTTCATGTAACAACTATGTGCACAAATGAACCTAAGCCATATGCTCAACTCTTGACAAAATCTCCACAAATCAAAGTTCACCCATTTTAAGAATCATGAAAAGATCAACATAAATGTGATAATGGGGATTGGCATAAGGCATTCTCATTTAGGAAGTGGTGATGAAATGTCACCAAGACTTAGCAAAATTCATTAAATCCTTATGACTTCACTTCAAAGGGCCAAATTTCATCATGTTGGGCCCAATCTTCATTTTTTTCTTCCCCAAAACATAGTGATCAAGGACAAAGGTCAAATATAGCAATGTAAGACCTTCAATTATAAAACAAACTCCAAATTCACCACAAGAACTCATCCAATTTTTTTCTTCTTTTCTTCATTGCCGAAACTTATTCATTTTCTTCTTATTTCGGATCGGATTTTTCTTTTTATTTTATTTTCTGTCCGATTTTTCTTTTCTTCGGCAACAATAATTACATGCATTTGGACAAGCTCACCCCACACTTATTTCATAACATCACATCAATTCACAATTCCACAACAAAATTCAGCTTTACCAAGTCTTGATAACAAGGGAAAAGATTACACTATTCTAAGTTCAAGGAATGTGTATCATGGTGATGAAATAAATGGTTTAATGTCGGCTCAAAGGGGTTAAAACTAAGGAGTCCCACGACGGGCACAAATTAGGCATAAGCTTTATTTGGCAATGGTGGTAATCCAAACATGATCTTTTCAATCCTTTTCAAAATCAAGGCATTTCATGAATAATAGTTTCAAAAATTGTCAAGAGCAAGTTCTAGCATTCTAGAGTTCATTAAAAGCTATGGCACATAGTCATTAAATAATCAAAGAATGATGAAGTTTTGAAAAATTCTGCCCATTTTTATCACTCAAGAAGGAAAGTATATGGCATCAAAGCTCACACAGGTTATTATGGAACAAAATCAACACAAACATGCATGCTTATTACACAAATAAATCCAAGTCTCAAATGTTCATACCAATCACAATGTCCATGAAACTCACAATTATTTTCAAGATTATGCAAAACCATCATCTATGCATTCAAAGATATAATCATCATAGACTATTTAGGGGCACCTAAGACTCAAAAACAAACAAAAACAAACAAAAGCAACGAAATTTTTTTTAATTTTTCTGATTTTTCTGATTTTTTCTTTTCTTTTCTTTTATGACTCTAAACAAAAAACTTAAAACAAAAACAAACATGTGAAACATGTATCCCTACCCCACACTTAGAAAATTACATTGTCCTCAATGTTACACAAAAATTATGTAGTAATTTCTAAGCATTTGATAATTCACACAAGTTCCACATTTATACAATTCAACCAAAAAGAGTTTAGGGTTTAGAAATTCAAACTCTCGTAGACGGCTCCTTCACAATTTTGGTTGAAATGGGTTGCCTCCCATGCAGCGCTTAATGTTTATAGTCTACTCAGCCTAGACTCTTCACTTCTTAATCAAGTTGTGGGCGACGCCTTTTGGAGTGCGCACTCCCAAATTCGTGCCTCCTTACAATGGTTATCATAACTCGATGCATGATTACTCCACTCTTCAACTGCATCGCATCAAGATAAAGAAATTTAGAAGAGTGGAGATGAGAATTCAAAGAATAAGTTAGTAGTGAGTTAGTGAATTAGCTAAAGTTAGAAGTCAGTGTATAAATATACAATAATTAGCTAAGTAGAATTTAATTGCAAATTATGAACAAAAGTTGAGAGTGGTGGAACTCGTTTCTTGCAACACTTGTCGTCCTTCCCAAGTCAATGAGAGCTCCAATCAACTGTTTACAATGTAATTCTTCACCTCTTCCTTATGATCTGTAACTAACAATTAAACTCTACAAGAATCATGAGAATCAATATGTATAGGTTAGAAAGAATGAGTTAGAATAAGTTAGAGTATAGGTTAGAAATAAGTTAGAAGTAATATGTATAAGTTAAAAAAAAAAAATAAATAAATATAAAAAAAAATTACTGTTCACGACACTATTACGATTTCACTGTTCACTGTTACTATTTACGATCACTGTTCACAGAATTTACAAGACACACGAAATTTACAAGAGATCATATAATGGCACACGAAATTTACAAGGCAAAACACACAAACAAAATTCTCAAAACTTCACACAAATCGTCATTCACACAAAACATCGAAAATTTCACAAGTGTGGAAAAAAAAAAAAAACATTTCAAACACCGATTTCAACATGTACAAAACACATGGCGTCACAACCTAGCTTCTTTCTAGTTGATTTTATTCAAAAACCCTAATTCTCAAGGTACGTAGAGCAGAGGAGATAACAGTGCAATGGACTGATACAGCCCAAGGTAGTATCATGCTTATTCCGATATACCTCGAAAATTAAAGACGAATTTTATCTTTTGAAGAAAAATAGATTCACATATGCTCAAGTTATTTTCTAGCGTCTAAAGTGAGGTGATGCTTCGGCACAAGCAGTTGTCTAGGTCGAGCATACTTTACTTTTCTAAGGCGGTGTCGTTAAGATTCACGGAGAGTAAACTCTCTTTAGGAATAAGGCAGGTCTCAAAGTTTTTAACCACGGAGGACAAGTCCCCTATCGACTCACTCACAGAGAATGAACATCAGTCTGTGGGTCTTGAGAACCAGTTTTACAAACCTCGAACCAATCAATGAAAAATAACTTGCCTTATACTTTGTAAAATAAGCTCGGGTCCTAGCGGTCTACAAGTGTTGATTAAAACCGCCCTCAACCTCATAGAAGTAATACTATTGCCGAAATGTCGCTTGTATGCGTGGGGGGGAAGTATCCCGCGTTTCCCAATCTACATAAAAACGGATTCAACAAAGCACCATTCATATGAAGGGTTTTGGTTATGATCAACAAAAGAGGCTTCACCTACATGTTACACTTTAGAAACTACAATAAACTCAAAGCATATACAAAAACTATCAACTTCCTAGAATTTATCTAAGTGTAACAACATTCACAAATATCCATCACATAATCGGCAATTAATCAAAACAAAAACAAAAAACCAAAAACAAAACAAAAATCGGAAAATTCCCTATTTACTATTACATATCCGGAAAATCCTATTATACATTTATACATATTCCAAAAACTATAGCAAAATTAAATAATCAGCAATATACATAATTACAAAACAACATTTTATGAATCAAAATCATTAAATTTCCCCAGCAACGGCGCCAAAAATTGATGGAGATGTTTTCCAAGCACAAAGTACCTGCAAAACAACTTCATACACATAATACCCTTCTTTTGTCAATTGTAGTTAGGACAAGTAGGGATCGTTCTATCCGGGGAAATCAAGGGCATTTCAATCACACAAAGTGTTGCACTTTAAGAGGTGTTGTCGATTTTTATAATTAATTACCTACTGATTTTTACAAAATTTTAAAACCTAAATTATTATCTACAATTGATCATCACCTTTCACACAATCACAAGACACAAGTCTCATTATACATGCAACAAAATTAAAACAAGTAATAGGGCAGCAAGCATAAAATCGGATTCTAGATTAATTAAGTTCCAATTTAATTAGAGCCTTCGCGGAACATCTAATTATTCAAAACATCACAAGTATTTAGAATTAACTTCGCGTATAATCCTAAACATGGTACTAATCGGTTTAAGAACACTTCGCGTAGAAATTAAACACAAATAGCACTTAAGCACAATATGTCGAATTGGAACATGTTAGCAGGTATGGCGTCACTCATCCCACATCGACATGTAAATTTCCAGAATTACTCGAGCCCTTAGATTAATACATATCAAAGCATAACATGAGTATGAATCAACACATATTAAATCGGCATATGAATTTAATACCTAGATAACACTCATGGCCTTTCGAATGCATCTAGATATCTCCTTCGGTTGCACACGAATTAAGGAAATAAACCTAATTAATTCAAGAAAACAAATAAAATCCTACTGCCCATCATACATATTCAATCAAATCACATGCATAATTTGGTAATCAAACACAAAATAACCAAACATTTAGTACAAAGATTCGGAAATCCCATGCATAATCAATAATACCGAAAATAAAACCAACAATCCAAACATATTTCATAGACAAAATAATGTTTAAATACAAAGAAACAAGAGCCATGAAATTACAATCCAAATTACAACCTTGATCAAGAGTTCGACAAAGGATTGGTGTGATGATCGGATGGAATTTTGTGGAAGGGTGATGGATGGTTCGGCCTTGGTTCTTGGTAAGAATTTATGGAGATATTTTGGCAGAGGTTCGGCAAGTTTATGTGAGAGAGAGATGATATTTTTCTGTGTAAAAATCGTCCAATATATAGAGGCAAAAGGGTGGCAGCAACTAGGGTTCACAAAACCTAGTTTTTTCTCAAACTTATCCTGCTGGCAGATTTGACCTTCGAGTGAAGATTATGGAATATCTTTCTCTAGAAAATAGATATTGAGGTGATTCCAGTTGGGTTGGAAACTATACTCCCGTATCTTTCTATCCATATAAGGCTTGAACTCTGATTCATTGTGAGCTGTTCGGGAGAGTCCGTGGAAGTTGGATGACGTGCACAGGAATTCTGCCGAATTTGATCAGGATTTGTTGCGATTTTCTTCCTCTATTTTCTGCCGAAAATTCCCAAGATAATGGCTGAATAATTGAGCAATATCTCTTTAGGTTTTCCATGAATTAATTCAGCCAAAAATCTTGCACAAAGGATGGAATTCAGTCCACATTCGTAAGCCAAATCCATGTAGAACTCGGTTTAGGTTTTCTTCTTTCGGCAGACTTGACCTTCGTGCATTCAAACTGGCATAACTTTTTCCTCAGAACTCCGATTGAAGAGATTCCAAGTCCCAGAGAAACTAGACTCGTAGAGCTTTCCAACGGCTTATGGCACGTTCTCTGGTTCCAAGCGATGTGTCCCACAGAAATTTCGGAAGTCAGGACACAGTCCCAGGAAAATCCTGGTAGTCCCTGGATTGGTTTGCTCAAACTGCCAAGTTGCAGCCTTCATTTGGGTGACTTCCCGAACTCCGATTGATCTGAAATTTTGGCACAATACACTTTAGCTTGCCAATTATATGCATACCAAATTTCATCAAATTTGGAAAATGATAGAACAGTTTAGCAGAGGCCTCAATATCACGAAAACAACATATTTTGCACTTTTTGCTCAGAATTCTTTACTTAATCATTTTTCTGACTCTTAACCAACTTTTCTCCAAAACTCTACCAACATGACACTAAACTAAATTATGACTCAATCTTACTCTAAATAGACATAACAAAGCATAAATAAGGGATAATACACATTAATAACGTCGCACATTGTGCTCTTATCATTGGAATAGATTTTCTAAACTTTTAGATTCAAAATCAGAACATATGCACTAATGTTCCTTAACTTGTTTACTAAGTGTTTAAGTGAATGTATAGTTTCAATTAGTTACTATACGTAGACTCTTCAAATGCAAAAATATTGTGAAATAAGATATGACCGAAATAATGAAATACGTCTACGGTTGAAAAATGACAAGATTCCGATAAACTCTGTGTGCCGAATGTTGCGGTTAACTGTTTTTTACTTTGTGTGCCGAAAAAGATCCAGCAACTTCCAACAAGGAACTGCCAAAGGTAAACGATACAAATCTAAGTGGTTTTGTTAAAACTAACCCATCTTCATGTTTACCTTTTCCCTCAAGGTTCAATAAGTCCAAAAAGTACAAATCAGATGAGGAAGTGCTTGACATCTTTCGCAAGGTGGAGGTGAACATACCCTTGCTAGAATGCATCAAGCAGATACCCAAGTATGCCAAGTTTTTAAAAGAACTATGTACAACAAGAAGGCATATGCGAGAGGAGCAAGTTGTAAAGATGAGCGAGATAGTTTCATCTATTATCCAACGCAAGCTCCCTCCAAATATGAAAGACCCAGGCAGTTTCACTGACAGGACCCGCTCCCGGATACAATACTGTTATCCAGGGTGGATCCTGCGGGGACCATTTCAAGGGAGATTCTATCGAAAAATCGGCATGACTTCTCTTAAAATGGACAACCCTTATCTGGAAAAGAAACAAACACTTCTAAATAATCCACCCTGACTCACGGAGCCACCTGCTCCCCCAACAAACAATCAACTTCTCAAAAATCAACAATAGGAAACAACCTTAAATTCAACCTCAAATTCATCCAAGAACAACCAAAAACATCCAAAATCACAAACCCCCAAATCGAAGCCACAAACCCTAGAAAATTCAATCTCCAATTTCAACTTTAAACTTACTGATTTTTTTTACCTTTTTCATATAATGGCCGACGAAAAACACGTTATTTCGTCGGCTATATTAATAATAGCCGACGAAAAATTCATTATTTCGTCGGCTATACTAATAAAAGCCGACGAAAAATTCATTATTTCGTCGGCTATAACTATATTGGAAAATACATATTTTATTTTAGACAGGAAAAGACAAAAGAATAGCTGACGACTACGAGTCTCTCGTCGGCTATGATTTAAAAAAAAAATGATCATATTCCATTTTCTATCACTAACGATAAACCATTGCTCCATCCTTCAAATGCAAAAATGTTGTGAAATAAGATATGACTGAAATAATGAAATACGTCTACGGTTGAAAAATGACAAGATTCTGATAAAATATAAGCGGCGAAAGATGCGGTCAAAGGTTTTATTCCTTCTTTTCCCTAATGGTAGCGTTACCTTCGGTAAATATTTTGAGGAAAATTTTTATACGATTAGTTGCATCTCATCGATTTGAAACTATTATCTGTTGAAGGTCAGGCAAAAAAACGTCATTTAGACAGGCCAATTACCATTTCTAAGCGTTTAGAGGTTTGACTCACCCGGTTGACTGTTCTGATCGAGCCTTTAACGTTGTAAGCTGAAGTTGGATTTTTTTCCATACATTTATTTAATCTTAACGGAGATATCTGACGGTTGGAATAAATTTTATAAACTTTTAGATTCAAAATCAGAACATATGCACTAATGTTCCTTAACTTGTTTACTAAGTGTTTAAGTGAATGTATAGTTTCAATTAGTTACTATACGTAGACTCTTCAAATGCAAAACTACTGTGAAATAAGATATGACCGAAATAATGAAATACGTCTACGGTTGAAAAATGACAAGATTCCGATAAACTCTGTGTGCCGAATGTTGCGGTTAACTGTTTTTTACTTTCGTTTTCCTATGGGTAGCTTGACGTTCGTTAAATCAATTTTGTAAAATTTTTATTCGATTAGTTGCGTCTCTTTGATTTGAAACTATTATCTGTTGAAGGTGAGGCCAGAAACCGTCGTTTAACTAGACTAATTTCCGTTTTTAAGCGTTTAGAGGTTTGACTTAGTGGTTTGACCTACAGTTTAGCCGACGAAAATTATATGTCGTCGGCTAAACTCTTGCGATCCGCGCCTTTTTATTGTCCGCCGTGGGATGACTCAGATCCAACGGCTGTTGATTTTCCAAAGCATAGCCGACGAAATCCTTTAAATTGTCGGCAATTCTCTCAGTTTAGCCGACGAAATATAATTTTCGCCGGCTAAACTCTTGCTATCCGCGCCTTTTTATTGTCCGCCATTGGATGGCTCAGATCAGACGGCTGTTGATCTTCCAAACTATAGCCGACGATGTTCATAGAATAGCCGACGACATTCAAAGAATAGCCGACGAAATCTTTTAATTCGTCGGCTATTCTCTCTGCTATAAAAGCAGAAAGCCGCAGCAGCTCGACTTTTTCAACCCTAAATCCGCAAAAACTCCTCCTCTGCTCCTCAAATCGGCCGTGCGTCTCCTCCAAGACCATTGCTCGTCCTCCTCCTCCTCAAATCGGCTCCGTTCCTTCCCCTCCACCTCCATCCGGACAAAATCCGGCCCCCTCTGGTCCTTCCCCTCCTCCTCCGGCCCCCTCCTCCTCCTTCCCCTCCTCCTTCCCTGCCAAAACAGATCCGAATGTTTTTTTTTGTTTTTTTTTTTTCAATTTATTTTAATTTTATAATTTAGGTATATAATTTAGATATTTAAGTGTGTGTTAAATTGTTATATATATTGGTTATATGTATAAATTGTTAGATTAATTATATATATAAATTTATAGATTAATTATATAAATTGTTATATATTTGTTAATATTGGTTATATGTTAATGTATATTTTAATTGTTATATATAAATTGTTAAATTAATTATATATATAAATTGGTAGCCTAATTATATAAATGGTTATATTTATGTTAATATATAAATGGTTATTTGTATGTATATATGTTAATGATGAAATATAGTTATATTTGTATATAAATGGTTATATTTATGGTAATGGTTAGTATTATTTAAAATTAGTTAAAATTTAAATATTAATTTGTTAGTATGTTTTAAAATATGTTAGTATTATTGGTTATTATATTAATTAGAATTTGTTATTTAATGTACTATAATTTAATATTAATTAATGTATTAATGCCTCAAGCTCCAGATGGCCGATGCACTCAGACAGTTATTCGGAGGCCGTCGTTCTTCCAGATCTAGGTGTTCTGGAAGTTCTGCCGGTTCCGGAGACTCCAAGAGGACCCTTAGCCAGCCTGAGAGGACTACCAGCCAGCCGCGGAGGAGTGTGGATTCATCCCAGCCGCGGAGGAGTATGAGTTCTCGGCACCAGACCCTTCTACAGGTGGGGCGGCCGTCGAGCAGTTCACGTCCCCCTCTCGAGCCAGATGCTCCAAGGTCCAGTAGGCAGCTATTTCAGGATGAGATAGCTCCAGACGTTCCTCAGGTCCGTATGCCTAAGGTTCATCGGGAGCCGATGACGAGTCCGGCGCCGTCTGCTGCTGACTCGACTGAGGGGCCTACTCTCCCAAATCAGCTCTACCTCTCGTACAACATTCCTGCGATACCCGAGGTCGACTTTCGTGGTGTGCCCATGCACGTGAGTGTTGCAGAGGCATACCATCATCAACCATTTGAGAGACCTGAGCTCCTGATTTCGGCGAGGAGAAAAGGAAAGTCGACAGACGGGTCATCGAGCTCAGGTAACATTTGATTTTATTAATTAAATGTTTTATTAAAATTAACGCACTAATATTTAATTTTATTAACCAATCGTCGTTTATGTGATAGGGACAGCCACTAGCAGTTCAAGCAGGAACACGAGAGGTGTCATATGTTTTAACACGCTCAGGAGAACTGTTGAGAGCAGGGGGAGGATCCAGATCAACGAACCCCCTAATCAGAAGGTTCAGGGGAAAAAACGCCGCGATTACGCGGGTTGCGTGGGGGCACTAATTAGGGATAGAGTCCTTATGTTGTGGACACGGTGGGCTGATGTGCCGGAAGAGATCAAGAGGGAGGTCAACAACGCGGCGTCGGTGAGTAATTTAAAAAACTTAATTTCTTTATCGTAATATTTAATAATTTTTCGGTATTGTTATAATTGTAAAACTAATAAAATATTATCTTTCAGGCATACTTCGAGATTGCCGAATACAAGCAGGCTTGGGCGGAAGCGATGCAGAACTCGAGGTACGTTGGGAATTCCTCATCTTATAATTTGAAATATTTTATGATATTAATAATATTTCTAATGCACTTTTGGTTTTTCCGTAGGTTCAAAGAGTGGAAGAACGAGCTCCGTACCCACTTTACCGAGTACGACAACCGTGGTCGTATGGGTACTCCAAGAGAGTTCATGTTCAGGGAGTACGAGTGGCCTTGGTTGAAGACAGTAGACTTCAACAACCCACTTATGCAGGTAAATACTAAACTTAACTATAAATGTTTATTTTTTAAAAATTTTAATTATTAGTTTAATTATTTTATAATTATTACACTAATATTTTTTGATGCATTTTCTAATATTTTATTATTTGTTTGAAGGAACGGTCTCGGATAAACTCTGCGAACCGCCGCCGTAACACAACCCCCCATCATGGTGGTTCTAGGCCATTTGCACAATATCAAGAGGAGGCGCTTAGAGATCATCCTGATAGCAACCCGTACGTGGAGACGTTCAAGAAGGCTTATCCACAAGCGACAGAAAAGCTCGTAAGTCGTTGATTACGATTTTAAAATTTTAATTATTAATTTTACTTAATTATATATTTGTTAGAATATTAATTATTTTTTTTTCCCGTTCAATTAGGAGAGGGTGAACCGGGCCGAAGAAGAAGTGTTGCAGGAAGTAGTTCGGGAGACACAACCGAACATTTCAGAGGCAGATCTGCAAGAAGCCCTGCGGCAGCGAGGATGTTCGACGCAGTCTTCCCAGACCGGTCAAACCAATACTACTGTCGGGGTTTGGGAAGTTCTGGAATAGGGCTCCTGAAGACCACTAAGGGTGGTCAAAAGAAGGGAGGCGGGGACAGCCAACAGATGAGGGGGGAAATGCAGAGATTGGCAGAAGAAAATGCAAGATTGGCGGCCGATGTCCAGAGATCACAGGAGCAACACCGCAGAACACAGCAGTATCATTTGGATATGTCCAATTGGCATGCTGAATGCGAGAGAATTCGGTGACACAACTACGCCGGCCAACAAAACTGGTGGTATGCTATGTTCGCGGCACAACAACAAGGCCTTGAACCTCTGCCCCCGTTTGAGCCATTAGTTGAACCTCCAATGCCTCAACCTCCGAGTTCGTTTAGTAGGATGACGAGCATGATGGACAGCAGGATGCTGGGGATGACGTGGTGGACTTTAGTGCTTTAGGTGATGATTAGGGTTATATTTTATATATATTGGAAGAAATTAAATAATAAGTCATTTAGACGTGTTTCTTGTTGGTGTAAATGCATGGATTGTCATTGTGAATTGCAGGTTGCTTGGAATGGTAATTTAGAAATTAATTTAATTTTTTTTTCCCCAAAATGTAAGAATAGCCGACGATATTGGCATTATTTCGTCGGCTATAAGTACTATAGCCGACGATTTTTACCAAATGTCGTCGGCTATAACCGTTATAGCCAACGAAAATGACATTATTTCGTCGGCTATAACTAATTAATGCCTATTAAAATGTTAATATATTCCGACGAAATAACCGACGAAATAGATGAAATCGTCGGCTATATTTCAGAACAAATAGCCGACGAATTTCGTCGCCTATAGTTTACGATATCGTCGGCCATAGTCGAAAATATCCGACGAATTTCGTCGGATATTTTGCCCAGGTTTGGTCGACAAAATGAATTTTCGTCGGTAATATCGTCGGCCATACTCTAAAATAGCCGACGATTTCGTTATTTTCGTCGGTCATTCGTTTTACTGACGCCCTTTCACAGACGAATTATAGCCGACGAAAATTTGGCATAGTAGACGAAATTTTTTTTGTCGGCTATTCTGTCCGATCTGGTAGTGACATTCTTCAAATGAGTTCCCAAAGACGGAAAAATCATCCATGAAAACTTCTACAAACTCAAACAATTCGGCAAGGATGGCAACTACAAACCGTTGGAATGTGACGGGTGCATTACACAATCCGAAAGACATTCTCCAATAAGCAAAGGTACCAAATAGACATGTGAAGGTGGTCTTTTCTTGATCATCGGGGGCAATAGGAACTTGATTATATTTGCTATAGCCATCAAGGAAACAATAGAATGCATGCCCAGCAAGCCTTTCCAACATTTGGTCGATGAACGGGAGTGGGAAGTGGTCTTTTCTTGTGGCGGCATTCAACTTGCGGTAATCCACGCAAACCCTCCAATTGTTTGCAACTCTTTATGGAACCATTTCACCCTTCTCATTTTTCACCACCGTCATCCCTCCCTTCTTAGGCACCACTTGTATCGGAGAGACCCATTTAGAATCGGAGATGGAATAGATAATCTCATTATCAAGGAGTTTAATGATCTCATTCTTCACTACCTCTAGCATGTTGGGATTCATTCTTCTTTGAGCTTCCCTTCTTGGTTGTGCTTCATCCTCCATGTAAATATGATGCATGCAAAGAGTGTGATTCAACCCCTTGATGTCACTAATCTTCCACCCAAAAGCACCCTTATGCCTCCGAAGAACATCAAGAAGTAAGAACTCTTGCTCTTGCGACAAACTCGAAGAGATAATGAGAGGTTAAGTGTGTGCATCATCATTGTAAACATACTTCAAATGTGAGGGAAGAGACTTCAATTCAATAGGAGTTGAACTCAAAACCGGAGTGGGATTGATGGAAAGATAGTTGTTAGTTGCATGCACCCTATTAGCCTCATGCCTTGTATAATAACCATCCTCTTGTGTCGATATAGGCATATCGAAATAAGAATCAAGGTGCTCAACGGCTTCCGATGTAACCTCTTCACAAAAATTCATCCCAAAGTGTGCTATTGCCGATTCTAAGGCATCATTTGATGAAGTCTCATGAAAAGTGTGCTCCACTTCAATAGAATAGAGTTTTTGCAATCTCATAGGCTTCCTTAATTCATCAAAGATCTTGAACCCAATAGTAGTGTCATACACCGTCATGGTAAGTAAGCCCAATTTCACATAAATGTTCGTCCCCGCCGTGGCCATAAATGCTCTACCAAAGATAATAGGGAGATCATCTTGATAGACTTCCTCCATATCAAGAATGACGAAATCGGCCGGTATGACCAACTCGTCGACTTGCACCAACACATCCTCCATAATTCCTCTTGGATACTCACACTTCTATCTGCTAGTTGGAGAGAAATTTGTATAGGCTTGAGGTCGCTCAACCCAAGATCCTTGTAGACACCATATGGCATTAAATTGATGCTTGCCCCTAAGTCCATAAGGGCCTTCTCAAATGGTCTCTCACCAATCTTGCAAGGAATAGTAAAGGAATTCGGGTCTTTAAGCTTGGGAGGTAATTTCCTTTGAAGCACGGCACTAATTCGCTCATTCAAGCACACTTTGTCATCCTTCTTCAATTTACTCTTATACCGCTTGTTGGTGCATAGGTCCTTGAGAAATTTAGCATAAGTGGGAATGGTCTTGATAGCATCAAAAAGAGGAATATTGACCTCCACCTTCTTGAACACATCAAAACACTCCATGGACTTCTTCTCTTTCTTACTCAACGCCTTGTCTTGGTACACCGCTTGTGGAAAAAGAAGTGCCACATCTTCTTGCATGTCTTCCACACTTGGCTTAGATCCACTTGTTCCCACATCGTCACTTATGGTCTTGGACTTGTCTTTGCTTTTCAAAACTCATCACTATACCCCAAAATTACTTCACCATCTCCCAAATCTCCCTTAGTGTTCTTTTGAAATCCGGGAGGTACTTTTGGAACTTTAGGAGTCAACAAAGGTTCCATTGGTGGATCCATCTCCTCATCATCATTATTAGGAGCAATCTTGTTGTCATATATCTTCCCACTTCTCAAAGTTGTGATGGCCTTGGCTTGGTTGATTCTTGGGTTCTTCTCAGTCATGGAAGGCAACTCCCCTTGCTTTCTTTCCCTCATCTCACTAGCCAATTGCCCCATTTGTGCTTCAAGCTTATGCAAACCTTGGGTAGTAGAGGCCACCTCATTTCGAACACTTTGAATAAGCTCATTTTGATTTGCCAATACTTTGGCAAGCATCTCCTCAATGCTAGATTTAGGAGCTTCCGTTTGGGGAGGGGGAACTTGAGTATTAGGAGCTTGGAAGGGAGGTCTTGCTTGATAAGGTGGCTTAGGATAAGCATTGCCACCATAGGTACCACCACTAGCACCCTTGTTTCCTTGGAATCCTTGGCTCCCACTAGCCCCACCATAGTTGTCGCCTCCTTGATTGTAATTCACTCCTTGGTTGCCACCCCATGAGAAGTTAGAGTAGTTTCTTCATCCGGGATTGTAAGTGTTAGAATAAGGGTCATTCTTCGGTCTTGAATATGTCATTTGCTTGCATTCTTCAATGATCTCGGAGAAATAATCTCCATGAGGGCAAGATAGAGTATCATGGTTCGCTCCTTCACAAATCAAACACACTTGAGGTCCTTGAACATCATTTACTTGCTCACGGCCCCCTTGCTTGCCTTGCTTCAAAAGCATATCAAACTTCTTGTTGATACTATCTTCCAACCTCTTGAACTCTTGATGGACATCCAAGCTTGATGCCTTGACTTCATACATGCCACCAGTTTTTGGTTGAGTCACTTCCCTTAGAGACACATGTGAGGTAGAAGCCTTGCAGCCTTGTGGGTTATTATCCCACAATTTAGACCGCTCCGCAAGCTTCTCTAACACTTGGTGGGCCACCAAGTCTATAAAATCACCATTACTTGCATTATCAACTTTCCATCGAGTCTCCGATGTTAAACCTTGATAAAATAGGCTCATTAGCATGTCTTGAGATTGACCATGATTAGGACAACCAAGCTCAAGATTCTTGAACCTCTCCCATGTCTCATGAAATAGCTCATCATACTCCTCTTTGAAAGTCATCAACTCGGTCCTTCTTGCGTTAGCCTTTTGTGGAGGAAAGTACTTCATAATGAACTTCCTTTGCATATCTTCCCAAGAACGAATGATATTTGAGGGGAGCTTGTTGAACCACATCTTTGCCTTTTCCTTTAAAGAGTAAGAAAATAAGCGAAGCTTGAGAGCTTCCTCCGTCATGCCATTGAGTTTGATATTTGCGCACGCATCCTCAAACTCACTTAAGTGGTGGTATGGATCATTATTTGGCAACCCATAAAATGTTGGCAAGGTTTGAAGAAAGCTAGGCTTGATCTCAAAAGATGTTGCACATGGAGGTAGTACTATACATCTTGAGTGCGTAGAAAGCGTCGGCAAGGCACAATCTCGGATAGGCTTTTGTTCTCTCAATGCCTCCCTCGGATAACCACCCTCCATGACTATCTTATATGTTCTCGGACCAAGATTAGGATTCAATTTCTGAGCTTCTTTGTCAAGATCAAACAACTTCTCAAATGTGGCAAGGTCGTTCACGAATAACTCCGGACTCTCCAAATTCTCACTTGTATCACTTAAATCTTCCTCGGATGATTGAACAAACGGGTTAGTGTAGATAGTAGATGAAGAAGAGGCTTTGAACTTATGTGAAATTTCGTTGGGAGTTTCTTGATCGTGAGGATTTAGAACCGTGTGTAAACCCCTTTCAAACTTTGGAGACAAGGACATGTACACCTAAAATTAACCAAAATTAATGATTATATAAGTAAAGAGTAATAAAACAAAATGCAAGATATATACAATAAATGGAAATTGCAACAACACTCTTTATTTTTTCCTTTTTCTAACTTTACCAAAGTACTTTAAACAATTTCTAGAAAATTAGAAACCAATCAAAACTTGTAATTAGAGAAGCAAAGAGGATAAGGAGCTCCAAATTGGCGTAGTTCCAATTAAAGTGTAACGAAATTGGGGTAGTTCCAATTTAAAGTTTGGCGTAGTTCCAAACTAAGCGCAACTTTGGCGTAGTTTCGAAGTACGTTTGGCGTAGTTCCAAACTAAAGCGCTAGCTCAACGCTCTTCCTTTCAGTAACTCTTTTCGAATTATGACCAGGTAAGCGTATGTGCGGCTTTGGTAGAGCGAGGCTCACTTAGTACACGGCACAACACCCGGGATGAAATCCCTAACAACTTACCTAGACATCATAATCCTACTAAGGTGCGCCTAGTTGTGAAGAGCGATAAACTTATACGTTATAAGAGTCCAATCCAATTTACTTAGTAAAATGGAAGAGGAATTTGATCCTTAGGTGTTGTCTTACACTCAACTTTTCGGTAACTCCTCTTGAGTAAACTCAATCGGATGCGCCTAGTTGTAAAGAGTGAATAAACTCGATGGTACAAGGATAAAATCTCTAATCCTATTTACTTTAAAATTGACAAGTTCCAATTAACCTCTAATTAAAAAGAAATAGTTAAGTACCTTATATTTAAATACACAATTTTTATCAGCTAAAAGGTGAGTTTGCACAAGTAATAAGTAAATAATAACTAGGCAAGATTAATTTTCCATTTTCAATATGCTCACAAGTTATTTAATTTTTTTTCTTACCACAATTACAATTCTACTTATCCAAAGTACTTGTAACAACTTCAAAAATAAAGTAGATATGTACACAAATTAAAAGCTAACAAAAGAAGAAGAAACTAAGCTACAAATGCGTTTTCTCGTCCCACGGCAACCTAATAGGGATTGAGTTTTACCTCAATCCCCGGCAACGACGCCAAAAACTTGTTAGTTGCATCACCTAACTAATATTATGTGCAAAATTGTGATGCTTCCTACTCCCAAGAATAGGAGGTCAAGTTTTAATATAGGGGAAAAAGTAAAAGTATCGTACCGAAGAGATTGGGGGAAACTCTATCCTAACTAGCTAGATTACCAAGATATAAAACCTAGAAAACACATGCAATCTATTTTTTACAGCTCATAACTTTAGCCCTTTCGAAGCTAAGGTAATGATGATGGTATTAACAAGAGGTGGTGAGTCGGCTTGATAGATTTTAGATTTAAAGTAAACTAAGTCTTGCGTAAAAGTAAACTATGATAATTAAATTGTAGAAACTAAATCAACAAGAGGAGTAGAGACTTAGGCATCACACCTAGCCTAATTCATGCACAAATGTTATCCAAAAGTTTATGTGAAACATGCTTGACAAATATCCCCCTAGTGCTTTGGTGAAGCTACCAAGAAACTAACTAATCATGCAATTTAACAAAGTCTTTTGGAGCAAAGTTAAATCACACAACTTTAATCCCAATTATATTACCTTATAACACAAGTGGGCTATGTACCACAAGCCTAACGCCCCTTTAGAGTGATTTAAACTCACGGCAAGCATTAAGTTCAAAGTAAGAAATTCAAGCAACTTAGTACTTCCCTTAAGAAATACTAAGCCACCACCTAAAGGCTAGTCATGCTCACGGATTCATGAAATTGTCAAATTCAAGTTTCCAATTCATTAATTATCTAAACATGTTTCCTAGGTGACAAAGCTAGTTAACACATTTAGTAAGCATAAAGTGTAGAAGCCCAAAGATTCAAACATGCATCAACATCAAACTCAAATCCAACTACTCACTACTCATTACATACAACAAAGCCATGAAATTGAAATACATCAAAGTAAAAGGGAAGAAGAGCAAGGAGAGAGAGGAAGATTAACAAGGGTTTGGTACAAAAGATACCAAACCTTACCTCTAGGTACTCTACTACCCACAAAGATGTAATACAAGAGAAGAGAGTGCTTCTATGTATGGTACTAATGGGTCCTAATAAAGAAAGAACTCCATGACCACCATACACAATCCACACAATCTAATAGGAAACAAAGTACAAGGCTTGAGGATGAATAAGAGTGAAAGAAGAAGGATATGTAAGAAAGTGCTTTCAAGAATGGTATTAATGGGCTCTAAGATGGAAATAACACTATGAATACCATGCTAATCCACACAATCTATGAAGAAACAAGCTTGATGTAACGACCCGAACCTTAAAATACCCTCTAAAAAGTTTTGATTTAATTTTGACGTTTTGAAAATTTATTTTAAGATCCGAGAGTTTCAAAGATTGATTTTTAATACGTTGACCTGACCGAGAATTTTATTTCTCGAAGAGATAGAGGACGTTAAAACGAGTTCATGGACATGTAGCAGGTTTGATTTAGAGTTCGTCTGTAAAAGTTATGACGTAAAATCGGGGGGAGGAAATTTTTGGAAACGAGCAGAACTTTCCGGATCAGGGAATATTCTTAGAGAGGAGGGAATATTCTATTTTTTTTTTCTTTTTCTTTCTTCCTCTCTTTTCTTTCTCTCTCTCTCCCCGATCGGGCTCGAGCCCGAGTCCCACCCACGGAGACGCCGGCCCTCGGTTCTCTGTCGTCCGGCCACCGATCGACCGGTTGGACTTGAGAAAGCTCGACTGTGTCGAACCGAGTTCTCCCTCCTCCGGCCACCGATCGGCCCGATTCCAGGGGGTAAAGAGAGACCTCGGCCTACACGTCAATTCCATGGAGGGAATTGATCCGATTCAGCCAAGGTAAGAGGAAATTAGATTTGAAATTTTTAGGGTTTTTATGAATTTGGGTGGAGGTTGGGAGTTTGATGTTTTTGATAGAATTGGAGGATAGAATTGTGTTCAGAACATTGTTTGGAGTAGATAAAGTGTAATTTGAGGTTTGATTGTTGAATTTTGGGAGAGATGGAAGGTGGGGTGATTCTGCCGCCGTGTCTGCCTCCGTTCGCGGCGGCTGCAAGGTTTTTGGCGGCGGGGGACGACGGGATTGAGTTCTGTGGTGGCGGCAGCGCTGCTGCCGGCGGCGAAAGGTTGAAGAAGGATAAAAAGGTGAAAAGTAAAATGGTAAAAGGTAAATGGTAAACATTAAAACAGTAATTCAGCACAGTAAACAGTAAAAGGGTAAATAGTAACAATAAAACAGGTTAAACAGTAAATTGAATAATAAGTCTGACTTTGACTATTACTGTTGACTTTATAATTTTACTGTTTACTTTCCGTAAAAGGTAAAAGTTGTTCAGAAATAGGATTTTACGTCAAATTTAGCGATAAAGGAATTAGTCGGATTTTGTTCCCAGTGGGTGGGCGGTTGCGGTTTGGGAGCAAAGGGATTTTATTTAGTTTTGGGGTTAATATTTCGGACCTATTTCAGATTTTCCGAGGGAATTTCTGGGACGGGTTGTTACACTTGAAGTATGGAATATGAGTAGAGGATTAAGAGAAGTGAAGTGGGTGTGGCTTTGGTAAAACCCCCAAGCTATCACAACTCCTTCTTACACCAAAACTACAACTACAAGCTTGCAAAATGAGAGAGAGAAGAGAGTAATTCGTCCAAATGGAGAGAGGAGGGTATAAATAGGCCTAAAGTGGTGAATGGAGGGTGGAGATGCAAGAAAATGAAGGGCTAGATGTTATGGACAAAGATGGAAGTACAAATTGTGGATCTAGTCTTTATTAAATGACCAAAAACCTCAAAGATATTTTGGTGGAGAAGGAAAAGCAAGGGTACTCTAGGTATTTGGCCATAAGAACAAGGGGACAAGGTTAAACTCAAGGGGACAAAGCCAAATATGTCCCTTTCACTTATCTTCTCATTTGAATTTGAATGAACAAGTCTTTTTTCCTCTAATGCTCTTTCACTAATATTAGCCATCACCATTTCCGACCACCATCTTCCGGCCGCCGGAGTTTGACCGGAGTTCTGCCCGTTGACCGGTCAAATTCGTCTTTTAGTGTATTTTCCGATTTTGCTTCTTTGGCTTTGATTCTTCACCCGGTTTCTTCAATATGTGTTAAATCCACCTTTTTGACTTGTTTCCCATCCTTAGCTCCCTTTCCTAGCATGAGTAGGAAATGTAATAAGAAATAGATAAAACACAAAAAGAATAAGAATAAGGCGACAATTAATAGGTAATTATTGACCTAACGGGAGCTGACATTAGGAGAGCAGTAAATCATAGATTTCTCAAAACTAACAGATTGACCAGAAAAATTGCAAAAAATATCCATGCATCCTTTTATAACATAAGCTTGCTGAACACTAGCTTCAGATAATAAGATAAGGTCATCAACAAAGAATAGATCAGAAACAAGAGGCCCTGCCTGAGATGACTGAATTGGTCTCTAGACTTTCATATCAGTAGCAGATTGAATAATATGGGATATTTTTTTGTCTCTTTGATAGGAGCATAAAATGCGATGTTCTTAATGTGTTTTACCCTCGTTTATACTTTTTTTTAACCCTTATTGTTGTAAAATAGAGTCGTTTAATAGAGTCATGAGTCTTTGGTAGAGTTATATTAAAATCGTGCCAAGTATAGAGAAAAAAGGCAGAAAATTGTCAAAAGCCGATTTAGGAGCTTAGAGATGTTTCGTTGGTTCTGTAAAACCTCGAGTTTATATTTGATGAATTTTTCTTCTCTTATGTACATTAGACATGTTGATGGTTCAGCAATAGAAGGAGTTATAACAATTAGAGCAAAAGAAGCTGCTAGGAATTATAAGTGAAAACCGGATGCAAATCCAGTAAATTCTAGTAAATTCCAGGGCACATTATCCAACTTCCACAATTTCTCCAAGACTACTCACAAGGAATTAGAGGACAAGCCATATATGCACAAAAATCTGTGTTAGTCTAATTTCCAGAACATTTGGAATCACATCCATAGCTATTTTCTGGAGGGAATAATGCTAGAATCATTGTCGGAAGGTCAGATCAGCAGAGAAGAGGAAACCTACTGCCTACCGAGTGGAAATTCTGTGTTTGTGCATCAAAGTCGTATCCAAATGCATGCAATGAGAGTTGCTGAACTTAATGAAGAATAGGGGAGCCGGTCAAGCAAAAGAAAAGTGTAAAATAAAGAAAGAAGAAGTTTCCTAGTCCTAGCAAGAAAATGGAAGCAATCTGCCGGTTCTAGGAGAAGAGTTCCTGACCCAACTAGGAAAGCTTGCAGCTGCATCTATGGACTATTTATCCATCAAGGAACGAGTTGAGTCCATCAAGAAGTCCATGAAGCTGTGATACATGAAGAATTCGAACAGAAAAGTCTAGAAGAATCAAGAATGGGAAGAAACCAAAACCGGCAAACTTTCCTTGCCGGATTACAAATCCTTCTTCTGCCGACCCTTGTTGCTCTCTCTCCCCTATATAAAGGCACAGCCTCTCTACAAAAAAAAATCATCACATCTCAAGCACAAGTATTAGCCAAAGACTCTAGAAAAAAATCAGTAGTTCTAGTCTAGAAAAATATCAAGCCGAAACCATCACCACCACTACCAAAACTCATCTTTCACCCGAACCCTTAGCCACCGATTCCTTGCATCCGAGCTTCATACTTTCAAGGTTTTAAAAGTGTGATTCTACCATCTCATGGCTTGTATTTTGCTTCTATGTATAATTTCTATGTTGTATGTAGTTAGAAACTTTTATTGCTGGTTTTGTAAAACTTTGTATGTTTGCCGAATATTTTTGGTCTTATATAACAATTTTTATAACTTGTAACATGTATGAATTCGTGCATTAGATATAGGGCAGTAGGATGTTCATGTATTTTTTTTGTTTTTATTCGATTAGTTTCATGGATTCGTGCATAAAAATCAAGGCTTACATGAAGCCACGGCCATGGCTCTTGTGTAGGTTGCAATTTAATCTACCAAGGCAAATTTAGGATCGAGTTAGGTGCTGAGTAAACTTCATTCTAGGTTGCTTATAAAGGGTTACCATAATTTATAGAAACTTGCATGTTAATAAGATGTTGACGCCATACTTCGAAGCATGTCTCCGATTTAAGACTTTCGTGCATAATTGCTCTTTATGTTTGTTTTCGACACTGAGTGTTCTCAAATATGATTAGTATAATTTTAAGATTAGACGCTGAGTTAATTCTAAATATTTGAGAAGTCTAGTAACGATTAGATAACCGCTGAGGCCCTAATTGAAATAGGAATTGAGTAGAGTCTAGGAAACTTGGATATTGCTACCGTGTATCTTGCATGAGTTCTTGTGTGTTTTTGTGCTATGTTTTGTGTGAGAATGTCGATCACTTGTATATAGTAATATTAGGTTTAAATTCGTACAGTAGTAACTTTGGAAAAATCCATCTAAAAACCTCTAATCCGAAGCATGTAAATATGTCTATATATGTGTGTTTTCGTTAACGCTTTTAATTCGATTGCCTTTCAATATCCCCGGACTGAACAATCCCTACTTATCATATACTAACGACGATTTTGCAAGATTTTTTAAATTGCGCAGTTGTGGAACCCCGATTAAAGTTTCGGTCTTGTAAAAATTTTCAAAGTTTCGGTTTGCTTTTACTTGTAAATT
Organism: Potentilla sterilis; assembly: GCA_963682095.1. Classification (NCBI taxonomy): domain Eukaryota; kingdom Viridiplantae; phylum Streptophyta; class Magnoliopsida; order Rosales; family Rosaceae; genus Potentilla; species Potentilla sterilis. The sequence goes on from OY821758.1 coordinate 35,780,299, forward strand.
TCGTGTGAAATACTTAGTTAAATTGTTGCCTAACTTTCTAACATATATATGAAATTGTTGCTAACTCTAACATATATCCTTGCGAATCCTAACTTTCTAACTTAACATTTTAATTCTTGTAGTTTCTTTCTTTAATTTTCTAACATATGTTCTTTGAGTTTGATGTTGGAATCAAGGAAATAAGCACGTGTGGAGGATCAATTGAGCGAAAGTGTTGAGAAGATAGGAGCAGCGTGCAAGGTGAATGGCCATAGCCTTGAATTGCACACAATTGAGGGAACACAAGAGCAAGAAACGCAATGATTCGAATGAACCACATGGAACATCATTTGGCTGAAAGACAAATCAAACACTTGTTGGGAGGCAACCAAACCCTCTATCCATTTTTATTTGTCTTTGTTTTTGTTCATTTTGATGTGTTTTGTCTGTGTGCAGGTCGGACTGGAAAGAGAGGTGAAGAAAAATATCCACTTTTGCCCAAAACAGAATTTCGGCAGAACAGATTGTCAAACTTGAAAGGCCACCATTTTCAGTCAGATAACCTACGAATCTATGACATACACCGTTGAAAAGGTCTCTGAGTCTACTTTCAATAGGTTTTTACAGAAGTGAATTTGGAGCCTCGAGCTGTTCCCAGTTCGAATTTGAATGCATCAAGGTCCATCCAGTGACACAGAAAACTGTGGAGATAGGTCTGATAAAAGGCAAAACAGAGAATACTTCTGGTGATCGGATTGAAACAAACTTTATATCTCTGAAAAGCTACATGTGTCTGTTACGAAATTTCTTTAGAGCATTTTTTTATTGGGTTACTGGAACACACCCAGATACAGACACATCTTCCGATGCTGCAGCTGTGCACCTACCGATACTTCTGCCGAGAGACATGACGAGCAGCATGCCGATGCTCCTGCTGCACAGTCTGTCATATCCCTTACCGAGTTTGATATAGATGATGATACATATCCCGATACGCATGCCGAGAGATGCACCTGCAAAGCTACCGAGAGAGAAATCTACCGAGCAGCAGCCTGCCGATGCTGCTGTCGAGCGCCTGACATTCAAGCTACCACGCCACGCCTGCACCTTTTGGTAGCACCTGCTCATGTACCTACCGAGGAAAATACTGCTGATAGCAACTGACGATTTGCCGAGCTGCCGAGAGGGAAGAAAGCTGCCGAGAGCACCCTGCTGACACGCACACTGCCTAGTTGAGCAATATAAGGACATGATGAACACGCGATGAAGAGTCTAGGCTAAAGGACTATAAACAACTAATCGTTGCATAGGAGGCAACCCATTTCAAGCTTGAAATACGAAGGAGCCGTCTACGAGAGTTTGCATTTTCTAAACCCTTCACTTTTCATTAGTTGCGATGATATGTTTGAAACGTGTTAGCTTGTCATATGCTTAGGAATTACATGCTTATTTTCACGCTTACATTGAGGAGAATGTAATTTTCTAAGTGTGGGGTTGGTTTACATGTTTCGTTTATGTTTTCTAGTTAGGAAAAACGTGCAACCCACGTTTGTGTGCTTAGGATAGAAAAGAAAATTGAGAAAATTGTTCCACAAAAATATGTGTATTTTTATTTTGTTTTGAGTCTTAGGAAGCCCCTAAAATAGTCTAGGATGATTATATCTTGGAATGCATAGATGATAGTTTTACATTTACTTAAAGAATCAAATTGTGAGTTTCATGAGTCTTGAGATTTGTATGAACACTTGAGATTTGTTTTAATTGAAAAGCATGCATGTTTTTGGTTAGTTTTGTGTCCATAACAACCTATCTAAGCTTTAGAGCCTATTTGCTTTCTTCTTGAGTGTTAAAAGATCAAATCGGTAGAAATAAAGGAACCATGAAACCTCATTATTCTTTGCATATTCAATGACTATGTGCTATAGCTTTTTAATGGACTCTAGAATTACTAGAACTTGCTCTTGTTGATTTTCAAAACTTTATAGTCATAACATGCCTTGATTTTGAAATGGATTGGAAACGTTTTTACTAGGATTACTACCATAGCCAAATAAAGCATGTGCCCTATTTGTGCTCGTCGTAGGACTTCTTAGAAAACCCCTTTTAGCATACATTGAGCCTTTCTTTCATCACCCTCATAAAAATTCCTACACTTAGAATAGTATATCCTTACCCTTGGCCTTGAGACTCGGCAAAAGCTTGAAACCCAGAAGGAGTTTTTTATTTGGAGTGATGTTGTAGTACAAGTGTGGGGTAGACTTAGTCAAAAACTATGTAAAATTGTATTGTGCCGTGCCTAAGAAAAGAGATAAACAGAAAAATTGAAATCGGACAGAAAAGAAAATAAAAGAAAAAAATTGAGTCTAAAATAAAAGAAAAGTGTAGGCACGGTTTCAAAGTGAAAAATTGCTAAGTCTCTCTAAAAATTGTGTTGTGAATTTGGAGTATGAATGTATTTGAACTTTTGAAGGTCTAGTATTGTTAAAAATTTGACCTTTATTCGTTTTCACAATGTTCTTGGGGAAGCAAAGAATGAAGAAATGGTCCAACATGTTGAAATTTGACCTTTGGAATGAAGCCATAAGGAGGATCGAGATTTGCTAAGTCTTGGTGACGTCTTAACACAACTTATTCTAAAATTCCTACCTTATGCAGTCGAGCCCCATATTATCCCTTATAAAACATTTTCATGATTCTTAAGATACACTACCAGATCGGACAGAATAGCCGACGAAAAAAATTTCGTCTACTATTCAAAATTTTGTCGGCTATTATTCGTCGATAAAACGGCGTCGGTAAAAATATACCCGACGACAATAACGACATCGTCGGCCATTCCAAAGTTATCACCGACGAAAATACATTTCGTCGACCAAACCTTGGCATAATGCCCGACGAAATTCGTCGGATATTTTCACATATGGCCGACGATATCGTAAAATATAGCCGACGATCTCTTCTGTTTCGTCGGTTATTTGTTCTGAAATATAGCCGACGAAAAAAAATTTCGTCGGAATATATTAATATTTTAAGAGGCAGTAATTAGTTATAGCCGACGAAACCGTCACTATTTAACATAGACCACCGACGAAATAATGTCATTTTCGTCTGTTATAACAGTTATAGCCGACGAAATTTGGTAAAAATCGTCGGCTATAGCAGTGATAGCCGACGAAATAATGTCAATATCGTCGGTTGTTCATACATTTTGGGGAAAAAAATTAAATTAATTTCTAAATTACCATTCCAAGCAACCTGCAATTCACAATGACAATCCAACAAGAAACACGTTTTTCATTAATTATTTAATTTTTTCCATCCTGGCCACCATCCTGCTGTCCATCATGCTCGTCATCCTGCTGAATGAACTCGGGAGCTCTCGGCATTCGAGGTTCATCTAACGGCTCAAACGGGGGCGGGGGTTCAAGGCCTTGTTGTTGTGCCGCGAACATAGCATACCACCAGTTTTGTTGGCCGGCGTAGTTCTGTCGCCGAATTCTCTCGCATTCAGCATGCCAACGCTCCATTTCCATCTGATACTGCTGTGTTCTGCGTTGTTGCTCCTGTGATCTATGGAACTGGGCCGCCAATCTTGCATTTTCTTCTGCCAATCTCTGCATTTCCCCCTTCATCTATTGGGTGTCCCCACCTCCCCTCTTTTGAGCTCCCTTAGTGGTCTTCAGGACCACTATTCCAGAACTTCTCAAACCCCGGCAGTAGTAGTCGTTTAACCGTTTTGGGAAGGTTGCGTTGAATATCCTCGCTGCAGTTTGGAAATTCGATCGGTCGACCTGGCTCAGGGCTTCTTGCAGATCTTCCTCTGAAATGTTCGGTTGTGTCTCCCGAACTACTGCCTGCAACACTTCTTCTTCGGCCCGGTTCACCCTCTCCTAATTGAACGGGAAAAAAAAAATTTAATATTCTAACAAATATATAATTAAGTAAAATTAATAATTAAAATTTTAAAATCGTAATCAACGACTTACAAGCTCTTCTGTCGCTAATGGATAAGTCTTCTTGAACGTCTCTACGTACGGGTTGCATAAAGGATGATCTCTAAGCGCCTCCTCCTGATATTGTGAAAATGGCCTAGAACCACCATGATGGGGGGTTGTGTTACGGCGGTGGTTCGCAGAGTTCTGCCGAGACCGTTCCTTCAAACAAATAATAAAATATTAGAAAAATGCATCAAAAAAATTAGTGTAATAATTATAAAATAATTAAACTAATAATAAAAATATTAACAAAATAAACATTTATAGTTAAGTTTAGTATTTACCTACATAACTGGGTTGTTGAAGTCTACTGTCTTCAACCAACGCCACTCGTACTCCCTGAACATGAACTCTCTTGGAGTACCCATACGACCATATTTGTCGTATTCGGTAAAGTGGGTACAGAGCTCGTTCTTCCACTCTTTGAACCTACGGAAAAAATAAAAGTGCATTAGAAATATTATTAATATCATAAAATATTTCCAATTATAAGATGAGGAATTCCCAACGTACCTTGAGTTCTGCATCGCGTACGCCCAAGCCTGCTTGTGTTCGGCAATCTCGAAGTATGCCTGAAAGATAATATTTTATTAGTTTTAAAATTATAACAATACCGAAAATTATTAAATATTACGATAAAGAAATTAAGTTTTTTAAATTACTCACCGACGCTGCGTTGTTGACCTCCTTCTTGATCTCTTCCGGCACATCAGCCCACCGTATCCACAACATAGGGACTCTATCCCTAATTAGTGCTCCCACGCAACCCGCGTAATCACGGCGTTTTTTTCCCCTTAACATCCTGATTAGGGGGTTCGTTGATCTGGATCCTCCCGCTGGTCTCAACACTTTTCTTGAGCGTATCAAAACATATGACACCTCTCGTATTCCTGCTTGAACTGCTAGCGGCGGTCCCTATCACATAAACGACGATTGGTTAATAAAATTAAATATTAGTGCGTTAATTTTAATAAAACATTTAATTAATAAAATCAAATGTTACCTGAACTCGATGACCCTTCTGTCGACTTTCCTTTTAATCTCGCGGAAATCAGGAGCTCAGGTCTCTCAAATGGCTCATAATGGTATGCCTCCGCAACACTCACGTACTGAGGCCTAGCAGGCCATATGGGCACACCACGCTCGTCGACCTCGGGTATAGCAGGAATGTTGTATGGCAGGTATAGCTGATTAGGGAGAGTAGGCCCCTCTGTAGAGTCAGCAGCAGACGGCGCAGGACTCGTCATCGGCTCCCGATGAACCTCAGGCATACGGACCTGATGAACGTCTAGAGCTATGTCGTCCTGAAATAGCTGCGTACACCATCTCGGAGGATCTGGCCGGAGAGGGGGACATGAACAGCTCAATGGCCGCCTCGCCGATAAAATGGTCTGGTGCCGGTTGCTCACACTCCTCCGCGGCTGGGATGAATCGATCCTCTGAGGCTGGCTGGTGGTCCTCTCAGGCTGGCTAGGAGTCCTCTCGGAGTCTCCGGATCCGCCAGAACTTGCAGAACCCTTAGATCTGGAACGACGGCCTCCGAATAGCTGTCTAAATGCATCGGCCATCTGGAAACAAATAAATTAATACATTAATTAATATTAAATTATATTACATTAAATAACAAATTCTAATTAATATAATAACCAATAATACTAACATATTTTAAAACATACTAACAAATTAATATTTATAATTTAACTAATTTTAAATAATACTAGACATTAACATAAATATAACCATTTATATACAAATATAACTATATTTCATCATTAACATATATATACATAGAAATAACCATTTATATATTAACATAAATATAACCATTTATATAATTAGGCTACCAATTTATATATATAATTAATTTACCAATTTATATATAACAATTAAAATATACATTAATATATATATATATATATATATATACAAATATGTGTATATATTAACAAATATATAACAATTTATATAATTAATCTACAAATTTATATATATAATTAATCTAACAATTTATATATATAACCAATATATATAATAATTTAACACACACTTAAATATCTAAATTATATACCTAAATTGTACAATTGAAATAAATTGCAAAAAAAAAAAAAATTACCTAGCGGAGGAGTAGAAGGAGGAGGAGGAGGCCGGAGGAGGAGGGGAAGGAGGAGGAGAGAAAAAATCGGGCTGAAAGCGACTTTCAGCTTTTATAGCAGCACTACCAGATCGGAGAAAATAGCCGACGAAAAAAATTTCGTCTACTATGCCAAATTTTCTTCGGCTATTCCTTCTGCCGACGAAATTTTCGTCGGCTATAATTCGTCGGAAAAACGGCGTCGGTAATACTAATGGCCGACGAAAATAACGAAATCGTCGGCTATATTCGAGTATGGCCGATGATTTTACCGACGAAAATTCATTTTGTCGACCAAACCTTGGTAAAATATCCGACGAAATTCGTCGGATATCTTCGAGTATGGCCGACGATATCGTAACCTATAGCCGACGAAATTCGTCGGCTATTTGTTCTGAAATATAGCCGACGATTTTATCTATTTCGTCGGTTATTTCGAAGGAATATATTAATATTTTAATAGGCATTTATTAGTTATAGCCGACGAAATAATGTCATTTTCGTCGGCTATAACAGTTATAGCCGACGAAATTTGGTAAAAATCGTCAGCTATAATACTTATAGCCGACGAAATAATGCCAATATCGTCGGCTATTCTTACATTTTGGGGAAAAAAATTAAATTAATTTCTAAATTACCATTCCAAGCAACCTGCAAATCACAAAGACAATCCATGCATTTACACCAACAAGAAACACGTCTAAATGACTTATTATTTAATTTATTCCAATATACATAAAATATAACCCTAATCATCACCTAAAGCACTAAAGTCCACCACGTCATCCCCAGCATCCTGCTCTCCATCATGCTCGTCATCATCGGGAGGTTGAGGCATTGGAGGTTCAACTAACAGCTGAAACGGGGGCGGGGGTCCAAGGGCTTGTTGTTGTGCCGCAAACATATCATACCACCAGTTTTGTTGGCCGGCGTAGTTGTGTTGCCGAATTCTCTCGCATTCAGCATGCCAACTGGCCATATCCAAATGATACTGCTGTATTCTGCGGCGTTGCTCCTGTGATCTCTGGGCCTCGACCACCAATCTTGCGGCCAATCTCTGCACTTCCCCCCTCATCTGTTGGCTCTCCCCGCCTCCCTTCTTTTGACCTCCCTTAGTGGTCTTCAGGAGCCCTATTCCAGAACTTTCCAAACCCCGGCAGTAGTATTGGTTTGACCGGTCTGGGAAGGCTGCGTCGAACATCCTCGCTGCTGTTTGGACATTCGATCGGTCGACCTGGCGCAGGGCTTCTTCTAGATCTGCCTCTGAAATGTTCGGTTGTGTCTCCCGAACTACTTGCTGGAACACCTCTTCTTCGGCCCGGTTCACCCTCTCCTAATTGAACGGGAAAAAAAAATTAATATTCTAACAAATATATAATTAAGTAAAATTAATAATTAAAATTTGAAAATCGTAATCAACTACTTACGAGCTGTTCTATCGCTTGTGGATAAGCGATCTTGAACGTCTCTACGTACGGGTTGCTATCAGGATGATCTCTAAGCGCCTCCTCCTGATATTGTGCAAATGGCCTAGAACCACCATGATGGGGGGTTGTGTTACGGCGGCGGTTCGCAGAGTTTATCCGAGACCGTTCCTTCAAACAAATAATAAAATATTAGAAAAATGTATCAAAAAATATTAGTGTAATAATTATAAAATAATTAAACTAATAATAAAAATTTTAACAAAATAAACATTTATAGTTAAGTTTAGTATTTACCAGCATAAGTGCGTTGTTGAAGTCTACTGTCTTCAACCAACGCCACTCGTACTCCCTGAACATGAACTCTCTGGGAGTACCCATACTACCACGGTTGTCGTATTGGTTAAAGTGGGAACGGAGTTCGTTCTTCCACTCTTTGAACCTACGGAAAAAACAAAAGTGCATTAGAAATATTATTAATATCATAAAATATTTCAAATTATAAGATGAGGAATTCCCAACGTACCTCAAGTTCTGCATCGAGTCCGCCCAATCCTGCTTGTGTTCTGCAATCTCGAAGTATGTCTGAAAGATAATATTTTATTAGTTTTACAATTATAACAATACCGAAAATTATTAAATATTACGATAAATAAATTAAATTTTTTAAATTACTCACCGACGCGGCGTTGTTCACCTCCCTCTTAATCTCTTCGGGCACATCAGCCCACCGTGTCCACAACATAGGGACTCTGTCCCTAATCAGTGCCCCCACGCAACTAGTGTAGTCGCGGCGTTTTTTCCCCTGAACCTCCTGATTAGGAGGTTCGTTGATCTGGATCCTCCCCCGGAGCGCAACAGTTTTCCTGAGCGTGTCAAAACATATGACACCTCTCGTATTCCTCGTTGAACTGCTAGCGGCTGTCCCTATCACATAAACGACGATTGGTTAATAAAATTAAATATTAGTGCGTTAATTTTAATAAAACATTTAATTAATAAAATCAAATGTTACCTGAACTGGATGACTCGTCTATCGACTTTCCTTTTCTCCTCGCCGAAATCAGGAGGTCAGGGTTCTCAAATGGCTGCTGATGGTATGCCTCCGCAACACTCACGTACTGAGGCATATCAGACCATATGGGCACACCACGAAAGTCGACCTCGGGTATCGCAGGAATGTTGTACGGGAGGTAGAGCTGATTTGGGAGAGTAGGCCCCTCAGTGGAGTCAGCAGCAGACGTCGTCGGACTCGTCATCGGCTCTCGATGAACCTCAGGCATACGGACCTGAGGAACGTCTGCAGCTATCTCGTCCTGAAATAGCTGCCTACTGAACCTCGGAGCATCTGGCCCGATAGGGGGACGTGAACAACTCGACGGCCGCCCCGCCTGGAGAAGGGTCTGGTGCCGAGAAATCACACTCCTCCGCGGCTGGGATGAATCTACAGGCCTCCGCGGCTGGGATGAATCCACACTCCTCAGCGGCTGGGTGGTGGTCCTCTCAGGCTGGCTAAGGGTCCTGTCGGACTTATAAACTTTTAGATTCAAAATCAGAACATATGCACTAATGTTCTTTAACTTGTTAGTGTTTAAGTGAATGTATAGTTTCAAATAGTTACTATACGTACACTCTTCAAATGCAAATATGTCGTCAAATAAGATATGACCGAAATAATGAAATACGTCTACGGTTGAAAAATGACAAGATTCCGACAAAATCTGTGTGCCGAATGTTGCGGTTAACTGTTTTTTACTTCCGTTTTCCTATGGGTAGTCTGACGTTCGGTAAATATTTTGAGTAAAATTTTTAAACGATTAGTTGTGTCTCATCCATTTGAAACTATTATCTGTTGAAGGTCAGGCCAGAAACAGTCGTCTAACTAGACAAATTTCCGTTTTAAAGCGTTTAGAGGTTTGACTTAGTTGTTTGACCAAAAGTTTAGCCGACGAAAATTCTATGTCGTCGGCTAAACTCTTGCGATCCGCTTATTGTCCGCCGTTGGATGGCTCAGATCCAACGGCTGCTGATTTTCCAAAGTATAGCCGACGAAATATTTGAATTCGTCGGCTAAACTCTTGCGACCCGCGCCTTTTCATTGTCCGCCGTTGGATGGCTTAGAACAGACGGCTGCTGATCTCCTAAAGTATAGCCGACGACATTCAAAGAAGAGCCGACGACATTCAAAGTATAGCGGCCGATGTTAAAGTTTTCGTCGGCTATAGTGAAGAATAGCCGACGAAATATTTTTTAATCGTCGGCTATTCTTTCGGGTATAAATCAGAAACTGTCGAACCCTAGCCGATTTTTTCCAGAAACCCTCCTCCTCCTCCTGCTGCTGCTCCAAACCGGCCCTCTCCCGTTTGTTTCCGCCGCGCTGCTGCTCCTGCTCCTCAAATCGGCGCTGCTCCTCTCTTCCAATTCCGGCCTCCTCCGATCCTCCTTCGATTCTCCTCATTCCTCAAGCAATTCCGGTCGGCCTCCTCCTCCTCCTCCTTCCCCTCCGCCTTCCCCTCCTCGTCCGACCTCCTTCCCCTCCTCCTCCGGCCTCCTCTTCCGATCCGATTAAATTTTTTTTTCTCAATTTACTTTAATTTTATAAATTGTTATATATTTAATTTTAATTATATAAATTGTTACATATTTGTTAATAAATTTAATTTTAACAAAATGTTATATATTTGTTATATATTTTATTTTAATTATATAAATTGTTATATAATAAATTGTTATATATTTGTTATATATTTAATTTTAATTATATAAATTGTTATATATTTGTTATATATTTGTTAATAAATTTAATTGTTATATATTTGTTATAATTTAGGTATAGAAATTGTTATATATCTAATTTTAATTATATAAATTGTTATATAATAAATTGTTATATATTTGTTATATATTTAATTTTAATTATATAAATTGTTATATATTTTTGTTAATTTATAAATAGTTATTTGTATTTATATATATGTTAATAATGAAATATAGTTATATTTGTATATAAATAGTTATATTTAGGTTAATGGTTAGTATTATTTGAAATTAGTACAAATTTAAATATTAATTTGTTAGTATGTTTTGAAATATGTTAGTATTAGTGGTTATTATATTAATTAGAATTTGTTATTTAATGTAATATAATTTAATATTAATTAATGTATTAATGCCTCAAGCTGCAGATGGCCGATGCATTCAGACAGTTCTTCGGAGGCCGTCGTTCCAGATCTAGGGGTTCTGGAAGTTCCGCCGGTTCCGCAGAGTCCGACAGGACCCTTAGCCAGCCTGAGAGGACCACCACCCAGCCGCGGATGAGTGTGGATTCATCCCAGCCGCGGAGGCCTGTGGATTCATCCCAGCCGCGGAGGAGTCTGAGTTCTCGGCACCAGACCCTTCTCCAGGCGGGGCGGCCGTCGAGCAGTTCACGTCCCCCTGTCGGGCCAGATGCTCCGAGGTTCAGTAGGCAGCTATTTCAGGACGAGATAGCTGCAGACGTTCCTCAGGTCCGTATGCCTGAGGTTCATCGAGAGCCGATGACGAGTCCGACGACGTCTGCTGCTGACTCCACTGAGGGGCTTACTCTCCCAAATCAGCTCTACCTCCCGTACAACATTCCTGCGATACCCGAGGTCGACTTTCGTGGTGTGCCCATATGGTCTGATATGCCTCAGTACGTGAGTGTTGCGGAGGCATACCATCAGCAGCCATTTGAGAACCCTGACCTCCTGATTTCGGCGAGGAGAAAAGGAAAGTCGACAGACGAGTCATCCAGTTCAGATAACATTTGATTTTATTAATTAAATGTTTTATTAAAATTAACGCACTAATATTTAATTTTATTAACCAATCGTCGTTTATGTGATAGGGACAGCCGCTAGCAGTTCAACGAGGAATACGAGAGGTGTCATATGTTTTGACACGCTCAGGAGAACTGTTGAGAGCAACGGGAGGATCCGGATCAACGAACCTCCTGATTAGGGGAAAAAACGCCGCGACTACACGGGTTGCGTGGGGGCAATAATTAGGGACAGAGTCCCTATGTTGTAGACGCGGTGGGCTGATGTGCCCGAAGAGATTAAGAGGGAGGTGAACAACGCTGCGTCGGTGAGTAATTTAAAAAATTTAATTTATTTTACGTAATATTTAATAATTTTCGGTATTGTTATAATTGTAAAACTAATAAAATATTATCTTTCAGACATACTTCAAGATTGCAGAACATAAGCAGCATTGGGCGGACGCGATGCAGTCGTTGAGGTACATTGGGAATTCCTTATCTTATAATTCGAAATATTTTATGATATTAATAATATTTCTAATGCACTTTTATTTTTTCCGTAGGTTCAAAGAGTGGAAGAACGAGCTCCGTTCCCACTTTAACCAATACGACAACCGTGGTCGTATGGGTACTCCCAGAGAGTTCATGTTCAGGGAGTACGAGTGGCGTTGGTTGAAGACAGTAGACTTCAACAACCCACTTATGTAGGTAAATACTAAACTTAACTATAAATGTTTATTTTGTTAAAATTTTAATTATTAGTTTAATTATTTTATAATTATTACACTAAAATTTTTTGATGCATTTTTCTAATATTTTATTATTTGTTTGAAGCAACGGTCTCGGGTAAACTCTGCGAACCGCCGCCGTAACACAACCCCCCATCATGGTGGTTCTAGGCCGTTTGCACAATATCAGGAGGAGACGCTTAGAGATCATCCTGATAGCAACCCGTACGTGGAGACGTTCAATATCGCTTATCCACAAACGACAGAACAGCTCGTAAGTCGTTGATTACGATTTTAAAATTTTAATTATTAATTTTACTTAATTATATATTTGTTAGAATATTAATTTTTTTTTTCCCGTTCAATTAGGAGAGGGTGAACCGGGCCGAAGAAGAGGTGTTCCAGCAAGTAGTTCGGGAGACACAACCGAACATCTCAGAGGCAGATCTGGAGACGCTTAGAGATCATCCTGATAGCAACCCGTACGTGGAGACGTTCAAGATCGCTTATCCATAAGCGACAGAACAGCTCGTAAGTCGTTGATTACGATTTTAAAATTTTAATTATTAATTTTACTTAATTATATATTTGATAGAATATTAATATTTTTTTTTTTCCCGTTCAATTAGGAGAGGGTGAACCGGGCAGAAGAAGAGGTGTTCCAGCAAGTAGTTCGGGAGACACAACCGAACATCTCAGAGGCAGATCTGGAAGAAGCCCTGCGCCAGGTCGACCGGTCGAATGTCCAAACGGCAGTCTTCCCACACCGGTCAAACCAATACTACTGCCGAGGTTTGGGAAGTTCTGGAATAGGGCTCCTGAAGACCACTAAGGGAGGTCAAAAGAAGGGAGGCGGGGACAGCCAACAGATGAGGGGGGAAGTGCAGAGATTTACCGCAAGATTGGAGGCCCAGTCCCATAGATCACAGGAGCTACGCCGCAGAACACAGCAGTATCATTTGGATCTGGCCAGTTGGCATGCTGAATGCGACAGAGTTCGGCAACACAACTACGCCGCCCAACAAAACTGGTGGTGTGATATGTTCGCGGCACAACAACACGCCCTTGAACCCCCGCCCCTGTTTCAGCCGTTAGTTGAACCTCCAATGCCTCAACCTCCCGATGATGACGAGCAGGATGTTGGGGATGACGTGGTGGACTTTAGTGCTTTAGGTGATGATTAGGGTTATATTTTATGTATATTGGAATAAATTAAATAATAAGTTATTTAGACGTGTTTCTTGTTGGTGCAAATGCATGGATTGTCTTTGTGATTTGCAGGTTGCTTGGAATGGTAATTTAGAAATTAATTTAATTTTTTTTCCCCAAATGTAAGAATAGCCGACGATATTGGCATTATTTCGTCGGCTATAAGCACTATAGCCGACGATTTTACCAATTTTCGTCGGCTATAACTTCTATAGCCGACGAAAATGACATTATTTCGTCGGCTATAACTAATTAATGCCTATTAAAATATTAATATATTCCGACGAAATAACCGACGAAATAGATGGAATCGTCGGCTATATTTCAGAACAAATAGCCGACGAATTTCGTCGGCTATAGTTTACGATATCGTCGGCCATACTCGAAAATATTCGACGAATTTCGTCGGATATTTTGCCCAGATTTGGTCGACTAAATTAATTTTCGTCGGTAACGTCGTCGGCCATACTAGAATATAGCCGACGATTTCGTTATTTTTGTCGGCCATTGGTATTACCAACGGCTTTTTCCGACGAATTATAGCCGACGAAAATTTCGTCGGCAGAAGGAATAGCCGACGAAAATTCGTCATTGTCAACGAAATTTTTTTCGTCGGCTATTCCCTCGGATCTGGTAGTGACATACATTCTAACACTAAAACAATAACAAAACAAAAAAATCACTTACTAAATCAAAATCACTAAAACTCAAAATCAACTCAACTAAAACTCAAAATCAACATATATACACATGTACGTACCTATATATAGCTCCACAATGTAAGAGAGGACGGATTTCAACAATACCCACAGATTTTTCACTCTTTCTCCCGTTTTTCTCTTTTTTTTTTAAATGAGCAGCTGCTCCCAAATCTGAAAATATATAGACTTATAGCCGACGAAAATATCAACTTCGTCGGCCATACTTCCAAAAATTTTCGTCGGCTAATGTTTCGGAGAAAGGCCGACGAAAATACAAATCGTCGACTGAAATATGAATATAGCCAACGATTTTTTGAAAATACCAACGAAAAAACGGTTTCGTCGGCTATGGTTAAACTATGGACGACGTTTTTTTTTTTTTCACCGACGAAAAATAAAATCGTCGGCTATTCTTTAGAATTACCGACGAAAATTTTAATTCGTCGGCCGGTTTTTTTTTTTTCGTCGGGAAAACCCTTTTTTCTGGTAGTGCAGAGAGAATAGCCGACGATTTAAAATATTTTGTCGGCTATTCTTTGAATGTCGTCGGCTATACTTTGGAAGATCAATAGCCGTCGGATCTGAGTCATCCAACGGCGGACAATATAAAGGCGCGGATCGCAAGAGTTTAGCCGACGAAATATAATTTTGGTCGGCTAAACTATAGGTCAAACCACTAAGTCAAACCTCTAAACGCTTAAAAACAGAAATTAGTCTGGTTAAACGACGGTTTCTGGCCTCACCTTCAACAGATAATAGTTTCAAATCAATGAGACGCAACTAATCACATAAAAATTTTACAAAATTGATTTAACGAACGTCAGGCTACCCATAGGAAAACGAAAGTAAAAAACAGTTAACCGCAACATTCGGCACACAGATTTTATCAGAACCTTGTCATTTTTCAACCGTAGACGTATTTCATTATTTCGGTCATATCTTATTTCAAAACATTTTTGCATTTGAAGAGTCTACGTATAGTAACTACTTGAAACTATACATTCACTTAAACACTTAGTAAACAAGTTAAGGAACATTAGTGCATATGTTCTGATTTTGAATCTAAAAGTTTAGAAAATCTATTCCAACCGTCAGATATCACCGTTAAGATTAAATACATGTATGGAAAAAAATCCAACTTAAGCTGACAACGTTAAAGGCTCGATCGGAACGGTCAACCGGGTAAGTCAAACCTCTAAACGCTTATAAATGGTAATTGGACTGTCTAAATGACTTTTTTGGCCTGACCTTCAACAGATAATAGTTTCAAATCAATGAGATGCAACTAATCGTATAAAAAATTTCCTCAAAATATTTACCGAAGGTAACGCTACCATTAGTGAAACGAAGGAATAAAACCTTTGACCGCATCTTTCGACACTCAGATTTTATAGCAATCTTGTAATTTTTCAACCGTAAACGTATTTTATTATTTTGGTCATATCTTATTTCACGACTTTTTTCTGTTTGAAGGATGAAGCAATGGTTTATCGTTAGTGATAGAAAATGGAATCTGGTCATTTTTTATTTTTTTTTGTTTTAAATCATAGCCGACGAGAGACAACCTCGTACTCGTCGGCTATTCTTTTGTCGTTTTCTGTCTAAAATAAAATATGTATTTTTCAATATAGTTATGGCCGACGAAATAATGCATTTTTCGTCGGCTATTATGAGTATAGCTGACGAAATAACGTGTTTTTCGTCGGCTATTATATGAAAAAGGTAAAAAAAATCAGTAGGTTTACACCTCTCGTATTCCTATTTCCTGTTCATATATAACCAAAATTAAAAATCAAGAAAACAGAAACCCAGTAGTCAACATATTTCAAATTTTTTTTTTAAGGGGTTTGGAACCCAGCCTAGCTGGGAGGCTCATCCCCACGCCCGTTCATTAGAAATGAGTGGATTACAAATGAAAGGATTACATCATCTAAATTACTTAATCCGTCGGATTGTAATCGGAATCATCGGATGAGTCTTCTTCGGTTTCTGAATTGCTCGATAGGGGTAATCTATGTCTTTCCTCACTACTAGAGTCCTCGTTAGTTTCTTCATTTGGATCAACATCAACAAGCAGTGGCTCTTCACGTCGAATTTGCACCGGCGTGTCTAGGCGAATAAAAGAGGAGTCAGGAATACCGTTTGAGTTAGGCTCTTGATACGCGGTGCCACCTTCCTCGTTCTCTTCAGCCACTCCAAGTGTAGACGCCCGGTAATGTAAGAGAGGACGGATTTCAACAATACCCACAGATTTTTCACTCTTTCTCCCGTTTTTTTTTGTTTTTTGTTTTTAAATGAGCAGCTGCTGTCTAGATATGAAAATATATAGACTTATAACCGACGAAAATGTCAATTTCGTCGGCCAAAATTTCAAAAGTTTTCGTCGGCTAATGTTTCAGAGAAAGGCCGACGAAAATCCAAATCGTCGACTGAAATATGAATATAGCCGACGTTTTTTTGTTTATACCAACGAAAAAACAATATCGTCGGCTATGGTTAAACTATGGCCGACGATTTTGTTTTTCCACCGACGAAAAATAAAATCGTCGGCTATTCGTTGGAAGTACCGACGAAAATTTTAATTCGTCGGCCGTTTTTTTTAATTTCGTCGGGAAAAGCCTTTTTTCTGGTAGTGATAGGTATACTTTGATTTATGGATATTTTCCCAAGAGTCAAGCATATGGTTTTGGTTCATTTGTGCATATAATTGTTACATGAGGTTTTCCATAAAAATTCATTCACGTAGTGTTTTCCATAAAAATTCGACCTTTGTTCGTTTTCACAATGTTCTTGGGGAAGCAAAGAATGAAGAAATGGTCCAACATGTTGAAATTTGACCATTGGAATGAAGCCATAAGGAGGATCGAGATTTGCTAAGTCTTGGTGACGTCTTAACACCACTTATTCTAAAATTCCTACCTTATGCAGTCGAGCCCCATATTCTCCCTTATAAAACGTTTTCATGATTCTTAAGATAGGTATACTTTGATTTATGGATATTTTCCCAAGAGTCAAGCATATGGTTTTGGTTCATTTGTGCATATAATTGTTACATGAGGTTTTCCATAAAAATTCATTCACGTAGTGCTTTTGTTCCATGAAATATGCAAGCTATTTGTTGTCTTACAAACCTTTCTCTTGCATATACTTTGAGTGAATAGCCGTATCATAAGAGAAAATAAGAGAGTATGCCTAGTGAGGAGGATCAGATTAGCCTTACATATTCATGCTTATATGTTTCGTTTCTCACTTATTCATGTCATGATACTTGTTTTATGAATCTTGGAAATTGTGTGCTTACCCTTGAATGTTTAAACTTGGAAGCTATGCATTTTTAAGATTCTGAGACAATCGTTTTAGGGGAAACAATAGTAGTAGTGTCTTCAATTAAGTTTTACTAAGGGATTAGCAAAAATAAGTGTGGGGTAGTTGATAGGAGCATAAAATGCGACGTTCTTAATGTGTTTTACCCTCGTTTATACTTTGCTTTAACCCTTATTGTTGTAGAATAGAGTCGTTTAATAGAGTCATGAGTCTTTGGTAGAGTTATATTGAAATCATGCTAAGTACAGAGAAAAAGGGCAGAAAATTGTCAAAAGCCGATTTAGAAGTCTTAAAAATGGTTCATTAGTTTTGTAAAACCTCGACTTTATATTTGATGAATTTTTCTTCCCTTATGTGTAGTAGACATGTTGATAGTTCAGCAATGGAAGAAGTTATAAAAACTAGAGCAAAAAAAGCTGCCAGGAATTACAAGTGAATACAGGATGCAAATCCAGTAAGTTCCAGTAAATTCCTGGGCACATCATCCAAATTTCACAATTTCTCCAAGGCGACTCACAAGGAATTAGAGGACAAGCTATAAATGCACAGAAATCTGTGTTAGTCTAATTTCCAGAACATTTGGAATCGCATCTATAACTATTTTCTGGAGGGAGTTATGCTAGCATCATTGCCGGAAGGTCAGATCAGCAGAGAAGAGTAAACCTACTGCCTACCGAGTGGAAATTCTATGTTTATGCATCAAAATCGTATCCAAATACATGCAATGAGAGTTGCTGAACTTAATGAAGAATAAGGAAGCCGGCCAAGCAAAAGAAAAGTGTAAAATAAGGAAAGAAGAAGTTCCCTAGTCCTACCAGGAAAATGGAAGCAATCTGCCGATTCTAGGAGAAGAGTTCCTGGCCCAACTAGGAAAGCTTGCAGCTGCATCTATGGATTATTTATCCATCAAGGAACAAGCTGAGTCTATCAAGAAGTCCATAAAGTTGTGATCCATGAAGAATTCGGGCAAAAAAGTCTAGAATCAAGAATTGTAAGAAACCAAAACCTTTTCCTTGCCGGATTACAAATCCTTCTTCTGCCGACCCTTCTTGCTCTCTCCCCTATATAAAGGCACAGTCTCTCTACAAAAAAATCATCACATCTCAAGCATAAGTACTAACCAAAGACTCTAGCAAAAAATAAGTAGTTCTAGTCCAGAAAAATATCAAGCCGAAACCATCACCACCACTACTAAAACTCATCTTTTACCCGAACCCTTAGCCACCGATTCCTTGCATCCGAGCTTCATACTTTCAAGGTTTTAAAAGTGTGATTCTACCATCTCATGGCTTGTATTTTTCTTCTATGTATAATGTCTGGCTCTTATGTTGGTTTAATCTACCAAATCAAATTTAGGATCGAGTTAGGCGCTAAGTAAACTTCATTCTAGGTTGCTTATAAAGGGTTACCATAATTCATAGAAACTTGCATGTTAATAAGATGTTGACGCCATACTTAAAAGCATGTCTCTGATTTAAGACTTTCGTGCATAATTGCTCTTCATGTTTGTTTTCGAGGCTGAGTGTTCTCAAATATGATTAGTATAATTTTAGGATTAGACGCTGAGTTAATTCTTAATACTTGAGAAGTCTAGTAACGATTAGATAACCACTGAGTCCCTAATTGAAATCATAATTGAGTAGAGTCTAGGAAACTTAGATATTGTTGTCGTGTGTCTTGCATGAGTTCTTGTGTGTTCTTGTGTGTTTTTGTGCTATGTTTTGTGTGAGAATGTCGATAACTTGTATATAGTAATATTAGGTTTAAATTCGTACAGTAGTAACTTTGGAAAAATCCATCTAAAAACCCCTAATCCGAACCATGTAAATATGTCTATATATGTGTATTTTTGTTAACGCTTTTAATTCGATTGCCCTTCAATATCCCCGGACTGAATGATCCCTACTTATCATATACTAACGATGATTTTACAGGGTTTTTTAAAATGCGCAGTTGTGGAACCCCAGTTACGCGACTCGTCACCCCGGTTACGCGACTCGTCATTTTTCCATGCACAAGACAAAGAGATATGGAGAAAGAGGATCTCCTTGTCTTATACCTCTACTGCCAGTGAAAGACTCAGAAAGCTCACCATTGATAATGATCTGGAAACTAGAAGAAGAAACATAGCTCATGATGATTTTAATAAAATTAGCAGGCAGCTTAATTTCAATGAGAACTTTTTCAATAAAGTTCCAACTGAGCTTATCATAAGCTTTGGAAAGATCAACCTTCCAAGCCATGAAACCCTTTGCCCCTTCAGAATTCTTACACTTATGCATGATTTCTTGAGCAATCATGACATTATCATAAATGTGTCTTCCAGGAACAAAGATTACTTGGTTAGGACTGATCTACTTTCTACGCATAGGCCTAATTCTGTCCACAATAATTTTAGAAATGATTTTATAAACAGTGCATCATAAACTGATAGGCCTGAAAAGATGCATGTGCTGAGGAGTAGAGGTTTTAGGAACCATAGTAATTAATGTGTGGTTAAGACCAGTAGGAATGCTACCAGTAGCAAAGGCTGAATTTACAGTAGCAATAATTTCAGGAGCGCAAATATTCCAATGCTGCTGAAAAAAGAGAGCTGGGAAGCCATCCACACCAGGAGCTTTAAGTTTGCCAATTTTGAATAGAGCATCATGAATATCTTCCACAGAGATAGACATATTCATTTTTGCAAAATCAGCATCAGGAATATCAGGAAAGAGAGAGGGAATGTCAATATCAGAATTCTGCACAGGATCAGCAATAAAGAGGCTTTTAAAAAAGTCAATAACAATAGTATGCATGCTGCTCATATTCTCAATCCAGTTCCCATTAGCATCAAATAGGCCATCAATTTTGTTCCTCCTTCTGATAATTGTTGTAAGATGGAAGAATTTAGTATTTCTATCTCCTTCATTCAGCCATTTATCTCTTGACTTTTGCTTCCAAAACATAGCTTCAGCATCTCTTACTTTCTCAAACTCAGAAATCAGCTTTTTTTTTTTTTCAAATCCTGCAGAAAAACATTACTGCCTCTCCCCAAACATCTTTGGATTCCACAAATTCTAGCATGCAGAGACCTTTTCTGTTTAAAAATGTTGCCAAAAACATTTCTATTCCAATAAGAGAGGGAGGTAGCTAGCCTGCTAGTTTTGTCCAAAATGTCCCCTTCATGAGCTTGCCAAAAATTAGAAATCATATCAGAATAACTTTCATGATTCATCCACATGGCCTGAAACTTGAAAGGAGAATTGCTTCTCGGCCCTCTAGAGCTAGGACAAAGTCTAATCAAATTAGGACAATGATCAGACCTCATTCTAGCTAAGTGAACAACACAAGCATCATGAAAAGAAATTCTCCAATCACTGTCACAAAAGCTTCTATGAAGCCTTTCTTTAACAAAATTGTTAGACCAAGTATAATCAGCTCCTTGATATCCCATATCAACTAAACCATTCCTGCAAACCTAATCTTGCATACCTCCAAATCTGAAGTGTTTGGAGCCTCCAATTTTATCAGATTAGGACAGCAGCTCATTGAAATCCCCCAAAATCAACCAAGGCAAGTTAACAGACTGCTGAATAGACTCTAAGTAACTCCACAAATGAGTTATTGCAGTGTTACAAGGACTAGCATAAACACTAGAAAGAAGCTAAGGGGCAAAACCATTAACTGAGACTTTTACAGAAACAGACTGAAAGTTAGCATGGACAGGTTCAATGCTAACTTTGTTTCTGTTCCGTAACAACCAACGACCACAAGCATAACCAGCAACTTCACTTACTTCAAAATCAGTATAAGCAAGATCTATAAGATATTTCTTAGCACTTTCAAATTGAACCCTAGGTTCACAAATAATTAAAATATCCACATTATTCATTTTAACAAGGTCTTGAATAGCATACCTACATTTCTCACTATTAGCACCTCTAGCATTCTAAAAAAAGATATTATCCATTTAAACAAGGGAAAAGAGGGAGGACAAAGTCCCAATTAATCATTGGCCATCTCATCCTCAAGAGAGGAAGAGAGGTTGACATCACTAGCCAAATTGCTATTTTCAACAAAAGTATCAGAATCCTAATCTGTTGAAGAACTCACTCTCATTTCCATGGCAGACTCTGGAGGACAATGGCCAAAAATCCCTGCAACTCCAGTGCTAAACAAATCCCCTAAATTATCAAAAGAGAGCTTCTTAGAAGCAGAAGATTGTTGTTTAGTAGCAGAGTTGGGACCAATTCTTGACTTCTTGGCAGTTTTAAAAGTAGGCTTAGCAACAGCTTTAGAACTAGCATTAGAGAGATCCTTCAAAGGGGGTCTGACATTTGGTTTGGAACCATTCAAACTTGCAACATCCTCCTTAGAAGCATTTCTAGAGGCAACTTTAATGGAAGCAGAATCTGGATTGTTGACATTGGTAGAAGTGGTCTTTGAAGATTTCTTCTGCTTGTCCAGGAGACTGTTCCATAGTTTGACAATTGAGGGAGTAGACTTCACTAGGAGAGACCACATTCTCAGTTATAACATCATCTTCCACTTCAGTAGGTTCATCCTGCAAAACTGAAAACCTAGAGCCCTTGGAACCACCCTTCTTCCGGATAGAAGAATCAAAAACCTTCTTCTTATTCCTGTAATTCATAAGCATCCAGGGTCCCATGTCCTTCTTCACTACTTTAGAGTTGTCAATACCTTCATCCATAACACTTCATCATTTGCTTCAGCAGAAGTATTCACCTCAGCTCCAGCTGCACTAGCATGAATAATAGAATGACATTTATCTTTAGCATGACCATAACATCTGATGGGACCATAATACAAGCACAATTTGTACCTGTAAAATAATCTCATACTTATATTACCCTTCTTGTGTCGATTGTAGTATTGACAAGTAGAGATCGTTCTATCCGGAGAAATCAAGGGCATTTAATTTCATAAAGCATCACATAATTATATGGGGGTTTAGATTTTTATCTAAGTACCTACTGAATTTTACGAAAATAAAATCTAAATTAATATATACATACGATCAACATCTTTCACACATAACACTACACATAAAACTCACATAACACATAACAATTTCACATAAGGTAATAATATAGCAAACGACAAGTATTCAAGATTAGTTTTAGTTCCAATTTAATTAGAGCCTTCGCGGTTCATCTAATTAGCAAAACTCCTTAATTATTTAGAACTAGCTTCGCGCATAATTCTAAACATAGTGCTGATTAGTTTAAAGACACTTCGCGTAGAAATTAAACCAAGAAACACATAAGCACAATGAGTTGAATTGGAAACATATTAGCAAGTATGGCGTCACCTCATCTCACATCGATATGTAAATTTTCAGAATTAATCTAGCCCTTAGAACTAATACAAGGTGAATCAACTTTATGTTTATAATCCACCTCATATTATATTCGGCAAGTGAAACCAATACACAAGGTTCAGCTATGATCAAGGCTGCCCTCATGCATCAATTTATATGCATATGAATTCAGAAAATAAACCAAAATAAAATCAAGAACACATGCGATTTCAACTATATCATAAACCCTGATTAATTTCGTCAGATGTTATGTTCAGAAATTAAACAAATAGAAAAACAAAAGACATAACAGAATTTCGAAAATCCAAAGTAAAATTCATAAAACCAAAACAACATACATCAATCCATTCAATCATCATGGACAAAGTATTGAATTTATACAGAAAATATAAAGCCATAAGAGATGTTCGAATTACACTTTTGAAGAACCTTGCAAGACTTCAACAAAGATGAATTCAGCAAAGGGAAGATGGTGTGAATTTGATGTAGGGGAATGGTACGGCTGTTCTACTTTCTGTATGGGATTTTTGTGGAGTTATTTTGACAGAGCTTTGGCTTGTGAAAGTGAGAGAGAAGAGATGATAATTTAAGGGCTGCCGAATTCTTTTTATAGGAGAGAGGAGGAGCATTAGGGTTTCATCTCTTAAATTCGGCAAAGGATGCACTAGGGTTCGGCAACAACTAGGGTTTACAAAACCTAGTTGTTCTCAAACTTATCATGTTGGCAGATTTGACCTTGGTGTAAAGATTATAGAATATCTCCCTCTAGAAAATAGCTATTTAGGTGATTCCAACTGATTTGGAAACTAGACTCCCGTAGCTTTCCATCCATATGTGACACGCCATCTGGTTCAAAGTGAGCTGTCTAGGAGAGTCCGTTGAAGTTGGATGAAGTACACAGGAATTCTGCCGAATTTTAATCAGGATTTGTTGCGATTTTTCTTCCTCTTTTTCTGAATTATTCCTTCCTTTTCTCTTGAGTTTGTTGCTGAATTCCCTTCCTTATAGCTTTTAAGACTCTTTGATTCTTCCTATACAAGTTTCGGCATTAATTCATGCATTCCTTTCTTTTTCTTCAGCATTGAAATCTTTCCTTGTCCTTGTTGCATTTGAATTCTTTTCCTTCCCGATTTCTTTATTTAATTTGCTTCCAAAATTCTTCATTTATCACCTTTTAATTCCTGAAAATAATAGAGAAAAATATATTAATAAAAGAAGATAAAATGTAGCACAATTTATGATTTGATAGATTCCTGATTCTGTCAGGATTTCCTGGTTCAACAAGGAGTTCTACTTTGATTGAAACTCTTAAAACCTTCGACGTTTTGAGAAACGTCGAGAGATTGTAGACTCCTAAACCGATTAGGATTCCTAATGCAATAAGGAATCCTACTTTGAATCAAACTCTTCATAAATCATGCAATATTTGACAATTAAGCTATTTTCTCCAAAAACTCCGCCCAAGACTCTTGACTCGACTAAACGACTCTATATTACAACAATAAGAATTAAACAATTGCATAAATAGGGATAAAACACATTAAGAATGTCGCATATTATGCTCTTATCAACATCCACATTCAAAGTAGATTAGAGAGATGCCTTCATAAACAACATTATAAGAGACAGATTCCACTTCAACAAAAGGCTTCAGAGACTTATTCAGATAAACTTCAATGTAGATCCTTGCAAATTTCCCTCTAGCTTGTCCTAAGGTGATCGGGTCAACTCTCACAACATCACCAATGATCTTTCCAATTTTAGGAATAGCAAAATCCTTAATATACTTCATAGGATGACCACAAATTCTAACCCAGAGAGCCATCTTACCTATCACCTCTATTGCAGAGTCAAAATCCAAGGGCCATCACACAGAGCATGATTCATGTCTTCTTCCAGATTAAATTTCACAATGAAGAAATCATTAGGTAAATCAATAAGTTTCCAGCCACCTTTGACCTGCCATTTCCTTCTCAGGCCTCTAAGCATGAAGTCAAAGGTGTTGGTGGAGTTAGGCTTACCCATGAGCTTCACCTCTATAGCACATCTCCAGTCATAATCAAGCTTGTTGTGAACCTTCTCAAAGAAGCATACGTTTGGACCATGCTTACCCTGAAAGTAAATGCAATCCTCATATGAGATCTCAAAGTCATCCACCATGGTTTTGCTGAAACGATCTGTTGGATTCTTGAGCACGCTTGCATAACTGAGCTCCGCAGTATGTTGCAGAGATGCCTGAACTGAAGAATCTAGCTCCTCCAGGCGAAGAGCTTCAATGTCAGAAGTGACGTCACCACCATTCTTAGTTCGTTTACGTTGCAGCATGGGAGAAATTTGACCTCCGTCACTTCCTTGGGGAAGGGCGGAGAAAGTAAAGGCTGGAGTCGCCACCACTCGCAGTGAAATAGCAAAACAGGATGGAGGAAGACGATGAGCAATCGGAGACCAATCAGTGAACGAGCTGAGCAACAGATAGGAGAAGAGGAAGGCCACGTGGGGCGTCACAGAGAAGAGCAGTAGGGAATTTAAACAATAATCTCTTTAGTGATTGGACCTGCTAAAGATTTTAGTGCATGTTTGGTACTCAGTGCTATTGTGGAACTCCTTAGACTTAATACTTGTCCGATCTTTATTTGAGTGAGCTACAAAGGTACTAAATTGAACTGTGTTTGGTGAGATGGACTGAGATGAGTAGGACTAATGAACAAAATGCATAATATCAACCCAGAACAAGAAGAGAAACCCAGAACCATGTCAATATCATTCAATATTGCATCTAAAGTCTGAATTGTTTATATACGTTCATCACTCTACCTACTTATCAACCCAAAGCCTAATATACAACACCCATAATCAAAAACGTTATTTACCTTCAGATATCCATGCCAATATCCAATACCTAATTCCACAAATAAATATCTCCTTCAACCAATTTTGGCTTGCTCATCAATTATCGGCGATACCCAGACTGATTCATCTAAAAATTCAACAAAACCTCGTCAACCCAATTGGGTACTTGAATTTGACAGCGCCAAAATCTCGTCTCTCATATTACACAAAAGCAATACCCAAAGAAGTGATACCCATAGATGTTAAATTCAACAAGGTGTACTCTTGAAATGAATGAGATGAAAGATTCACATAGAATCGAATAAGAGAATGAGGACGAGGGAAATAGCTAAATTCAACAAGGTGTAATTTTGAGATGGATGAATGAGACGAGGGATTATGTGAGTGTAAATAAGAGAATGGAGGACGAGAGAAAAGAGCGGGTGTTATCTTGGGACATTAAATATGAGTACTCAGTATAGCACCACCTAAGGAGGTTGAAAAGAAAACACGGTGCTAACTAGTCCCAATAATCTTTGGCCGGCTTCACACCAAACGTGGGACAAACCCGCTAACACCTCTTATGTAAGACCGTAACACTTAATACTGTCAAACAAACGTGCACTTAAGGTTTATTATTAACCTAATGTTTCCACTGGTCTAAAGGGTTATTGCCGATTTGCCGTTCCAGTTCATGGTTCCGTAGTTTTGGGAAGACTAGAACTGGGCCATATTTTGGGCCGGCATTTTAAAAAGCCCAAAGCAAGTAAAAAGGGAACTATATATAGAAACTTACGGAGGAGAAACTGAAAAAAAGGAAATCTGAAAAACCTAGTAGGTGTTGTGGGTTTTGCAAGGGTGGGGGTGGGTAGGGTTTTAGAGAAAGATATGGCGATAATAGAGAGTGAGCAGTCGCACAAGGCACATAGGTCCCGGCAGTCGGGTTCCAAGGCCGATAAGAAGCAGCAGAAGAAGAAGCCCCAAAAGGATCAGAACCCCAAGGCATTCGCTTTCAACTCAACTGTTAAAGCCAAGCGTCTCCAGTCTCGCGCCGTAGAGAAAGAGCAACGGAGGCTCCATGTTCCTACCATTGATCGCTCTTACGGCCTCGAACCGCCTCCTTTTGTTGTTCTTGTTCATGGACCTCCCAAGGTACCATCTCATCATTCTTCCTCATGTTTTTCTTCATTTAGTCATTCTTTGATTTGACACTCGATTTGATTTACTTGTTAGGTTGGCAAGTCTTTGTTGATTAAGTCCCTGGTGAAGCATTATACCAAACATGATTTACGCGATGTTCAAGGCCCTATTACCATTGTATCAGGTGCCTACTTGTCTCTCTCTCGCAGTCATATTTCAGTTTCGTGACTTTCGGCTTATTTCCTTTTTGCTTGTTGATAGGGAAGCAGAGGCGGGTTCAGTTTGTGGAGTGCCCCAATGATATCAATGGTATGATTGATGCAGCAAAATTTGCTGATTTAGCATTGCTTCTTATAGACGGAAGTTATGGCTTTGAAATGGAAACATTTGAGTTCCTTAATATATTGCAAGTTCATGGCTTCCCAAAGGTCATGGGAGTTCTCACTCACCTTGATAAGTTCAAAGATGCAAAGAAACTGAGGAAAACAAAGCAGCATCTGAAACATCGTTTTTGGACCGAAATATATGATGGAGCTAAATTGTTTTATTTATCCGGTCTTATTCATGATAAGTAAGTAATCAAGCTTCTCTATTCTTAATTAATTGATGTTATTCTTGTTGTTAATTACATTTTTTTTTCCTTCTTTTTCTCATTTAATCAACTAGGTATGTCAAACGTGAAATTCACAATCTGGCTCGTTTCATATCTGTTATGAAGTTCCATCCTTTGTCTTGGAGAACTACTCATCCTTATGTTCTAGTGGATCGTTTTGAAGATGTCACTCCCCCCGAAAAGATTCGATTAAATAAGAAATGTGATAGAAATGTCACACTTTTTGGTTATTTGCGGGGGTGTAACATGAAAAAAGGAACAAAGGTAATTATGATGCTTTTCTTGCTTTGACTATTTTTCATCGTGATAATTGAAATATACCCTGTTCTATGAAGACCAGGCCAGAAATGGATTCTAGGTTTTGATAGACTATTTCAAGGTTTTCCAACCAGGAGAAGGTTACAAGTACAATTTTCTTAAGTTATTTATATCAGGGATTATTATTCTAAAATACTCCTCATACTCTCGATTTTTAATCGAACTCATTTTCAGATTTTTAAGGAATTCATCATAATTTTGTTTGTGGTCACTTTAATCAAGAAATTTTTTTTTTATATTGAATTAGTTTAGCTGAGATATAAGCACATTTTGTACACCAATTCATTCTAGGAAATTGTTTCAGAGGTAACTGAGTAAAAAGAATTTGATTGAATGGAATGGTAATTCAGACATTCAGTTCATATTTAGATTGCCTTATTGGATGCTTTCTGTAGTGCTTGCACTCTTGAATAATTGTGTATTTCTCAGATCTAATATTGTTTTCATCATGCCTTATTTATTTCTTTAAAAAAAAAATTGTATAGTTTAAATTAATAGTCACAGGATTTATTATCAAACAGTTTGTGGGATAATTATAAATGTGTCTTATCATTTTGGCAAGATTTATGGTTAAGTAAAGAAATAATAAAAGTTGTAATATTATTTTTTCGTGCCTTGTTTTTGAAAGAAAAAATTCTATGTAGTTTAATTCTATAGTTTACAGAAATTATTACCAAACAATTTGTGAGATCGATTATATTGTGTCTTGTCACTTTGGACAAATTGACAGTTTAGTAAAGAAATAACAATAGTGCAATTCTTAATGTTTGGTGTCTCACATTCCTTAATCCTATGAGCATCGACTTGCTCTGAAACTAGGTTTCGTAGATGTCACATTGTTCCGTTTGGATGATATATGTTTTTCTTTTGCGTATTGTCCAGATTCACATTAAGTGGTGGTGATTACATTAGCTTTGTTGTTTTGGTTGGAATGATATATTTTACTGATGTACATTGTCCACCAGATTCATATTGCAGGTGTTGGTGATTACAGTGTTACTGGAATGACGGGCTTAGCTGACCCATGCCCTTTACCCTCAGCGGCCAAAAAGAAGGGACTGCGTGATAAAGAAAAATTGTTTTATGCACCTATGTCTGGACTTGGGGATCTCATGTACGACAAAGATGCTGTCTATGTAAATATAAATGATCACTTCGTTCAGTTTTCAAACCAGGATGAAAAGGGGAAAGCAACAAATGGAGGTTGGTTTTTCTTTTATGGGAAATTCTACTATATTTTAAAATATGACACACAATTACCACTTCTAGGATTTAATAACCTATTTTACTCTATAGAACAACCTTTTTTTTACTCAAACGAGAACTTTATCTAAGTTAACATATGCATCCTCAAAGTGGTTTGATGAGTTCTCATAGTGGTAAATATTACAGAAAACATTTATGAGAAATGTTAATGGACCATACATTTGCCTTTCTTTTATATTCTTCGTGTGATTGTTTGAAGAATACCACATTTTATGTCTAGTGCACTCAGTGTCACCATTTTGTTTTTTAATATGAAGTTCTCAATGCAAAATCAAGTTTTTTTTCCTCTTTATATACTTCCATCAATTTCATATGTACTTGGCTCTGTGTCACAGGAGAGCTAGAGGATGTGGGTGTGAGTATGGTTAAAAGTCTTCAAAACCCGAAATATTCACTAGATGAAAAGTTGGAGCAGAGCTTCATTAACTTATATATCCCAAAACCAAAATCGGAACCTCAAAATGATAAAAAAGATCTTGACGAAGCCAGAGAACACGTTCGAATGATAGAGCCTTTAGAGGAACATCAGTTTGGGGAAGCAAAGAAAGCTGGTGGATCTGGTCAAGAAAGTGATGTTGAGGAAATTAATGGCTCGGATTCAAAATCTTACCAGAATGATTTTACTCAAAATGTTGCAATAACAGAAAGAGATTCTAGTGAATCTGACGGAGAAAATGGTGATGTATTAGATCAAGATGTTAATCTTAAAGATTACTTGAAGGAACATGTTGAGTTTCATGATGGAAGATCAAGAAGAAAAGTTGTCTTTGAAAATGATCTTCATCCTACCGATATGGAGGTGAGCATAGCTCTAAAAGCATCATCAAGCTCTCTCCTAATAATAGGGTGCATAAATTCCTGCATGTAGAATTTGCTGGTATTAATAAATAGGGTGTGTACATTCCTACAACTAGAATTTGTTGGTCCTATACTGTACTATACACTAAAGAGCTCTAATATTTTTGCTACTTGGGTGTTTTTCTGGAGTTCACATCACACTGCTAGAATCAGTAAAGCTTCTTTTCATTCATGAGTGATGATAAGATATGATCCCGTTTTAATCTTATTGGCTTTTATCTGAGGACCCTTATGGGCTGGTCATGGTTAGTACCACCTAAAGCACCACCATGTTTCATTTCTTGATGATCCTTTTACTCGATTTTGTCTTTGCACTGTGCTGTCTTGGTAATCATTTTTCAGTTGACGATATGCGTGCTTCATATTGTTGCACCTTGTACTAGATGGTATGCACCATGTTAAAAAGACTGCCATGATCTTGGTCTATAGTACTAATGTTCTATGCTTCATTATAGGATTCAGAAGAGTCGGAAGAGGATGATGACGGTGGCGATAATGATGCAGATAATCGTACCTCTTCTGGTTCAGAGTCTTCAGAGGAAGATAGAGAAATTCTTGAGACAGATGGTACAGATTTGCATTTTCAATTTGTATGCAGTAATGTTCTCATTATCTGAGCCAGAACCATACTAGGGTTTCATAACAATTAGAGCCTCTGTAACCTGGTTGCTTTATTTTACAAATCTCCAAGTTATATGCTATTAAACTGACAGTAATACTATAGATTTGTAACGGATAGTTTAAAAAATTTCATTCACTAACGACTATGCATTGTAATTTCTCTTTTGTTGTTCCATTGACAATGATATTTTCATACTGTGTGTAATGCTTTTACCCTTTTGGCCTCCTACTAGATGGCATGGGAAACATAGCAAAGTGGAAAGAGTCTTTGGCAGAACGGACATTTTCGAGACAAACTACTAACCTTATGCAACTTGTATATGGGAAATCTTCATCTGATTCGACTAAAGCCAATGAAGAACACGACAGTAGTGCAGATGAGGAAAGTGATGGAGATGACTTTTTTAAACCAAAAGGAGATGGAATCAAGGTTTGTTGCGGAGAGTGCTGATTATAATTTTTTTTTACAGATCTGAAACATTTGTTGGTGGGCGTTGTTACTTTCTTAAGTTCTTTGTTTGTTTATTGTAGAAACATAGAGTAGAAGTAGGAAATCGGAATGTCGAGGACTCTTCCAAGTTTACAAGTCATTCAATCAAAGATTGGAATGATAAGAAGCTTATTGAAGGTGTGCGCGATCGTTTTGTCACTGGTGATTGGTCGAAGGCTGCTAAAAGAAATCAAGACCCAGAGACATTTGAAGATGAAGATGCTGTCTTTGGTGACTTTGAAGATCTAGAAACGGGTGAGAAGCACGATGGATATCACACTAATGAGACAAGCGAAGTTGCAAGCAAAAAGAAATCTGGCTTAGATGAAGAAGAGCGGAGGCTCAAAAAGCTTGCTCTTCGTGCCAAGTTTGATGCTCAATATCCTTTTGACACCAAAGGTTTCTTATAGTTATTAAAGTAATTTATTCTCCTTTTTTACCATATCTTCTAGCAACAACCACAGAAGAGTTCTGGTGGCTTACATTTCCATTTGCGTTTGAGTTAGGTTGATGGGTCCGCATTCAAGGTTCTTTGTTACATCACGTTTGTTCATATATGAGTCATTTACTGTATATGAACTCTCTAGTGTGTTGCATGTTTAAAGGGAATTTCTTTTGTGACCTTAATAGTATCTACATATGATGAACCTGATACAAGTGAGGAGGAACCTGATGATACACATGTAAGCCAGTTTGGGCGAGATCGAGCTAAAGAAAGCAGCTACGTTGACAAGGTAAGTTTCTGTCTTATCAAAGATCATTTCTACACTATCTGGTGGGAGCTTACACCAAATTATTTCAGCTGAAGGAGGAAATTGAACTTCGGAAACAAATGAATATAGCTGAACTCAATGACCTTGATGAGGATACCCGATTAGAGGTAGAGGGTTACCGGACAGGGACATACCTTCGGTTGGAAGTTCATGACGTTCCTTATGAGATGGTTGCATATTTTCGCCCCTGCCATCCAATTTTGGTTGGAGGAATTGGTCTTGGGGAAGAAAGCATTGGATACATGCAGGTTGGTATAAATTGAAAGTACTTACTTATTGTGTTTCATTTCTATTGTTTTATGCTAGCCCTCCAGTTTTCCTTTGCTAATTTAAGATAGCTGCCCAAATTTTATGGCTGTTAGGGATTAAATAATCAGAACTATTCACTTGGGCTGATAGTCCATGGAAACTACTTTTTTTTTATTGGGTTTGGTTTCTATTGTTTTATACTGGCTCTCCAGTCTGCTCAGCACATTGACGACTGCCGATAGGGTGCCTCAAATACTAGATAACTTGAGAAAGAGTAAGTGATTGGATTAAAGCTTAAGAGTATGGTAATGCGTAGGTGAATTATTATTATTTTCTGCTGTTGTTGTTGTTGTTTTTATTTTTTTATTTTTTGTGTGTGAAAAGAAACAACTTTTTATTCACTAAATAAATGCGATTTTTGGGTTACCACCTCATTAGTGACGGAAACTAGAACTGAATCTGTCTTCACTTCTCTGAAAGCACCCTGAGCATGAGAAATAGTATCACCCTAAGCATGGGGTGAATAATTGGCACCTTGTAAATAAGATTTTATTTGTACATTGTATTCATCTTAATGAAACAATTTTATTAAAAATTATTAATAATAAATAAAAATCTAAACTTAAAAGTTCCCAATACTGTCTAAAACATGCAAAAGGCTATTGATTGTACTATGTTTCCCCATCTGAGCAAGAGGTGCTGGTCCAACTTTACATGAAAAATCACATGTTTTGTTTATAATAAGTAGCGTCTTTTAACAATAGCTTGTTGTGTAATTTAGTGATCCCAAAATCTTAAAAATTTGTTTTCTGTTCTACCACAATCTTATTAAAAAATTACCAATATCACAGAAGTTCTGAACTTTGAAGTTCCTAATCCGGTCTAAACATGTAAAGTGTATATTTACTCACCTGAGCAGCCCAATTTAAAAAACTTACATGTTTTGTTCGTAATAAGCATTCCGTGTTACCGATAGCTTGTTTTGTAATGGGAGCTGAAATTTACACTCCTTATTTTACAACCCACACTCCCACTTTCTTTTTTTGGTTAAAGCTTTTATACATATTACTGAAAGACAAAATTTGAGTTGCTTAAAAAAGAAAGTGTGAGTGTTGTGGATAGCAAAATATTTTCAGTTCCCTTTGTAATTTGACGATCAATAATCTTATAACTTGGAATTTTTCATCTTTTGTAATGTCGCATCTGCTCTACCAGGCCAGGTTAAAGCGGTATATTTCCCCATTTGAGTAGCCCAATTTTAAAAATCACATGTTTTGTTAGTAATAAGCATTCTGTGTTAACAATAACTTGTTTTATAATTTGATGATCAATAATCTTATAACTTGGAATTTTTCATCTTTTGTAATGTTGTATCTGCTCTACCAGGCCAGGTTAAAGCGGCATAGATGGCATAAGAAAGTGCTAAAGACCAGTGACCCCATCATTGTATCTCTCGGGTGGAGGCGTTACCAAACAATTCCTGTTTATGCCATTGAAGATTGCAATGGAAGGCATCGCATGCTTAAGTACACTCCAGAACACATGCATTGCCTTGCAATGTTTTGGGGCCCTCTTGCCCCTCCCAATACTGGTGTGGTTGCTTTCCAGAATTTATCTAACAATCAGGTTTGGCCAGTTCTGTTTTCTTTCTATTAGTTTGTATATATATGTATATATGTATATATTATATATATGTTATCACGTACTAGCAAATCGAAAGCTTTGCGTTTTGAATGCTAGGTATTTATCAATCTAACGAGAACATAAGCTGCACACATAAATTTATGATTTAGTGGCACTAGATCCCAAATTTGTTTACCAAGCTTTAGCACAGAGCATTCTATTGTTATAAATAAATAATGTGCACATTAAATTTTACATTGGTCAACTGTTACCCCCATTTACTCTGTGGGTCGTTTGTTTGCTAGGATTAACAGGCACTGCGCTAGATAAAGAGGTATTAGATTATTTGAACTGCGATTGCTGTGAAAGTGTGAAGTAGTGCTAAACCTAAATGGGAACGAGTAGTTTGAACTGCGTTTGCTGTGAAGTAGTGCTAAACTTTAATGGTAATGGGTAGCACCAGTTCATGAATTTTTTCTCATTTATGCACCTTATCTAAGGGCACTGAAAAGTTGTACCCACAATTAGAGAAACTAAGCCTCTCAAAAAGCAGCCTTTTGATCTTCCTCTAAAACCAGCCCGCAGTTATTTCTGTAATCTGCAATTCATTAAAATTTGAATTGTTGTTTTGAAGCTTTTAAGCTTTTGGAGTTTATGATTTTATATATTGCCAGAAATCACAAGTGTTGTTTGCTAGAAAATATCTGAGGTTTCTTGATTTGGAGAATTTGTTCGGTGCTTTCTGGGTTTTTTTATTCTTCTAATAATTTCCCCTTCTTTTTTTCTTTGAGTCATTGATAAAGTATTCTCTGGCCCTGCTTCTTACAATTTTTTTTCTTCTAATATACTGTGTCAAATACGGGACAAAGTTGGTGTTAGTTAAGGAAGCCCACGCCAAGAGAGGACAATTATAAGTACCCCCTTTACAACTGCACGGGAGACAAACAACCCGTCTGGTTCTTACATGATCCTTGTATAGCGTTGATGGTGTACATGATACGTTTTGGAGAACTATAAAGGGATTGATCATAGCATAGCATTGATGGTGGGTCCAAACTATACCTCTAAATTAAGATATTTTGGGGCACAAAATGCAATTGCTGAGGATCTCTCTGTTATTTTTGATCTGGATACTAATTCAGTTGAATACATTCCTACTCTATAACAAGACAGAACAGTTTGAGAGAAACATGCTCTGTGATTTAAACTTTATGATGAGTACAGATGCACCACCCCTGAGCTTTTGAAACAAACACATAAGTTCTATAGAATGTAGGTTTTATTTCATGGGTCATAGTAGTCCCCAACTGATAGAGAAACAAGCACAATGCACCCCCCAAACCCCCCCAAACAAACCCCTACTCAAGAAAAAAAAAGACATTAAATTACAGTGCCTCAACTCTCACTACTTCCAATTCCAGAATATGTAAAATATAGTGTCAGATGCCTAATTAGCAGTTCATTTGAGTCCACCTGTAGAATTCTCAAAGTTTCTTCTATTGCATTCAAGTCAACTCTGTTATTTGATAAATAGATTCCAGATTTCTGTTCTATATGTTTTTAAAAATAAATAGTGGCCCCCCTTGCCATAGTTAATTATCCTAGTTTTACTTAATTTTCTGGCTACAAGTTTGATTTCTAATATAACTTCATGCTCATTATGGTGTTCCTTTTTGGTTGGCCAGGCAACTTTTAGGATCACCGCCACGGCAGTTGTGCTTGAGTTCAACCATGCATCTCGAATAGTGAAGAAACTCAAACTCGTTGGTTACCCTTGCAAGATATTCAAGAATACAGCACTTATAAAAGATATGTTTACTTCAGATCTTGAAATAGCACGATTTGAAGGTGCATCTGTTCGAACAGTCAGTGGCATCCGGGGGCAGGTGAAAAAGGTACGATGCATGCGAGAATATCCATCTTCAGGCCCTTGTATCTACTGAGATTAGTTTACCCATTTGAATCTGTTGGTTTCATTTCCTTTCAAAAACATTCATTTATGGATCTTGTAGGCTGCCTTTTTTATATATTACTGTGATTAATTCACAAAGTCATAGGTTCAATGCTGGTATCAAATGGTTGGACATATTTGACGTCATTACTGTTGCACTGGCATTGTGGCCAGACATCTACTTGTATGGTCCATAATGCTGATTAATTTTCATTGATCTGGCTAGGCTGCAAAAGAAGAAATTGGTAACCAACCAAAAAAGAAGGGTGGACCACCAAAGGAAGGAGTTGTTAGGTGCACCTTTGAGGACAAAATTAAGATGAGTGACATTGTGTTTCTGCGTGCGTGGACTCAAGTTGATGTTCCTTGCTTCTACAACCCATTAACCACATCTCTGCAACCTCGTGATGAAACCTGGCGAGGGATGAAAACTGTAGCTGAGTTGAGGAGAGAACGCAATATTCCTATTCCTGTTAACAAAGATTCACTTTACAAGGTATGTCAGATAAAGATGAGCAGTACAGTGGCACACTCCATCCCAGAAACAATACTTGTTTGCTTAACTAAAATTGTTCTGTTTGGTTAGCTAAAGTAGTCTGTTTGTTTACTCAACAGCCAATTGAAAGGAGGCCGAGGAAGTTCAACCCACTGGTGATTCCGAAAGCGGTACAAAAAAGTCTTCCATTTAAATCAAAGCCTAAGGATACACCGAATAGAAGACGGCAACTTATTGAAGATAGAAGAGCTGTTGTGAGGGAGCCTCGTGAACAGAAAGTTCAAGCTCTGATTCAAAATCTCAACTTAATCAAATCTGACAAGGTATTTAGACTAATATCGTCTTCGAAATCATCATTATCGATTGTCAGATAAATCAAATTGGGTGCGCATACACAACTAGAAAAGGTTTTCACGCACACACACACACTGTAGTTTACTGTTTGATGACCTGTGGAGGGTTTTTTTGGGGGGTTAAATCTACTTTTTTTTTTTTTTTAATCTTTTCATGGGCCTAGCTATCCGTGTTATTTATTGGTCTGGTAATTAACATAATAATACCTGATGCGTAGTGAATGCATTAATATAAATTTTGGATGGACTTTTGGAAGTTAATTGTGTCAACTTTGCATGGCCTTGCAGTTAAAGAAGCGCAAGATAAAGGATGAGAACAAAAGAAAAGAAATTGAAGTACAGAAAGCCAAAGATGAACAGGTGTCAAGAAAGCGCCAGAGAGAAGAACGACGTGATAGATACCGGGTTCAAGACAAAGCTCAGAAGAAAATGAGAAGACGTGCAGAGGACTGATGGTAGTTTGCAACAACGTTTTGGTTTAGTAGGTGGTGCACTGCCTGTAAAGAAACAGCAGTGGTTGAAGTAGAAGCATGAAGAACACAAATTTTATGCAGTTTTATTGCACTTGATGTTGGGTCAAAGAATCGATGGTAATTAGGATATCCATTATTACATCGGTTGTGAGTCATGTTTGTTTTTGGCTTTGGTAAAGTTGGATGATCCATTTCACATGAAGTTCTGGTTTGTTTTATGTCGGATAAAGGTTCATCTCTTGGAACGGGTAGTTCACGTCTGGTGGTGGTGGCCTGGTGGGAAGGCAGTGTAGTCACAAAACCATTATGCAGTGGATCGGCAACTGGTTTCTAGCCATGGGGACGCTGTCCTCATCTGGAGCTTAAAGAACGGGTTGTCATTGATGGTTTAAGCCTTTAAGGGCACTGTTTTGTTCCCGTGACATGGTCAAGGGAGGCCAAGGTTCTTTGGGCGATCGATGTTTGCCTTGGTTGGTTTTGATTGGTTGGAAGACCCAACATCTATTCCGACTAATTCCCTTCCCATGTGCGTTGATCTTCAAGGAAAATCATAAAGCAAACATCAAAATAATCATCGAGTTGCAGAAAGCCATTGTCCAAAATATATACAAAATAATTTTAAAAACGAGAGCGATATAAAGAAACCACCAACAACACCTCAGAAACAACCTCCAAATGAGCTTTGATATATGAGTTTTTATATGGGTTTTTATAGGTATTTTCATCATCTCTAGGTTTTCTACTAGAATGGAATTAAGCTCTTTATAATTTGTGTTGCTGGAATGTAATATTCCAACGTAAGTTTGTTTGTCTTTGGAGGATCTTTCATTGTGTGGCAGGTTCTGTGTTGTTTTTGTTTAATGATTGTGAATTTTTTTTGTTTTGTAAGTTGGTGGTGGTTTAGTGGTTGAAATAGAATTGGTTAGTGATATGCTACGTAAAGGTCCAAAGGATTTTCTTTTGTATACAAAAGGTTATTGTTTTGTATGCATTTTCTTGTTTTTATTTTTTTAATTTTTTTTTATCCCATGTTATTACCGGGAGAGGGAGGTGGGTATGGTTTTTTTTTTCTTTCTTTTTTTTGGTTGTGTGGAATTATTGGTTTTTCATATAGGGGTTCTATTTGCACCTCCAAAATTATTATACATACCTCTATTATTTTTTTATTTTCATTTGACTTTGTCAACTTATATGAAAAGACGGATAAAAACAATAGATAAATATAAAACGATAAAAATTTGTTTTTACTCTATACCTCACGACTAATTTTTTTTTTTTTTTATTTCAAACTTGATTCTTCATTCAATCTGTCATGGTTATATGTGAAATCATACTCTATGCAAATTTAAATTATTGTTCTTTCCCATTAATCTCTAATTGATATACATGAATTATTTCTCTTTATTAATAAGATGAGGGAGAGATGAGTTGAATCATATTTGTCATGGAGTTTATTTATTCGCAATTTCAATTCAAGACCCCATAGCCCCATTGATGTCATGCGGAGATTGTTGACAGTAGCCACAGAGGGGCTACATAAGCCCACAGACCCGCAACCAGTGCATCCGGGGCCGGCCTGAGGCCCGGAGCAGGATCACCAGAACCCGGACCCGAGGTCCAGCAATCTACCTTGTGGCCAGGGGCCCGGGGCCCGGGGGCGCCAGCCTGCCAAACAGGCTACCAGAGCTACCCCTTTTGTGTGCGAACAGAAGGAAACCAGTCTCACATCGAAGAGTGAGACCAGACCTCACGCCCGGCCACCTATATAAGGGCCTCAACTACCCTCTTTAATAGGTAACTGATCTCTCCAACTGCTTATCATACGTGCTTAAGTTATCTATTCATCCCAACTGTACTAACTTAGGCATCAGGTTCGCAGGAGGAGATCATGTCTAGATTCACCAGTCTCTACCAGGCCTACGGGTTTGTGCAGAAACAATTGGCGCCGTCTGTGGGAAGCTTACATAAAAATCACGTAAGCATCACCAAATGGCAGAAAGCTCAAAGGCGGGGCCGGAAGGAAATACGATGGAGGGTCAGCAGGTCGCACCAGAGCGGGCGCTCATCTCCACCCCGGTCGTTGTACGGGAACAGCGCAGCGACCAGGGCACCCAAGAAGACGGCAGCTGCGGGAGGCCGAACAGCACGCCAGGGGCATACAACGATAGCATGCGCGGGAAAGGCTCGGCGGAAGGCGACCAACCGGTGCACCGGGGCTTTTCGTTGACGTTCTTGGATGATCCGAGCGACAAAGAGGAGAGTCTGCTCGGTGACAGCGACCGGGACACCACGTACAGCCCCGACCGGCATGATATGGCGGGAGAGATACGAGCGATGAGGGCAGAAGTCGGTCGCCTGCGCGCGGAGGGCGACCGGGATAGAGCAAAATCCAATGCCCGGTATGAGGAAATGGAGACGGTAAACGCTGCCCTGGAAACAGGACAGCAGCACAACGCCGCCATGACAAGGGCAATTACACCCGCGCCAGGCCGACCTCAGGGCCTTGAAGCAGAACAGTCATCGGGAGGAAGGTCCAGCGACCACAGGAGGGCGGAGTCCCCGGGCGGTGCGGTTTTGCCAATGAGCACGTCGGCACCCCCGCAGTCGCGCGCTTCATTCGAGGATGAAGTCGTGACCCCGACCGCACGGGCACTACAGATACTCACCGACTCTGTGTCGGATCTAAAGGCCCAAATGGAGGCCAACGAGAGAAGGGCGGCGCGGCCGATAGAAGGCGCGCGATTCAACGAGCGCATGGGCCCTTTCTCGCACCGGGTTCTGGAATCAGGGAGGTCTGGAAACCAGAAATCCCTAAAGCTCACGTACTCAGGATCCGGCTGCCCATACCAACATTTGGATAGTTTCCGGTCCCAAACGTGCGCCAAGGGCTATTCCGATGCAGTGTGCTGCAACATTTTTCAGGAAACCCTGTCTGGAGAGGCGCTCAGCTGGTTCTATGAGCTCCCGACAAACTCCATCGAAGCGTTCGAGCAACTGGCCGACCGGTTCGTAGGCCGCTTCATCCTTCGGGTCGAAGGAGCCCGAACATCAACCATCCTCTTCAACTACATGCAAGCACCTGGCGAGGAGCTAAGGACGTTTGTCAACCGCTGGCAAACGGCGACGGCCGAGGTTCAGAACCTCGATAAGGGTATCGCCGAGATGGCGTTCAAACAAGGGCTCCGGCCAGGAAAATTTTCCTACGCCGTACGGGTGGAACTCCCGCAGGGGTATGACGAGTTAATGGCGATGGCCATCAGGCATGCTCAGGCCGATCATGAAATGTATGAGCAGCACCTGTTGAAAAGAAAGTGGGACGAGCACCCCTGGGAGGAGCACCCCCCTCCCGGCCGAGAAAACAAGGCCAGCCAGCGGAGCGAGAACCGAGGTGCCCGACCGAGTAGACCCAGCAGAAATTGGGGGAACCAACAGCAGCAGAAGCTCTATCATGACAAACCCCAGGGCGAGCATAAGACGGGGCAGTACCGGCAAGAACGCCCCCTGGCGATCATGCCAGCGGAACGTCAAGAGGTCTTCACCACTCTAACCTCTTCATACGAGGACATCTTGCACGAGAATGGGAACATCATTCCCCCACCGCCGAGGAGCAAGTACCCAAAGGGGAAACTTACCCAGGTGCGAACAGGCAAGTACTGCTCCTATCACGATGAAGCCACCCATCGGACGAACAGTTGCTTCGCCCTCAAGACAGCGGTAGAGGGTTTGATTAACAACGGTCAGCTTCAGCGGTATATAGGGGAAATGAGAGCAGATCCCGACCGAGAGTAGGGCCAGGGCTGGTAAGCACGCCCGAACCTCCAAGTAGTTAGTTTGGCATATCAACGGTTCAACCAACGTAACATCATAAGATATGTATGCCAACTATTTTAAGAGAAATTCCACCGGTTCCACCGGTGCAAAAACATGTATATCCAAAGAGTAATACAAAAAAAAACCGTTCCAGCGGATTTACAAAAAAAAGAGAGAGCAAAGAAAAAATCTTCAAGGAGCCGCCCCCCCCCCCCCCCCCCCCCCCAGCGGGCGTCCCACCAGCTTCTCCAGATGGAGCCGCCGCATCCTCTCTAGCAGGTTGAGGCCCGCCTTCCCCTTCCGGCTGCTCCTCTTCTGCTGGCTGCCCATGGGTATCATTATCGGCCCCCGCCTTCGGCATTCGAGAGGTATCCAGGTACCCCTTCTCTTCCCACTCCACGTAGGCATCGGCGATGCCCGACTCCCTAGCCTTTTCCAGGAGCTTAAGGAACTGATCACTGTCGTGATATTTGAGGACAACCCGCTGGAAAAGCTCTGGGTCCTCTTCTCCAGCCGCAGCGGCGGCGACGGCTCGCACAGCGGCAGCCCCCACCTGGAGCTCATCCACTCTCTCCTCCAGCTCGACCCTCTCCTCCTCAGCCCGCTCCTTCTCCTCCTCGAGGCTCCGGACCTGCTCTTCTAGCCTGGCCACCTGTTTCTTGGCCCTCTCCTCTAGTCTGACCTTCTCCCGCTCGAGCCTGGACTTCTCAACTTCCAGGCGCTCACGAGCTTCTGTCAGAGCGGCCACCTGCCTCTTCAGCTCCGGCAGCTCCTCACTCGGGTCTGGCTGGTACAGATTGTACAATAGCTACAGAACAACGGGGAGCCAATTAAGCAAACAGCTAAGGTAACGAGTTATGAGCGTTGCCATGGCACCAAGCAATTCTTACCCGAAGGACCGACTCCTTGCTCTTCTGGCGGTTCTCCCCCGCCAAGGCTCCAGCGACCCCAGGCCTATCCAGACCAAGGCCAGCCACATCTGCCGCCAGCTTCCGGACGAAGGGACTCTCCAGACCTTCCCTTTGTTCCTCCACAGGAGCGGGGCTACTCTGCTGACCGGCAGAGTTTGAGGCAGCAGCGACCTTGTCCCCAGTGGAACTCGTCGCACCGCTGACCACCTTGAGCCGTTTCGCCAAGTTTTCACCAGACGACCTGCCGGTCAGCGTCACCAGCGCGGAGGGAGGGACGTCCATGATCCTCCGCCTCTTCTCACCCTGGCCGTCCGGTGAAGAAGATTGTGCACCTGACCGGGTGAGCCTGGTGACGAGCGGGACAGATCCCGGCCGGTGCGGAATCCTGCTCGTCCCACCAGGAACCTTTGGTGGCCCCCCGGTGGTCTTGCCCTTTCCGGGTCCCGCCTTGGACGCAGCAGGGTGACTCTTCGCACGCCTCAGAATATAGGCGTTGTCCTCAACGTCCATGGCCCTCGGTTTGGCATGAACGGTAAGCCGACCGGACTCCTCATCCACCGAGGTCCTTGAAACGGCCTCCCCTTTCTCCTTCAACCTCGAGACAAGGTCTTCACCGTCCATGGATAGTGTATTACCGGGCTTGACGACCGTCCGGGAAGATGCACCTGCAGGACAAACAAAGGGTTAGTATCAACTCGGTCAGCAGAAATGCCACCGCTAAAACCCTGCTACGCACCGGGATCCCGCCCGAGACAGCAGTACTCCAACACCTCCCGCCGAATGAAGTTGTAGGAGCTCCGCTCCAGATTGTCCCAGCACCCGAGTATCGTCATAATCGTCTCCCGCTCCAACTCGGACAGTACGAACGATTGGTCGCCAAGGGGCTGGAAGGCACCAGGAACACGGTACATCTTGCTCCTTTTCTGCCACTTCCCACCCGCCATCACCACTTTTTTCCTCCAGCTACTGTCCACCCAGGAAGGCAGATGGGTGATGATAGGCTGGAAGTGTCGGGCGCTAAAGGTCAGACAACCCCGGGACCCTTTCTTCTTCGAGAAGGACACTCTGTACAGTGCCCGGAACTCGTTCACCGTTGGCATGCTCATCCCGGACAGCTCGTACAGACAACCGACGCTCAGCAGCTACCTCCACTGGTTCCCGGGAAGCTGCGTGGGAGACACTTGCAGAGCGCTAAGGGTATACTGCACGAAGTCCGGCAGCGGGAGGGAGAACCCGTGGCGAAATTGGTCTCCGTGAACAGCAACCCAACCGGCCTCCGGGTTACAGGTCGATTCTCCGGGATTCAGCGGCCGTAACGCCACCTCATCGGGGATACTCCACGTCTCCCGGAAGGCGGCAATCTCTGCAGGGTTCATAGTACCCTCCGGTTCATCGCACACCACAGCCTCTTTCCCACTCCCGATAGTGTAGCTCACGGGCGGAGTGCCAGGAAAGCGCACCCCGTGCAGGATGCCCTCAGATCCCAGGGACCCGGAAGACCAAACCCCGCCCCGGGAGCGGTCAGCGGCTTCGGACTCCGGGGATTCCGAACCGAGCCAATCCTCCAATCTCTCCTCATTGTCCACCACGGGACGCCTGTCGGCCGATTCGGAAGCCCCATCAGAACTTGCAGAAGCCATTTAACCTAAGGGGAAGAAAACAAAACCCCACCGCTGGTCAGCAATAAGCCAGAACAGCGCCCTCTGCGGCTGCTCCCCAAGTTTGCCGCAGACGCCCCGCTCAAAACGACTCACAAGAAGATTGTGCACCTGACCGGGTGAGCCTGGTGACGAGCGGGACAGATCCCGGCCGGTGCGGAATCCTGCTCGTCCCACCAGGAACCTTTGGTGGCCCCCCGGTGGTCTTGCCCTTTCCGGGTCCCGCCTTGGGCGCAGCAGGGTGACTCTTCGCACGCCTCAGAATATAGGCGTTGTCCTCAACGTCCATGGCCCTCGGTTTGGCATGAACGGTAAGCCGACCGGACTCCTCATCCACCGAGGTCCTTGAAACGGCCTCCCCTTTCTCCTTCAACCTCGAGACAAGGTCTTCACCGTCCATGGATAGTGTATTACCGGGCTTGACGACCGTCCGGGAAGATGCACCTGCAGGACAAACAAAGGGTTAGTATCAACTCGGTCAGCAGAAATGCCACCGCTAAAACCCTGCTACGCACCGGGATCCCGCCCGAGACAGCAGTACTCCAACACCTCCCGCCGAATGAAGTTGTAGGAGCTCCGCTCCAGATTGTCCCAGCACCCGAGTATCGTCATAATCGTCTCCCGCTCCAACTCGGACAGTACGAACGATTGGTCGCCAAGGGGCTGGAAGGCACCAGGAACACGGTACATCTTGCTCCTTTTCTGCCACTTCCCACCCGCCATCACCACTTTTTTCCTCCAGCTACTGTCCACCCAGGAAGGCAGATGGGTGATGATAGGCTGGAAGTGTCGGGCGCTAAAGGTCAGACAACCCCGGGACCCTTTCTTCTTCGAGAAGGACACTCTGTACAGTGCCCGGAACTCGTTCACCGTTGGCATGCTCATCCCGGACAGCTCGTACAGACAACCGACGCTCAGCAGCTACCTCCACTGGTTCCCGGGAAGCTGCGTGGGAGACACTTGCAGAGCGCTAAGGGTATACTGCACGAAGTCCGGCAGCGGGAGGGAGAACCCGTGGCGAAATTGGTCTCCGTGAACAGCAACCCAACCGGCCTCCGGGTTACAGGCCGATTCTCCGGGATTCAGCGGCCGTAACGCCACCTCATCGGGGATACTCCACGTCTCCCGGAAGGCGGCAATCTCTGCAGGGTTCATAGTACCCTCCGGTTCATCGCACACCACAGCCTCTTTCCCACTCCCGATAGTGTAGCTCACGGGCGGAGTGCCAGGAAAGCGCACCCCGTGCAGGATGCCCTCAGATCCCAGGGACCCGGAAGACCAAACCCCGCCCCGGGAGCGGTCAGC
Source organism: Potentilla sterilis (assembly GCA_963682095.1). Classification (NCBI taxonomy): domain Eukaryota; kingdom Viridiplantae; phylum Streptophyta; class Magnoliopsida; order Rosales; family Rosaceae; genus Potentilla; species Potentilla sterilis. The sequence goes on from OY821758.1 coordinate 35,824,631, forward strand.
GGCTTCGGACTCCGGGGATTCCGAACCGAGCCAATCCTCCAATCTCTCCTCATTGTCCACCACGGGACGCCTGTCGGCCGATTCGGAAGCCCCATCAGAACTTGCAGAAGCCATTTAACCTAAGGGGAAGAAAACAAAACCCCACCGCTGGTCAGCAATAAGCCAGAACAGCGCCCTCTGCGGCTGCTCCCCAAGTTTGCCGCAGACGCCCCGCTCAAAACGACTCACAGTCGGCGACAGAGCACCCCCCCCCCCCCCCCCGCCGCAAAACACCAACCAAAAAGAAAAGCACGAAGAAAAGAAAGCAAGACTTACCGATTACTATGCACAACCGAGGAAAGTCCGTCCTACGAAAACACCGAGCAATGGTAGGCAAAGACACAGAAGGCTTGGAACACGGATATCGCGAGACACCTCCACAGAACTTTCGCTGGATTCCTCTCCAACCTTCTCATCTTCTCTTTGGGCCAAGAGCAAAACAGAAGTCATGAAGACAAAGGAGGCCTTTTTATAGACGGGTCCGATGCCCTAGGCATCCCTGTCATCCCCCCAAAATACGCAATCAGGGCAACTCAAACGCCTGCTAATCCATGCCCTCCATCTCAGATCGCTCCCTACTGACACGTGTCCCAGCATCGATAACCTTCCCACGCCATCATAACTGATTAGACTGATGGGCTTCCTTCTTAAATGCATGTCAGCCACTTGTCCCGCCTACAAGCGGCAGTTAAGGGAGATAGGGGCAGGAACCGAGGCGTCCAGCCCCCCCACTTCCCCAAGAGCCACGGCATCTCACCGGTTAGGTAACATTCAACCGGCTCCATGGCATCTCACCGGTTATGATCATTCAACCGGCTCCATGGCATCTCACCGGTTATGATCATTCAACCGGCTCCACGGCATCTCACCGGTTAGGTAACATTCAACCGGCTCCATGGCATCTCACTGGTTATGATCATTCAACCGGCTCCACGGTATCTCACCGGTTAGGTAACATTCAACCTGCTCTATGGCATCTCACCGGTTAGGTAACATTCAACCGGCTCCATGGCATCTCACTGGTTATGATCATTCAACCGGCTCCACGGCATCTCACCGGTTAGGTAACATTCAACCGGCTCTATGGCATCTCACCGGTTAGGTAACATTCAACCAGCTCCATGGCATCTCACCGGTTATGATCATTCAACCGGCTCCATGGCATCTCACCGATTATGATCATTCAACCGGCTCCACAGCATTCAATCGACTCCATGGCATCTCACCGATTAGGTAACATTCAACCGGCTCCATGGCATGACACCGGTTATGAGACATTCAACCGGCATGGGCTTTATAAACCCGGGAGAGTTTACATCTAACACATGTAAACTTTTCCAGCAGGATAAAAACCCTGCATCGCACTGAACTGCGATCAATATGGGGATCCAAGGCGAGACTTGTTATCTCAACGCCACCCCACCGGGCAGATTATTTCTCTAACACAGAACAAATCTCCCCGCAGGCACGTTGCCCCACGCTTATTCCAACACAAGCTGGGCCGATCCACAGGGCTACTCCCGGCCTGCCCCACTGTTGGCAGCAATTTCACCTTGGCAAACTTGGGGGACTCGTTCCGACATGTACTCGTCCGGGTTTCACCCCGCTCCATATCTAATGCATGGCGGATCTCAACGCCCCATCATCCCATGCACTCGTCCGGGTTTCACCCCGCTCCATATCTAATGCATGGCGGATCTCAACGCCCCATCATCTCATGCACTCGTCCGGGTTTTCACCCCGCTCCATATCTATTGCATGGCGGATCTCAACGCCACATCATCCCATGCACTTGTCCGAGTTTCACCCCGTTCCATATCTATTGCATGGCGGATCTCAACGCTTCACCCCGTTCCATATCTATTGCATGGCGGATCTCAATGCTACATTGTCCTCCCATGCACTTGTCCGGGTTTCACCCCGTTCCATACTCATGGCACGACAACACTTGAGCACAATATCATCAGTATTGCAAGCATACTCATAACTGTCGCACGTCTGATAGGAGCACAATGTGCGACGATATTATATGCTTGTTTCTGCCTAAACCCGGGGGTCTAGTAGATACTTGATGAATCCAACTCGATCTCCTGCAATCCTGCTTACTAAGGGGAATACCGGGCGGGCCGACCTTCACCTCTCCGATGCCTAAGTTAGTATAGTTGGAATATATATAACCAGGGCACGTATGTAAGCGGGGAGAGAGACAAGTTACCTAATAAAGAGGGTAGTTGGGGCCCATATATAGGTGGTTGGGGGTAAGGGCTGGCCTTACTTTTCGATGTGGGACTGGTTCCCTTCTGTTTATACCTTCTGGTGCCCTCTTAGGCAGGCTGGCGCCCCCGGCCCCTGGGTCCTTGGAGGCAGGATAGAGTGCTAGGCCCCGAGGCCGGGTGCTGGTGATCCGGTCCTGACCCTTGGGCCGGGCCCTGGTGCGCTTGCTGCGGGTCTGTGGGCCTGCTGTAGCCTCTCTGCGGCTACTGTCAACAAGTCCCCCAAGTTCCCGGTCAAGTGCAATCTTGAATGGGGACTTAAATCTGTCTTGCTCTTGTCCCGCAGACCCGCAGGGCTACCAACCTACCGGTGCCCAGTCCCCCAAGTCCGCGTTAAAGATTGGGCGTGACCGAGGTGAGTACCTGTTACCGATGGGAAGGAATAGTTTATAAGCACATTTGCAATATAAGCAGTAATATGCTCAAGTGTTGTGGTGTTATGAGCATGGAGCCAGGTGGAACCTGGTGAGTGTATGAGATGATGCCATGATGTTATGATGCCATGCAATAGATGTGTGCATGGAATGATAATGAGGCGTTGAAATCCGCCATGCAGGAGATTTTGTGCATGGGATGATAATGAGGCGTTGAAATCCGCCATGCAAGAAATGTGCACGGAATTTCGGCCGGGCATTATGCCCTCTCGGTACGAAGCGGAGCTTCACTGGGCCTCAACTGGGCGATCTGCCGAATCGAAGCGGAGCGGAGTTCACTGAGCCTCTATCGGGCGATCTGCCGAAACGGAATTCACTAAGCCTCTACAGGGCGATCTGTCGAAACGGAATTTACTGAGCCTCTACCGGGCGATCTGCCGAAACGGACGGGGTGAAGTTCACAGGACCTCGACCGGGCGTTCTGCCATATCGAGACGGGTCCCTGGTGAACTTCAGTACTGGACCTCGACCGGGCGACATGCCATATCGAGACGAGGCCAGGAGTACAGGAACTCGACCGGGCGACCTGCCATATCGAAACGAGTTCCCTATTGCTAGGCTACAGGGAGATTTCCCAGGTGTTGCGGGCTGTTTGAAGCACCGGTAAACACTTGCTAGTTCTTCTCAGCTTGTGTTGAATAAGCGTTGAGGTAAAGGGGTGGCATTGAGGTGACAAAGCTCGCCGTGTAGCCCCATGTTTGATCGCCTTTCAATGCGATGCAGGGTTTTTATCCTGCTGGACAAGCGTGCATGGGTTAGATGCAAACTCACCCGGGGTTATAAGCCCGCCGGTCGAATATTCTCGACCGGTGTCAGCCATGGTTCTTGGCGGAACTCGACCGGTGTCCGGACATCATGCCATATCAAGACGAGTCCCCCAGTGAAATGCCATGGGGCCAGGTGCATTATGTTCCTGGTAGGGGAGTGGCGTTGAGGTGACAAAGCTCGCCGTGCAGCCCCCTGTTTGCCGCAGCTGGTGCGATGCAGGGTTTTTATCCTGCTGGACAAGCGTACATGGGTTAGATGCAAACTCACCCGGGTGTATAAAGCCCAAGCCGGTCGAATGTTCTCATGACCGGGGTCAGCCATGGTACTGGGCGGTACTCGACCGGGCGTCCTGCCATATCGAGACGAGTCCCCCAGTGAAATGCCATGGTACCGGGTGGATCCTATTCCTGGAATGTGCTCTCGAGCCGGTTGGATACGTCGTAACCGGTGGGCGGAACTCGACCGGGCTTTCTGCCATATCGAGACGAGTCCCCCAAGAGAGATGCGACTGGACGGACCTCGACCGGGCGACATGCCATATCGAGACGAGGTCTCCAGTAGGATGGCGTGCAAACGGGCTGAATGATAGCTAACCGCGAACTGCTACGGACCGGGTGGATCTCGACCCTTGTCCGGACATTATGCCATATCGAGACGAGTCCTCCGGTGATATGCGATGAAGAAGCCATGCAGCCAGTTGAATGATCATAACCGCGAACTGCCATGGTGCCGGGCGGTCCTCGACCGGGCGTCCTGCCGTATCGAGACGAGGCTTCATACCCGGATGGGTGCTCTCCAAGCGGTTGAATGATCATAACCGCGAGAGAGGTCTTCGAGATATGCAGCGAAGAAGGTCGTGCAAGCGTGGAATCTGGGGAAGTGGGAGGGCCTGACTCCTTGGTTCCCGCTCCTGCCTTCTTGTCGCCAGCGTGTGGGACAAGTGGCTGACATGCATTTAAGGAGGAAGTCCATCAGTCCCGTCAGTTATGATGGCATGGGCAGTTTTCCAATGCTGGGACACGTGCCAGCGCGGGGCGGTCTTGTGATGAAGGGCCTGGATTCGCAGGCGTTTGAGTTGCTCTGATTGCTTGTTTTGGAGGGATTTCGATTGCCTAGGGCACTGGTCCCCTCTATAAAAAGGGCCTCTTCTGTTCTCCTTTCTGCTGTTGCTTCTTGCTTTGGAGAAACTAAGAGAAAGAGAGGAATCCGGCGACCACTCTGAGCCCTTCTTGCCCCACGAGATCCGTTTTCTTGAACGCTCCCTATCATTGCGCGCTGCTTTCCCAGGGCCGATTGTCCTCAGTTGAGCATACTAATTGGTAAGTTTGTTTGATTTCTTTGCCCCGGTGTTATTCTTGTTTTTGGCTTTGTTGTTTTGCGGCGGGGGGGAGGGATCTCTGCCGCTGACGGAACTGCTTTGCGGCGAACCTGGGGAGAGGCCGTAGAAGGCGTTGTAGCCTGTTGCTGACGAGCGCTAGGGTTTTGTGTTCTTCTCCTAGGTTAAGATGTCATCTTCAGGTTCCGACCGGGCTTCCGAATCGGCTGCCAGGGGTCCCCTCATGGATGATGCGGAGAGGCTGGATAACTGGCTCAGTTCGGAATCTCCGGAGACCGAAGTCGCTGACTGCTCCGGGAGCAGGGTATCGACTCCGTCCTCGTCTTCGTCTTCCGGGTCTGAATCCTCGGAGACTGAAATACCGCACGGGGTGCGCCTTGCAGGCGCTCCGGCCGTGAGCTACACCATCGGCAGAGGGAAGCATGCTGTGGTGTGTGATGAACCGGAGGAGAGCATGACCCCTGGAGAGATTGCAGCGTTCCGGGAAACGTGGGGTATCCCGGATAGAGTTCTGCTACGGCCCCTGAATCCTGGAGAGTCAGCCTGCAACCCAGAAGAAGGTTGGGTTACCGCGCATCAGGATCAGTTCCGGCATGGACTCTCGCTCCCGCTGCCAAATTTTGTGCAGTATATGCTGAGTGCACTGCAAGTGTCGCCCGCACAGCTTCCTGGGCTCCAGTGGAGACGATTACTGAGCCTCGGCTACTTGTACGAGTTTTCCGGGATGAATATACCAACGGTAAACGAGTTCCGGGCCTTGTACAGGCTGTCGTACTCCAGGAAGCAGGGGTCCCATGGTTGCCTGTCCTTCAATACCCGGAAACCTCTACCGATTGTCACCAATATGCCTTCATGGGTAGACAACAGCTGGACGAAGAAGGTGGTGATGGTGGGCGGGAAGTGGCAGGCGAGGAGTAAAGAGTACTGGGTTCCTGGCGCCTTCCAACCCATTGGCGACCAGTCGTACGAGCTATCCGATCTCGACCATAACCGGATGTTGGGACGATCTGGAACGGAGTTCTTACAACTTCATCCGACGCGAAGTGTTGGAATATTGCCAGCTTGGGCGGGGTCCCGGTGCGTAGGAAGCCCTTGAGCGGTGATACTTTGCGTTAGTTTCTGCAAAATACTAACCGTTTGCTTTCCTTGCAGGTGCATCCTCCCGGGCGACTATCAAGCCCGAAACCACTCTCTCTATGGACGGGGAAGACCTCCTCAACAAGCTGAAGGAGAAGGCCGAGATCGTCTCGCGAACGTCAGTGGACGAGGTGTCCGGCCGGCTTACGACCCATGCGGAGCCGAGGGCCATGGACGTCGATGACGACGCCTATGTCCTGAAGCGGGTGAAGACCCATCATGCTGCAGGCCTCCTGGCGCCTGGAAAGGGCAAGAGTACCGGGGGGGGGGGGGGGGGGGGCAATGAGGATTCCCGGTGGGATGAACAGGATCCCCAACCGGCCGATGTTTGTGCCGCACGTGGCTCGCGTCGCCCCGGAAAGCGCACGATCTTCTTCTCCGGAAGGCCGGGGAGAGAAACGGAAGGTCGGGGACGTTCCTTCCGCCGCACTGGTGACGCTTACCGGCGGGTCGGCACGGGAGAACCTGGCCAAACGGTTCAGGATAACCAGCGGTGCGCAAACCAACGCTGCTGGGGAGAATGCTGCTACTGCTGCTCGGCAGAGTAGTCCAGCGCCTGCGGAGGCACCGAGGGGAAACCCGGATAGTGCACTCGTCCGGCAAGTGGCGGCGGACTTGGCCAGCCTTGGCCTAGACAGACCCGGGGTTACTGGAGTCTTGGCGGGCGGGAATCGTCCAAAATGCAAGGAATCCGTCCTTCGGGTAAATACCGCACGGTACCACTGTACTGCCTGTAGCTTGTTTTATTTTGCTGCTTGACTAACTCTTTGGTGTTGCGCAGTTGCTGCACAGTCTGTACGAACCAGACACGAGCGAGGAGCTGTCGGAGCTGCAGAGACAGATAACTGCTTTATCCGAGATCCGACAGCGCCTGGAGGTGGAGAAGTCTCGCTCGGACCGGGAGAAGGCCAGATCGGAGGAGAGGGCCAAGAAACTGGAGGAGCAGAACCGGATCCTAGAGAAGGAGAGGGCCGACTTGGAGGCCAAGGTGGACGAGCTCCAAGTGGGAGCTGCTGCTCTGCGCGCCGCCTCTGCTGCTCCGGCCGTGGAAGATGACCCGGAACTCTACGAGCGGGTCGTTCTCAAATACCGCGAGAGCGATCAGTTCCTGGAGTTTCTGGTGAAGGCCAGGGAAGAGGGCATCTCAGATGCGTACACAGAATGGGCGGGGAAGGGATGGTTAGACACTTCCCTGATGTCGACTGCTGCTGAAGGAGATATCCATGAGCAGTTGGACATCCATCAGGAGGTGGTGGAGGAGCAGCCAGGTGAAGTGGTTCGCTCGGACTTGGATTCTTCTACCAACGGTGCCGAGGCTGCTCGAGCCGGAGCCAACACCGGAACTGATGTCGACGGCGAGGGTACCGCAGGAGAGGCTGGCGAATTGCCTGCTGAAGGCGGAATCGTAGCTCCTTAGGATTTTCTTGCCCTTTTCCTTGTAATCTTTCCGGATCGGTTACTGCTTGTACACTTGGTTGAATATGAATATACTGGAACTGGCAGAGCCAGTGAAATTTTCTCAAAAGCAGTTTGCATATATATTCGTTTTTACAACGGTTGAACCGCGAACTATGTCAAACTAACCGCTCGGTGTTAGCGGGTTTTACCAGGACTGGTCATGTTCCCAGTCGGGGTCTGTTCTTCTTTTCCCCACGTACCGCTGGAGCTGGCCGTTATTAATCAAAACCTGCACCGCTGAATTGAGAGCGTAGCACTGGTTCGTTCGATGAGTAGCCTCATCATGGTAAGAGCAGTACTTGCCCGTCTGCGCCGTTGTAAGTTTCCCCTTGGGGAACCTTCTCTGGGGCGGTGGGGGAATGACGCTCCCGTTCTCAAGTAGGATATCCTCGTAGGAAGTGGTGAGAGCGGTAAAGACTTCCTGATTGGCCGGTGGTGGTGCTGGCATGATTGCTAGGGGGCGTTCTTGGCGGAACGGCGCCGGCTTGTGCTCGTTCTGGGGCTTATCAGAATAGGACCTCTGCTGCCGCTGTGGCCAGTTTCTGCTGTTGGCGTTCCGGCTGGGCCGAGCGGTGCGGTTATCGGTCCGCTGACTGGGCTTGGCTTCCTGGGCGGGCGGGGGGTTCTCTTCCCGGGGATGGTCTTCCTGCTGCTCATCCCGTTTCCTCTTCTGTAGGTGGTGCCCGTAGGTCTCATGATCGGCCTGAGCATGCCGGATGGCCATAGCCATCAACTCGTCGTACCCCTGCGGGAGTTCTACCCGGACGGCGTAGGAAAACTTGCCCGCTCGGAGCCCTTGCTTAAACGCCATCTCGACGATGCCCTTGTCCAGGTTCCGAACTCCGGCCGTAGCCGTCTGCCAGCGGTTGACAAAGGTTCTCAGCTCCTCTCCGGGGGCTTGTCTGCAATTGAAGAGGATAGTCGACGTCTGGGCTCCCTCGACTCGGAGAATGAAGCGGCCTACGAACCGGTCGGCTAACCGTTCGAACGCCTCGATCGAGTTTGCCGGAAGCTCGTAGAACCAGCTGAGTGCTTCTCCGGACAAAGTTTCCTGGAAGATGTTGCAGCAGACTGCATCGGAGTATCCCTTGGCGCAGGTTTGGGACCGGAAGCTGTCCAGATGCTGGTAAGGGCAACCGGATCCTGAGTAGGTGAGCTTGAGGGACTTCTGGTTGCCAGATCTTCCTGACTCCATGACCCGGTGCGAAAAGGGACCCATGCGCTCATTAAACCGGGCGCCCTCCATCGGCCGCGCGGCTCTTCTCTCGTTGGCCTCCATTTGGGCCTTTAGGCTCGACACGGTGTTGGCCAGCATCTGCAGCGCTCGCGCGGTCGGAGTCTCAGCTTCATCCACTGACGAAGCGCCAGGCTGGCGGGAGGTTGTTGCGCTCTTTGGCGGGCCTGCGCCTGCTGGCGACTTCTGCCGCACGGGGTCACCGGGTCGTCCGCCCGAAGAGTGCCCTGCTTCGGTGTGTTGAGGTGGGACCGGCGGGAGTGTCGCCTGTGCCTCGGCCATGGCGTCATTGCGCTGATGTCCCCTCTCCAAGGCGGCCACCAGGGCAGTATTCACCGCCTCCATCTCTTCGTACCGAGCGTTGGACTTAGCTATGTCCCTGTCGCTCTCCTCTCTCAGACGACTGACCTCTGCGGCCATCGCCCGTATTTCTCCCGCCATACTGCTATGGCCGGGGCTGTACGTGGGGTCCCGGTCCGGGCTCTCAGATCGATCGCTCGAATCATCTGAGAACGTCAAGGCGAAGCCCCGTCGTTCTGGACTGTCTTCCTCCTCTGCCGGGCCTTTACCTCGCGAGCTGTCGCGGTGGGGATCCGGCACGCCGGATGGTCCCCCACAGCTCTCTCCATCCTGACCGTTGCCCCGGTCACCGCGCGGATCCCGCGTGACGGCTGGGGTGGAGGTGAGCGTCTGCACTACTGCAAGGCGTCCCCCCTCGGCGGTCTCTTTCTCTTGACTCATCTCCGATCTCTTTCCCAACGGTGTTGCTTACACGGCTTTTCGTTCAAGCTTCCCACAGACGGCACCAATTGTTTCTGCCTAAACCCGGGGTCTAGTAGATACTTGATGAATCCAACTCGATCTCCTGCAATCCTGCTTACTAAGGGGAATACCGGGCGGGCCGGCCTTCACCTCTCCGATGCCTAAGTTAGTATAGTTGGAATATATATAACCAGGGCACGTATGTAAGCGGGGAGAAAGACAAGTTACCTAATAAAGAGAGTAGTTGGGGCCCATATATAGGTGGTTGGGGGTAAGGGCTGGCCTTACTCTTCGATGTGGGACTGGTTCCCTTCTGTTTATACCTTCTGGTGCCCTCTTAGGCAGGCTGGCGCCCCCGGCCCCTGGGTCCCTGGAGGCAGGATAGAGTGCTAGGCCCCGAGGCCGGGTGCTGGTGATCCGGTCCCGACCCTTGGGCCGGGCCCTGGTGCGCTTGCTGCGGGTCTGTGGGCCTGCTGTAGCCTCTCTGCGGCTAGTGTCAACAATGCTTATGCCCTCATTTATGCTTTGTTTAACCCTTATTTGTCTAAGATAGAGTCATAATATAGTTTAGTGTTAATTTGGTAGAGTTTGGGAAAAATTGGCTTAGAATCCGAAAAATGACTAAGCATGAGAAATCTGGAAAATAGTGCAAAATATGTCTTTTTCGTGATTTTGAGATGAGTAAAACTGTGAGCTATCCTTGTCCGAATTCAATGAAATTTGGTGTGCTTATTATTCATATACTGAGAAATGTTGTGTTAAAATTTCAGATCAATTGGAGTTCGGGAAGTCACCCAAAAGATGGCTGCAAATCAGCAGTTCGAGCAAACCAATCCAGGGACTTCCAGGATTTTCCTGGGACTGTGTCCCAACTTCGAAAAATCATTCCCGACGACTCACAAGGAATTTGATCAAACTGTTTTATATGGAGGTTGCTTTGTGTGTCTAGTTTATCTGAGATTTGGAATCGCATCAATCAGAGCTCCGAGGAGGGAGATACGCCAGAGTTACTGCAGCAACATCAAGTCTGCCGATTCCAGGATGCTACTGCCTCCTTTTTGCAAATTCTGTCTTCAATGGACCAAATGGTGTATAAATGCATATGTGAAGATGGTCCAAGCTTAAGGAAGGAAGGAGGATGACACCGAGCCAAGGCATTGAAGAAAAATACGAAGAAAGAAGTTCTCCTAGTCAAACTAGGAGAAGCTGCCGGAATAGGTAGATTTGTGCCAAAATGAAGAACTGCCGGTTTGGGGCATTTTCGATGGATCAAGACCTTTCAAATGGAGTCCAAAGCCTATACAAGAAGTCCATGAAGATGTGAAGCCCAAGCCTTGAAGAAAAAATCAGAAAAAGAAAACCTAATTAAACTTTGAAAAGGAAGGTTTCAAATCCTTAATCAATTGGGTTTTCTGAAACCCTTCTTACACTAGGGTTGCCGGCAGCCTCTCCCTTATATATAGCCTCACTTTTCATTCTGAAAATCATCTCATCTCAAGCATACAGCAATAGCCAAAGCTCTACCAATTTTCTTAAGCACCAAATACCCAAATACTTAGCCAAAACACCATCACCACCACTACAAACTTCCGAGTCCTTTCACCTTGCCTACTGCCGAAACTCAGTCCTGCCGAGCCAAGTAGCAGCCAAGCACCATCCATCACGTCTTCGAGGAGTCTTCAAGGTTCCTAAAGTGTGATCCACTCCCCCTATGGCTTTTGTATTTGTTGTAGTTTGGTTATATTGTATTAACTCAATTCGATTCTTGGTTTTTATAGAACTTCTATGTAAACCAATTGCATGATTGATGTTTATGTTAAAGTTTTGTGAATTTAACTTGTGGATTTCGTGTGTATGGATAATTAGGGCAGTGGTATTAGAAGCATGTTTAGGATTTAATTTGGTTAGTAATCTAAGGGTGTTCCTTAAAAACCGAAACATTAGTTGTGCTTAAGCATTTGTTGTTTGCATGTAAATCTAGGTGTTAGGTTTCATTTAACCTGAGTAGAATGAATAAAGTTGAAACGTATGTTGCTTTGATTCTATTGTGCTCACTTAGGGTAATACCTTAGCTAAAACTTGCATGTTAAATAAGATGATTGACAACCTTGCTTGTTTACATGTTTTCGATTTAGACTCTTGTGCTTAAATGTTAAAACGCTTAAAACCGGATTAGCATAAACTTTAGGATCGAAGGCGAATAGCATGATCTTAAAACATTAGATGTCTAACAATTGGTTAAAAGGCTAATCGCTCTAATTGTGGTCGAAACTAAGTTGAGTCTTGAACATGCTAAATACTTGTCTCTTACCTTCTTGCGTGCAAATCTACTTGTTAAAGAGTCTTTTGTGTGAACTGTTTTGTGTGAGAGATGATGATCACTTGTATATAGTAGATTAGGGTTTAAATTTCATGTCATTTAGTTCTAGGGCAGCCTTGCTGCCGACGCATATCATTCCCCCAATGTGACGTTTTTTTTGTATATTTGTACATGTGTTTTTATCTAACAATCTCATATTTCAGGTACCCTTAATCCCCGGCTTAGAACGATCCCTACTTGCTTATACTACTAACGATCTTTTGTAGGGTTTATTATTGTGTGCGAGCTTAGGCTCACATCAACGTCATCATTAATAGGTACTCATATCACCACGCCTTCTCTACCCGAACGCCCGGTCACGCCCAATCTTCAATGCGGACTTGGGGGATTGGGCACCGTTGGGTTGGTAACCCTGCGGGTCTGCGGGACAGGAGCAAGACATATTAAGTCCCCATTCAAGATTGCACTTGACCGGGAACTTGGGGGACTTGTTGACAGTAGCCACAGAGGGGCTACATAAGCCCACAGACCCGTAGCCAGTGCATCCGGGGCCGGCCTGAGGCCCGGAGCAGGATCACCAGCACCCGGACCCGAGGTCCAGCAGTCTACCTTGTGACCAGGGGCCCGGGGACCGGAGGTGCCAGCCTGCCAAACAGGCTACCAGAGCTGCCCTTTTTATGTGCGAACAGAAGGAAACCAGTCTCACATCGAAGAGTGAGACCAGACCTCACCCCCGGCCACCTATATAAGGGCCTCAACTACCCTCTTTAATAGGTAACTGATCTCTCCAACTGATCTCTCCAACTGCTTATCATACGTGCTTAAGTTATCTATTCATCCCAACTGTACTAACTTAGGCATCAGAGAGGAGAAGACCGGCCCGCCCGGTATTCCCCTTAGTGAGCAGGTTCGCAGGAGGAGATCACGTCTAGATTCACCAGTCTCTACCAGGCCTACGGGTTTGTGCAGAAACAAAGATGTAATCCTATGAGCGGAGCTTGAGATAAGTTTTTGAATTATAAATAAGGGAGCTTCACTACCGGAAAAGGGGTTATAGTCGACGATATGGGAAAACACGGCCGACGAAACAGTACTTCGTCGGCTATAAGTGGTTATAGCCGACGAACTACTATTTCGTCGGCCACATCGTCGGCTATAATATTATAGCCGACGACTGCCGACGAAACGTTTTTGGTTATAGCCGACGAGAATGGTATTCGTCGGCTATATATAAGAGTTATAGCCGACGAAAAGTTTTTGGTTGTCAGATGTAGTTGGAATTTTTTTCATACATGTATTTAATCTTAACGGTGATATCTGACGGTTGGAATAGATTTTCCAAACTTTTAGATTCGAAATCGGAACATATGCACTAATGTTCCTTAACTTGTTTACTAAGTGTTTAAGTGAATGTATAGTTTCAAATAGTTGCTATACGTAGACCCGTCAAATGCAAAAGTGTCGTGAAATAAGATACGACCGAAATATTGAAATACGTCTACGGTTGAAAAATGGGAAGATTCCGACAAAATCTGTGTGCCGAATGTTGCGGTTAGCTGTTTTTTACTCCCGTTTTCCTATGGGTAGCCTGACGTTCGTTAAAAATGTTGAGGAAAATTTTTATACGATTAGTTGCGTCTCATCGATCTGAAACTATTCTCTGTTGAAGGTCAGGCCAAAAAACGTCATCTAGACGGGCCAATTTCCGTTTTAAAGCGTTTAGAGGTTTGACTTTGTAGTTTGACCAAAGAATAGCCGACGACATACTTAACTTCGTCGGCTAAACTCTTGCGATCCGCGCCGTTTCATTGTCCGCCGTTGGATGGGCGAGATCTGACGGCTGCTGAGAGCGTGAAGTATAGCCGACGAGATACATAATATAGCCGACGAGATTCATATTATAGGCGACGACATAACTATTTCGTCGACTATAACCGGCCCGCAAAGCCGGCCCCACGAGATTCCCTGGGAGGAGGCCTACGTCTACAGTCCTTTCGACTCAGAGGACTGCCGCGGCCTGTGGGCCGTTCGTGAGAAGGACAAGCAGTACAACGACGCAGGTAATTGGTTAGTTTAATTAATTATTTAGATTGTTTAATTAATTATTTAATTAGTTAGTTTAAATAATTATTTAACTATATCTTCATTTTAATTATGAAACAGGCGTCCTCGTCAATAAACCCGCGGGGACGAGACGGACCAGAGGGCCAGCGAACATGTCGACCCTGGAGAGGGAGCTCGCCGGTGGGATCAGAGAGATCCTGCCCGGTCCAGGTGAGGATGGACGCCCGATTGAGAGGAGAGACACCACCACCAAGTATATCAACGCGACGGGCATGCTCGTGCGGGACAGGGTCCCACTGTTGTGGCCCGACTGGGGCTCTGTGTCCGATGACATCAAGGCGCGAGTGTACAATGCACTGTCGGTGAGTTAAATCGTATTTTTATTATAGAAAATAAACATTTATGAATTCAGTCCTTATAACTATATAAAAATATTTTCTAATTAATTTATAATATTGCAGCAATGGTTTAGAGTCCATCCTACCTTGGACTGGTGGAGAGACGAGCAGGTTATGTGTTTCACTTTTTTTTGTATAAATATATTTATTGACAGTGTACGAATATATCTAACAGTTGTGTTTTGTTAATATAGGTACTCCGAGTGGAAGAACGAGCTGGCGACGCACTACAGGACGTACCATGTGGAGCAGCGCTTGGGGCGAGGTGCAACCCCCCACGAGTTCCGGTACAGGGAGTATGAGTGGCTATGGCTGGTAGCCTACTTCGGGAGCGACAGGGTCTCGGTAAGAAAATTTAGCCTCCTAGTATATAACTTTTTAATGTTATTTAATAATTAAATTATGTAGTTACTTAATTAAATTAATTAGTTAGTTAGTTATTAGTTATTAAATTAAGTTAGTTAGTTAGTTACATAGTTAGTTAGTTCGTTACTAAATTAAATTAAATTAAATTAAATTAGGTAGTTAGTAAGTTAGTTAGTTACTAAATTAAATTAGTTAGTTAAGTAGTTACTAATTAAATTAAATTAGTTAGTAACTAAATTAGTTAATAATTTTATTTTGGTTAGTTCCTAATATTTTAATTTAGTTACTAATTTATATTTGCGTTTATATGTTTGTTCTTATAATACAGAAAATCTCGAAGACGAACAGTGACAACCGCAAGAGGAACGAGCACCCCCACCACGGCGGCGCCCGCTCCTGGAGGCAGTGGGCAGAGATGGCGAGGAGGGACCGACCGCTGAGGCCGTTGTCGTGGATTCATGCGCAGATGTATCCGGGGCGTCCCGACCAAGTGGTAAGTATTCGCCCATATTCAATAAAAGTGTTTCATTAAATTAATTTATATATTTTTTTTATTAATTCGTTTATTATATTTTCTTGTCAATTAGGCGGAAATAGATGCGGAGACTGACGCGATCACTTTCGGGATCGCGCGAGACACCCTGGGGGAAGGGGCGTCCGACGAGGCGATCGTGGAGTTTGCCTCCACGATCGACACCCTTGAGCCGCGCTTGGCCTCTCAGATCATGCACGCGGCGGTGGGGACGGGCAACAACTACTTCTACCAGAGAGGCCTAGGCGCGGCGGGAGATGGGGTTCTCAAGTACACGCCGGCGAATCCCAGCACGCAGCGTGCGGCTTCGACGAGAGGAGATTTGCAGACGCAGCTGCAGAGGACTCAGGCGGAGTTGGCGAGGGCGGTGGAGGCGCTCGAGCAGGCGGAGTTGGCGAGGGCCGCGGAGGCTTCAGCGCAGCAGGCCAGAGACGCATCTGTGGCAGAGATGTACCGATGGATGCAGCTATCTTGGGAGGCCCAGCAAGCTGGACTCCAGCCCCCGCCTCCGCCACAGATGCCCCAGTTCGTCGTCCCCACTCCCCACCCGCATCGGAGTACGCCAGGCGATCAGGATAGCCATAGCCACCGGAACTCGAACGATCCGGTCGACGACGCTACGCGTTTAGGGGGTGATGATGAGTAGATGACTAGTTAGCTAGGGGGTTAATTTGTACAGTAGGTAGGATATTAGGGATTGATTGATGTGGATATTTGTTGGATATTTGGATGTTTGTTTGTGGATTTTCTGCAGCCAAACCGAAGACGAAGTGAAATTGGGCCCGAGTTAAATTTTTAAATTTTTTTAAATATTTAGGGGTTATAGCCGACGAAATGGGCCATATTTCGTCGGCTATACCCTCCCGGCTTCCGGCAAAAAAAAGCCGTTCCTGGTACCGGCGATTGTTATGGCCGACGATTAATTCGTCGGCTATGCCGGAAGTATAGCCGACGATAGTGTCGTCGGCTATGCTGGAAGTATAGCCGAGGACACTATCGTCGACTATACTTCCGGGTTAGGGGGCAATTACGTAATTGTTGAAGCCGACGATCCTGTCGTCGGCAATGTTCGAAGTATAGCCGACGACACTTTATTCGTCGGCTATACCGCGTGTTTTATAAGCCGACGACTTACCCTCAGTGTCGTCGGCTATACTATAGCCGACGGTGCATTTCCGACGAGAGAATAGCCGACGAAGTATCGTCGGCTTTGACTATAGTCGACGATTTAATGAAAACGGCCGACGAGATGGCGTCGTCGGCTATAACCCCTTTTCTGGTAGTGCTTGCATAAACTTCCGTCTCACTCTTCACATTGAACTGCAAATATTTGATTATAAGTGACTATATTGTACAACACAAAGAACTTATTTAGATTTTTGGAACGTCAGCTGTAAAACCCTTATATATTATTTTTTTAGTAAAAAAACTATTACCCATTATTATTAATTGTTAGATATCAAGATAGTTAGAATGATATTTTGGTAAGTATGAGGAAGTGTATTTAGATTTTCAAGTAGTTAAGAAGTAACAAGGAGGTGTAATAAGTTATAGAGATATACGAAGTAAATTTGGAGGTGTAACTAGAACTCCTCTTTTCTTATTCTATTTTCATGGATTTTGCAGTGTAGTTTGAGTCCTTTGCAGCTATTTGTGTATAGCTAATAGCAGTTGTATCGGTTTTGATCTGTGCTTAATATTTTCTTTGTCAATTGTAATTTAAGCTCAAATTCCTATTTACATATCATAAACAATTCTTTGTTTGATGTTATACAAACTCTTATAGGATTTTTAAATTTTTTATTATTTATTAATTTTTTTTTTTTTTTTTTGTGGTGAATTTGAGTTGGTGATGGGTGTTCTTCCCCTGATTTGTTTTTATGCTTTGGGACTTTGGGTTATTATTTTTCTTTTTGGAATGATCTGGAGAACTCAAATTAGAATTGACTTTTCTAACTGATTTCCATTTTTCATTTGCTATTTTTATATTACAGGCTCCATCAAACTTCTTCGCAATAATCAGGTAACCAATTCCTTGTTATGTTTTGTAATTGTTAAAGAGTAGTCTGTTTAAATTTGGTTTCCTTGGGATAACAGATATAAGATATTATGGTTAACCGAAAACGGATGCTTAGTCTTGTAATAAATGCTTCCATTTAGTAAGGTTTACGTTTATAATATAATGGAATACTCATTATGCTTTCAATAATGCTTAATATGTAGCAGCAACTATTACCGCAAGTGACAGAGCCTCAGAGGATCGATCTTTATGTCATATCAGCACCATGCTCCTAACAGCAGCTTAGTGATGTAGTTTAGGGTTGTTGATCCATTTTGTTACTGCATGAAAGACTAGTGTAACATCTGCTCTTCAGTAGTACTACAGCTGTGTATCACAGTCCCATGGCAACTTTTCTGAATGGAACTCTAATGTAGTACTGCCGCAGTCGTAGTAACACGGCCAATTTTAATATTGACTACTGACAATTTAGCAAAACCCATGCACTCTCTCTGTATGGATAAAATACTTCCACGTTGTCCTTCTAAACAACTCTTTAACACTTGGGAAGATCAAGCAGGTCTGTTGAGCTACTTTCTATGCTATATGATAAAAAGCAAAAAATGCCCGTCAAAAAGATTGCGTGCATACGAGAAATAGAGTGCTATATACAGGTGACATCCGCACCAACAGTTTCCGAGCGCCCCTAGTTCAAACCAGAACTCTACTTAACCCACCCTCGGCGCAACATGTTCAGTACAATAAAGTCCTGAAAACCAAAAATGAAATAATGGTTGCAAGTAATTCCTGCCCTCCACCACGACAGCCTGCATCAAAACATGTGTTTGTGAATATTAGACAGTTCATCAGTGAGGAAAAAAGTTCCAGGTAAGTGAGAAAGAACTCAAACAAGAGGCCAGTTCGAAGATCCTATACCAAATGCATCATTTGAGATAAAATGAAAATAAAGTAAAATATTGGGCAAAATACAATTTTATTTCTTTCCAAAAACTGAAGCATTGTACAAACACGAATACAAGTACTATATATTACGCACCTAGTACTCATTTCATTTTATTTTTTGGCCAACTACTTTCTAGTAACACAGCAAACGACTATTGGGACATGAAGGAATGCATATATATATATATATATATATATATATATATATATATAAGAACTTTGTTTAAGACTGAAGGAACTTGAAATCCAAATAGCCGTAATCTGAGAGATTAAAACACACCAGGATTTTTAAAAGTCTCTGATGTTGGTAGTGCGGGCAATGACATCTCTGCAAAATACAAAAGCAGTATGAGGATGATGATTTCATATAAAACAAATCTTCTCTTTACATCTCAGCCAGATATACAGTGGCCTAGTAGGATTATCGAGGAAAGAGAAACAAAAGTTATTCTTGATTACCAGGACCACAGAGCGACACTGATGAAATTGAGGATGATGAAGGCCAAGGTGCTGCAATATTATCACTTAAATCACATGTAAAGCTGAAGCCAGTTGAATTGTCAAACATCACATCTGCAGGCAGGCTTCTAAGTAGACACCCTGCATTAAAACATAAATATTAGCATTAAAACAATACTGGTTTTCTATTCTATTCCACTCGAGTGGATTATGTTCATTGCCATCAAGCAAAATAAGGGAACAAAAGAACTCAGATATACAGTAACATATGCATCTAAAATTGGAGCTAACTGACATCCAAATATTCAATTTCAAATACATTCCGACTTTGAGACGAGCTCAATCAAACTCAGAAAGTGCATACATCAATGACAAATAAGGCATGAATAATTTTGAGGTGTAGTAAGTATTCAGTGACCAATGACTACTGGCAAGTAACGCTAAGAACACAATTGGATATAAAATAACTGCAAGAAAACAGGGAAAGTATAGAACATAAAAATGGCATACCTTGTTGACCATATGCTGCTCCAGTGCCCATAAAGATCCAGAAAAGAAGAATATATTAGATGCAATAATGAAAAAAAAAAAATGGTGGAATTACACAAGAATAGCAAGTGGGATATATACCTTGAATGCTGAAGTCTTTTAAATCAACATCACAAAGCTCGTAAATATTTGTCATTACCCCGCCTTTCCTTAATATTGAACCAAACACTGTAGCACAAATTATAGCTTGTCTGTTTGTAATCAACATTTGCTTCTGTATTCCTGCAATATAGGTGTTTAATGAGCTACAGCAGGAAGGACTTGGGGCAGCAACATTACGGCATGTTCTAATTACTTCCAAAGGCTGCTTAAAATCCAAAGGACAAACTGCACAAGCAAGAGCAGTTTAAATCACAAACGGGGAGTCAAAGAAAGCAACAACAAATAACCAACACTGTTTCAAGAAAAAATAAAAAATATCAATAACAAATAGAGTCTACTGAAAAATTAAGTAGATGTAAAAACTCCAGAGAGTAGAAAGACTGAAATAATTTATTAGTGTCTTTGAAATCGGGTTATCATGATTTCTTTCTGCAGACACCTGCTAATTCCTGGACTACAACTCATAATACTGCAGTCTTATTCATTTGTGTAGATGCATAACTAGTCATACATCCTTATCTAACAACATATATATATATATATATATATTAAAGTATCTTTATAAAGTTGAACAAAATAAAAAAAATTAAAAGATGATGCTGCATTCTTATTCAGTAAGCACACGCTTTAGATTTATGTATGAATATGGTATAATGAAGATTGATGGACCAGCTTGTCCTTGTGTTACCATAGCTTAGGTTGTGAAACTGTCATTCAAAACACAACCAACTTCTAGATAATAGAATAGCAGTAGATTCTTTAGAAGATTTACCTCTTGCATTACCGAGGACCAATCTATGTAACATTCTAAAACCGAATTATGCTAAAAGCTAAATAAGTAATAGAGATGGAGTCGCAATTGGACCAATAAAGGTAAGACAATAATATGATAATCACCTTCAAATATACAAAACAATACCATACACCGATTCTTTTCTCTTTCTTCTACCAAAAGGTGATATATATGTTTTCTATTAATTAAAAATTTCAGGTTATGACAAACAGCCGAATCCTTCTTACTACCATATGACGCTTTTTATATATTCATCTTTTCTTCACTTTCCACCACCAGAAACAGGGGGAAGTCACACGAATTTGTATTGAACTCATGGCACTCAAATTTATACTTTTATAAAACAAACTTCATTAATAGTATTCATGGCGCAATGTAGCATGCGGCATACGAGTTGTAGTACCAAAAAGCAATTACATGCTGGCATCACATCAAATTCTTGCACCCTAACTTGCTCAACAAAAATGGTAAGAAAGGTTTATACAAGAAGACAGATACCACGACCAAAGTATATTAAGTTAAACTAAAACTCGAATACCAAACAATATACCTTTATTAACTTTGCAGGCAGATATTATTCGAAATGCAGTATTTACAACATCTGATTGGAGTTTCCTTGAAAGATATGCAAAAACCACTCCTTTACAGTCACTTGGAGTGTCTATATGATTCAGCTCACCAACCATATTTTCATTCTCATCCATCATCAATTGTTTCCCGGAGATCTGAAGAGCTGCATCCATGATTGCAGGTTGACAAATCGGTCGGCAGCACTCTTTAAGAGGATCAACAGCTGTGCAAGCCTCTAGTAATCTGCTTGTGTTTACTGTTTTTTCAAAGGTTTCAACATCCTTTACTGGACAGGACCCACCAGTAAGATTTGAAGATTTGACGGAGCAAAGCGCAGGTATTGTACTATTTGCACCCCTACTGGCTAAGATACTAATTATATCTGAAAAACAATCACTTGCAACTGAATTTTGTAAAACCAACTTAGTCGAGTTGAAGCTGTAGAGACCCTGGAAGATGTGCATCAAACTACTGAACTGTGGACAGCAGATTACATTTCCTACAAGTGCTGCCAAAGGTTGAGAACAATCAGAAGCTGTTTTTTCAATGATACTCGACATAGAGGAGAAATTGACAGGACATTTCCCAGTTAAAACAGGCTCATATCTGGTCGGAAATGTAGGGTACATTGGCGGAAAAGGTTCATCAGGATCTGGATAATGTGGAATAACTGAAGGTGATATTTCGATAGGACCAAAGATTCCGCTAGAAGGTGGTTTAGCAAGCTCAGGCAATCTAGGAAAATGACTTTGCTCAAAGACCGTTTCCAATGCCGCAGCATCTTGAAATCTGGATAACCAGATAAAGAACAGTAATAACTGACAGCACAAAGAACCTGCAATCACACAAATATGCTTACCTTCAGCAAGGAGTAGTAAAGACAGTAGTACTTGTTTCCCTACAGAAAGTAATCTGAGTACTGGAATGGACAGTGAAGATCTTATATTGAAACACACGCATGATGCTTGAGAAACAGAACAACATCAAATCAGGACCATGTTTTTTTCTTATTTATCATATATCTGCAGCTTGGTAAATGATTCAAAACCTGAATTTCTTCATCTAATTATGGATCGAATTAGGTGGCCATCTCCCTCACAGTCTTTAACTAATACACCACGCAGAATCAAGCAATACAGATATGATTGAGACTGACATCTCCTTTTCTTTGTCCTAGTTTTGAATACAAAACAAGTAGGAAAATACCTTTCAGATGACTAAGAGTGTAACGACAGTCCATGTCGCTTCCCTAACCTTCCGGTATCATTGAAGTTCACAGAAGCAAACCGTATAGTAGTTGATGGTATGCCCACAGATAGCTCTTACATCAATGCCACAATACCTGTGCCATCTCCAAGTATCAGAGAATACATAATGGAACGTCTACTAGTGCCTGAGACTTTCATCCTTTCAAAATCCAAGTGAACCTAATACTGCTGTATCTAAGAAGCTGAGTGTAGATTGGTTTCTCAAAGCTCAGAGGGAGATGGTAGCTATCGCCAAATCAATAGCGAATTACAGATATGCTGAACCTGTAGAAACAGAAAAACTACCTGAACAAGTTGAACCCATAGAAATTGGTCAGGCACGGCAGGGGATCGAGTCGATGTCAAAACCCTAAATCGGAGCTGAGTAGACGACAGCAGTCTTAACCTTCGAGTGTCTGCGACTTTACGTGACCCGGGTCTTCGCCTCGTGATTTCATCCTGTCCAATTCCAATTTCCATTTTCAGTTTTTTTTTTTTTTTAGGAATTTCATTTTTAATTAAAAAAAAGAACATATTACTAAAAATGGCCATCTCATTTTAAAAATGATAAAAAAACTTCTCTTGTTTTTCAGTTGTTAAAAATGAGCTTCTTATTAATGTGTAAATGATGAAATGATTAGTTTATCTTTTTAAAATGATAAAAAAAAAACTGTTTTAATATTAAACTATGACCAGTATACCCTTTCTCAGTCCCGCCGATCATATTTTGTTTCTCTTCTCCTTATTTTCCCCAATGTTGCCGATCACAACATTACCCGAAGTCCCAAAGCTCCACCTGCAATTCTCCATCTGCAATTCCTCAGTTTTCCATCTCTGTCTCTCTCTCTCTCAGTGTCGCCGATTACAACGAGACCCGAAGTCCGGAAGCTCCATCTGTAATTCCTCAGTTTTTCATCTCCTCAGTCGACGATTCTAATTGGCGTCGGCAGCTTTGCATATGCAATTCCTCAATTCAATTCTTTTCTAAGATCTTCTATATCGAATTTGATTCTTCGAAATAAGGCAGGTTTGTTCATAGATCATTTTAGCTTGAATCAATTCGTGTTATTTTTGATGTTATAGGGCTTCAGTATTGTCAGATCTGAATGGGTAAAACTTGTGATTGCATATTCAACCTCCCGATTTTCATTCTTGCTGGAGTTATCATCTTTGATTGCGCCCTCTCGATTTTAACTCCTTGCTTTTTATCCTGCATTTTTGGATTTTCCAGAATTACTTTGATAGTTTATTTGCTAACTATTATGCTAGTTACTTGATCTACTTACTTGTTTGTAGTTTATTGTTATTTTTTGTCGTTAAATTTGATAGTTACACTCGTAGTTACTTTATAGATATTGTACAGTTACTAATGTAGTCACATGGATATGCTCATTGATGTTAGGATGATTTTCTTTGTAGGGTGCAATGAACAGTTGCTATATTGCTAAGCCTGTGTACTCTGGTGAAGGAGTAGCACTTTCCTTTGGTCATAATTGTACTTTTGTTGATTTTTGTCATCGGGCACGAGATCGTTTTCCGGAGTTGGAAAGAGTGGTTTTCAAACTCAAGTATATTGTTTCTCCGGACCCTGCTGTTTACCATCTTGAAAATGAGGTTGATATGAGGATGATGTTTAGAGTTTTGGGACGGTATAAATCTGATTTTGTTGATGTGGATGTTTATTGTTTGGATGTCGGTGCTTCTGGTTCGGAACGTGTAGTTAGCAATAATGTTAGCCAGAAGTCTAGTGTTTTGCTTGAAGAGAATGAATTTTTGGGTTGCTATAGGCGTGAGGATCCGAAAATGTATCTTTCTAAAGGATGGAAGTCTCTTATTCACTACAAGGGTCAGACGTTTGAGGGTGGGGTGAAAGAGTTTAGGTTGAAGTTGTGAATGTATGCTGTGGATGTTGGTTTTGAGTATGATTTTGAGAGAAATAAGCCGGAACGTGTTGTTGCTTGTTGCAAGAAGAAACAATCTGAAGGTTGTAACTGGTGTGTGAAGGCATATTTATGCAGGTATAGTTACAATAGCAATTACAAAGAATTTTTATAGTTACATTGATAATTACTTCATCAGTCTCATTGACAGTTACTTATCAGTCTCATTGACAGTTACATTAGTAGTTAAACGAGTAGTTACATCAATAGCTACTTGACTTTTGGTAGTTATTCGGCTAGTTACTTGTCTTTTGGTAGTTATCCAGCTAGTTACTTATCAGTTTTACTAATGTAGTTGCAAGTATATATGCTGATTAATTTTTGCACCTGCTATGCAGGTATAATGGTTTCTTTGTGATTAACGAATTGGTGAACGAACATAGATGTCGTTGTGTCATCCGGCTTCAAAAGAGTAAGATGATGGGCATTAAGATCATAAAGGAGGTGATGCTTAACAAGGTGCGTGAAAATCCAAGTACGAAAGCTATTGATATACTGCAAGACATAAAGCTTAACTATGGCTTGGATTTCCCTTATCGTACTGCTTGGTATGGCAAAGAGCGCGTGAGAGAAGCTGTGCTTGGTGTTGAGTCTGAGTCTTACCATAATTTAGCATGGTTTTGTGAGCGCACATATGAATCCAACCCCATATTCTAGGCTAGCTGTGGAGTATGAATCTGAAACAAGAAGGTTCCAGTGTATGTTTGTTACGTATGCTTCTTGGATAAAGGGTTTTCAGTCTTGTAGACCAATTCTCTGTATTGATGCTACATTCATCACCAACAAATACAAAGGCATGCTTCTTGCTGCATCGGCAAAGGACGCAAATTTTGGTACATCCCCCCATAATGTTATTTCATTTTTGTTTCCTTTTCTTCATTGTTGTTGGTTTTTAATTTTATTTACATGACTTCCTAACTAAACAGTTACATTGACAGATACTAATGCAAATACTTTTATAGTTACATGAACTTCTTGACCAAACAGTTACTTTGACAGATACTAGTGCAGTTACTTGTATAGTTACATGAACCTGACACTATTGTTTCCTTTTTTTTTTTCAAGATTATATCCAGTTGCTTATGCTACTGTGGATTCTGAAATTCAGAGCAACTGGACCTTATTTCTCAAGATTTTGTGCGAAGAGCTTTCGAGATATTCTACAAGGCAAATTACTTTCACATCTGATCGTAATATGGGGCTTCTAAATGCAGTTCGTGCAGTCTGTCCTAATACTCCACATGGATTTTGTTATAGGCATCTTTAGGCTAATCTCAGTAGCAAGTTTGCAAGTGGTTCTTATCTGAGCAAAAGGATTAAAGCGTTGTTCATGCGTTGTGCTTATTCTCGTACTCGGAAATACTTTGACATTAATTTCCAGAAGTTGAAGCATGAAGGTGGTGAGGTTGTTGATTTGTTTTTGAAGGATCTTACGTTGGAAACATGAGTTTCAGCTTTTTTTAATGGTGAAAGATTTGACGAAATGACCAATAATTTGGCTGAGTGTTTCAACAATTGGGTGAAGGAGTTGAAGAGTCTTTCCATTATTGAATTTAATGAAGACATTCGTCTTAAGTCTATGACTTCAATTCACTACCAGATACGGCCGAATAGCCGACGAAAATTTTTTCGTCGGCCATTCCATTTTTTCGTCGGCTATACCCTCTGCCGACGAAAATTTCGTCTGCCATAAGTCGTCGGTAATACGCCGTCGGTAATACCAATGGCCGACGAAAAAAAAAATTTCGTCGGCTATAGTTAAGTATGGCCGACGAGTCCAAAAATTCGTCGGGCAAACGTGGGTAAAATAGCCGACGAATTTCGTCGGGTATTTTTGAGTATGGCCGACGAAATCCATTAAGTATGGCCGACGATTTAATAAAATTTCGTCGGCTATGGTGTTTTAACTATAGCCGACGATTTAATAAAATTTCGTCGGCTATGGTGTTTTAACTATAGCCGACGATTTAATAAAATTTCGTCGGCTATTGTGTTTTAACTATAGCCGACGATTTAATAAAACTTCGTCGGCTATTTCCTCGAAATATATTACTATTTTAATAGGTATTAATTAGTTATAGCCGACGAATTTTACCAATTTTCGTCGGCTATACAAGTTATAGCCGACGAAAATTGGTAAAATTCGTCGGCTATACTTGTTATAGCCGACGAAATAATGCAAAAATCGTCGGCTATTCTTGCATTTTGGAAAAAAAAATTAAATTATTTTCTAAATTACCATTCCAAGCAAGCTGCAAATCACAAAAACAATTCATGCATTTGCACCAACAAGAAACACGTCTAAATACCATTTTTATTAAATTCGTTCCAATATACATAAAATATAACCCTAATTATCCCCTAAACTACTAAAGTCTAGGATGTCATCTACAGCATCAGGCGCATCATCCTGCTGACCGAACTCGAGAGGTTCAGGCATTGGAGGCTCCACTAACTGCTGAAACGGGAGCGGGGGTGGACGGCCTTCTTGTTGTGCCGCGAACATCTCATAAACCCACTGTTGCTGGCCGTCGTAGTTGTATTGCCGAATTCTGGCGCACTCAGCATTCCAACGGACCATATCCAACTGATACTGCTGGTACTGCTGTTGTCTGCGGCGCAGCTCCTCTACTGTCTGGGACGAGGTCGCCAATTCTGCGGCCAATCGCTGCACTTCTCCCCTCATATGTTGGGTCTCCCCGCCTCCCTTCTTTTGACCTCCCTTAGTGGTCTTCAGGAGCCCTTGTCCAGAACCTCCCAAACCCCGGCAGTAGTACTCGTTGGACTGCTGTGGGAAGGCTGCGTTGAACATCCTCGCCGCCGTTTGGATATTGGTGCGGTCGACCCGGCGCACGGCTTCTTCCATATCTGCCTCTGAGATGTCCGGTTGTGTCTCCCGAACTATTTGCTCGAGCACCTCTTGTTCGGCCTGGGTCACCCGCTCCTAATTGGACGGGGAAAAAAAATTAATATTCTAACAAATGGATAGTTAAGTAAAATTAATAATTTAAATTTTAAAATCATAATGAACGACTTACGAGATCTTCTGTCGCTTGTGGATAAGCGATCTTGAACGTCTCCATGTAGGGGTTGCAATCAGGATGATCTCTGAGCGCCTCCTCCTGATATTGTGCAAACGGCCTTGAACCGCCGTGATGGAGGATTGTGTTACGGCGGCGGTTCTCCGAGTTTATCCGAGACCGTTCCTTCAAACAAATAATAAAATATTAGAAAAATGCATCAAAAAATATAACTGAAATAATTATAAAATATTTAAACTAATAATTAAAATTTTAATAAAATAAACATTTATAGTGAAGTTTAGTATTTACCATCATAGCCGGGTTGTCGAAGACTACGGTCTTCAACCAACGCCACTCGTACTCCCTGAACATGAACTCTCTGGGAGTACCCATACGACCACGGTTGCCGTACTCGTTATAGTGGGAACGGAGCTCGTTCTTCCACTCTTTGAACCTACGAAAAAAACAAAAGTGCATTAGAAATATGATTAATATCATAAAATATTTCAAATTATCAAATAAGACATTCCCAACGTACCTCGAGCTCTGTTGGGAGTCCGCCCAACCCCGTTTGTGTTCCGCAACCACAAAGTATGTCTGAAAGATAATATTTTATTAGTTTTATAATTATAACAATACCGAAAAATTTTAAATATTACGATAAATAAATTAAATTGTTTTATTTACTCACCGACGCGGCGTTGTTCAACTCCATCTTGATTTCTTCGGGCACATCAGCCCACCGAGCCCACAACATAGGGACTCTGTCCCTAATGAGTGCACCCACGCAACCCGAGTAGTCGCGTTTCTTTTTCGCCCCAACCTCCTGATTAGGAGCTTCGTCAATCTGGATCCTCCCGCTCCGTTCAACCGTTCTCCTGAGCGTCTCAAAACTGATGACACCTCTAGTATTCCTCTGGGTTGAACTGCTAGCGCCTGTCCCTATCACATAAACGACGATTGGTTAATAAAATTAAATATTAGTGCGTTAATTTTAATAAAACGTTTAATTAATAAAATCGAATGTTACCTGAACCCGATGATTCGGTTGCCGTCGACTTTCCTTTTCTCCTCGCTGAAATCAGGAGGTCCGGGCTCTCCCATGGCTGCTGTTGGTATGCCTCCGCAGCACTCACGAACTGAGGCATATCAGGCCACTGGGGCCGACCCTGATAGTCGACCTCGGGTATCGCAGGAATGTTGTAGGGGAGGAAGAGCTGGTTTGGGAGAGTAGGCCCCTCAGTCGAGTCACCAGCAGACTGAGTCGGACTCGGCATCGGCTCCCGATGAACCTCAGGCATACGAACCTGAGGAACGTCGGCAGCTATCTCCTCGTGAAACAGCTGCCGACTAAACCTCGGCGCCACAGAGGGACCGACATGCGGAAGTGAAGTGCTCGACGGCCGCCCCGCCTGGAGAAGGGTCTGGTGCCGAGCACTCACACTCCGCCGCGGCTGGGCTGCATCCACACTCCTCCGCGGCTGGCTGGTGGTCCTCTCAGGCTGGCTAGCCGTCCTCTCGGAGTCTGGGGAACCGGCGGCATTTCCAGAACCTCTAGATCTAGAACGACGGCCTCCGAAGAACTGCCTAAATGCATCGGCCATCTAAAGCCAGACGCATTAATACATTAATTAATATTAAATTATATTATATTAAATAACAAATTCTAATTAATATAATACCCAATAATACTAACATATTTTAATATTTACCGATTTATATAATAACCAATTTATACATATAAATTATACAATTACACCTAAATTATACAATTAAAATAAATTTTACAAAAATTACCTAAATTAACATAAAAACCTAAAAATTACATACATTAACATAAATACCTAAATTATAACTAAATTAACATAAATACATAAATTATACCTAAATTAACATAAATACATAAATTCTACCTAAATTAACATAAATACATAAATTATAACTAAATTAACATAAATACATAAATTATAACTAAATTAACATAAATACATAAATTATATCTAAATTAATATAAATACATAAATTATACCTAAATTAACATAAATACATAAATTAACATAAATACATAAATTATACACAAATTAACATATAAATACATAAATTATACCTAAATTAACAATTATATCTAAATTAACAATTATATATAATTTATTAACCATAATTTAATTTATTAACAATTAAATAACAAATAAAAAAAAAAAAAAGGGAGGCCGGGTACCGAATCGGGGAGGAGGAGGAGGAGGGGGAGGCGGCCGGAACAGGGAGGAGGAGGGTCGGCCGGGGCTGCCGGAACAGGGAGGAGGAGGAGGAGGAGGGGCGGCGGATCGAACCAAGGAGGAGGAGGAGGAGTCGCCGGGCTGCCGAACCAAGGAGGAGGAGGAGGAGGCGCCGGGCTGCCGGAATAGGGAGGAGGATCGGCGGATGAAGGAGGGCCGGATTCGAGGAGGAAGATTGTTTAGGGAAAATCGGGCAAATGGAGGCTAGGGTTCGGCTGCATTTTACTTATACCCGATAGTATAGCCGACGAAATAAAGCGATTTCGTCGGCCATGCTATGGCATAGCCGACGAAATTACATAATTCGTCGGCTATAGTCTTCGTCCCTCAGCATCCGTCCGATCTCCCCCATCCAACGGTGGATAATGGAAAGGCGCGGATCACCAGACTTTAGCCGACGAAATATAACTTCGTCGGCTATACTTTTGGTCAAACTACAAAGTCAAACCTCTAAACGCTTTAAAACAGAAATTGGCCCGTCTAAATGACGTTTTTTGGCCTGACCTTCAACAGAGAATAGTTTCAGATCGATGCGACGCATCTAATCGTATAAAAATTTCCCCCAAAATATTTACCGACCGTCAGGCTACCCATAGGAAAACGGGAGTAAAAAACAGCAAACCGCAACATTCGGCACACAGATTTTGTCGGAATCTTCCCATTTTTCAACCGTAGCCGTATTTCAATATTTCGGTCATATCTTATTTCACGACACATTTGCATTTGAAGGGTCTACGTATAGTAGGTATTTGAAACTATACATTCACTTAAACACTTAGTAAACAAGTTAAGGAACATTAGTGCATATATTCCGATTTTGAATCTCAAAGTTTGGAAAATCTATTCCAACCGTCAGATATCACCGTTAAGATTAAATACATGTATGAAAAAAAATCCAACTACATCTGACAACGTTGAAGGCTCGATCGGGACGGTCAAACCGCAAAGTCAAACCTGTAAACGCTTTAAAACGGAAATTGGCCCGTCTAAATTACATTTTTTGGCCTGACCTTCAACAGAGAATAGTTTCAGATCGATGAGACGCGACTAATGGTATAAAAATTTCCCTCCAAATATTTACCGACCGTCAGGCTACACATAGGAAAACAGAAGTAAAAACCGCCTAACCGCAACATTCGGCACACAGATTTTGTCGGAATCTTTCCATTTTTCAACCGTAGCCGTATTTCAATATTTCGGTCATGTCTTATTTCACGACACATTTGCATTTGAAGGATGAAGCAATGGTTTGTCGATAGTGATAGAAAATGGAAACTGCTCTTTTTTTGTTTTTTTTTAATCATAGCCGACGAAATCAAACCTAGTATTCGTCGGCTATTGTTTTGTCGTTTTTTGTTAAAAACTTATGGCCGACGAAATATTTAATTTTCGTCGGCCATTGCTCGTAAAATAATTATTTTTTTAAAAAAGTTATGGCCGACGAAATACTTAATTTTCGTCGGCCATTGTTCGTAATATTATTATTTTAAAAAATTATGGCCGACGAAATAATTATTTTTCGTCGGCCATTATAGGAGTATAGCCGACGAAAAAGTTTTTTTACCGACGACGGAAAAATCGTCGGCCATTCTGTGGGTATGGCCGACGATTTTTAATTTTTACCGACGAAATAATGAATCGTCGGCCATTCTATGTGTATGGCCGACGAAATTTTTTTTTGGCCGACGACAAAAATTTTCGTCGGCCATTCTTGGGAATAGCCGACGAAAAAATTATTTCGTCGACCGTTTTTTTTTTTTTCGTCGGCAAAGCCCTTTTCTTTTGTAGTGATTGCTTCTTGGAAGGAAGAATCAGCTGGATGGGTTACTGACCTGTGTCCAAAGTTGGAAAAGAAGCTGGTTGACAACTTGGAGTTGGGAAGACACTGGAGAGTTACCATATCTGATACATACATTTATGAAGTTCAGTGCCAAAAGTATTATGTCATGGTGAACTTGGAAGAAGTCCACTGTTCATGTGGAGAATGGCAAGTTCATGGATTTCCTTGCTCACATGCTCATTTTGTGATTCAGAAACATGGTTCTGATGTGTACTCATACATCAACCCAATTTTCAAGGTGCACCACTGCTCTTAAATTTATCGTTACTTAGACAGTTACACATGTGGTCACTTTGATAGCTGCTTATCATTTTCCACTGCTCAGTTAGTTATTTACAAACTAAATAGTTACATTGACAAATACTAGTGAAGTTACTTGTATAGTTACATGAATATGACATTATATTCTTATTTTTTCTTCTTTTTTTTATTCTTTTATAGGTGGATAAATATCGTTAAACATATTCTTTCTCAATTAACCCGGTTCCTACTATTTCAAAGCCGGTGGATCTAGCTCGACCTACATTATTGGTGCAACCACCTTTAACAAGAAGGCCACCAGGAAGGCCAAAAGTAAAGAGGTATAGAAGTAAAAATGAAGGTAAAATATCAAGTGTAGCAGGTGTAACAACTAACTATAGCTACTTTCTTTATTTCTGTGTAGTAGCATATATAACTACTTTACAATTACCGTCACGGTTACTTAACAATGTGTTTGACTTGTTTATATTTATGGTCATGATTGATCGTTGGTTTTTCTGTTATTGAATCAGCTACTTGTTAAGTTACATTGAAAGTTAGGATAACGGTTACATATATTTTTCTTCATGTTGATTTCGGCAGCTAAACGCTGCATTTTGTCCTGCATTTTTTACCATGATAGTTACTTGTGATAGTTGCTGTGATAGTTACCATGTTAGGAAAACCAGTATCATTACTTAACCAGTTACTCGAATAGTTACTTATATGGTTCTTAGTGTTGGAGAAACAAATACTGTTACTTAGATAGTTATTCAGACAATTACTCAGATAGTTACTTAATGTGGACAAACCAGGTAAACCAAATTACTCAAATACTAGTCATTTAGCAACAGTTCAAGGGTTGATAGAGTTTGAGAGGACCCGTCCCAGGATTTCCCTCAGAAATCTGAAGCAGGTCCAAAATATAACTCATTATCCAAACAAAACATCTCTTTGCTCCCTTACCGCAACCTCCCACCCACTGGGAACAATGACTACCATAATTAACAATGTAAATCAAGTAATATAATCACCATCGGCCCACTCCCAATAGTTCATAATAAAATATCAAGCTCTGCTGAAATGTCAAAGAACAAATAATATTTTGTTTTATATTCAAAACAATATACTTTTAAAATCGAATAATAATGTTTCACGACCAATCCCATGGGTCACATAAAACCAAGCCTCACTGTTCCGGGAATTTATGAAATAACAGAAAGTCTCATAAGATAAAGTATTCCCGGAACTCAAATAATATAAAATCATGACCAATCCCATTGGTCATATAATAAAACAGGGGAAAACGTCATTACCACCATATAATATTAAGCCTCCCAGGCTGAGAGTCAGAGTCTCTCAGACTCTCTATAGTGTCCCACGCTAAACCTCAATACAACCCTACGTCGACCACCGAGTGTGAATCTGACCTATATGGTCAAGTCGTCACCTCGCGTGGGATGAGGTTAATGAGCTAGCTAGCAATAGCGTCCCACGCTAAACCTCTATACAAACCTACGTCGACCACCGAACGTGAATCTGACCTATATGGTCAAGTCGTCACCTCGCGTGGGATGAGGTTAATAAGCTAGCTAGTAATCAACATATATGGACCCTCATATGGTGAAAATCCGAAAATAAAACCGAAAATACGTTTCCCCTTATATGCAATAAATCAGTACGGTTCCCGACCGTATATCTGAGGCTCATAAATATCATAAATATAATAATAGCCTCCAAAGATATATATATATATATATACCGACATGTCCCACATGTCAGAAAATAATATCGAAAAATTGAAAAATATATCCATAACATCGACATGTCTCACATGTCGTGAAATCATAATTAATGAAATCATAAAATTTCCCGGAAATCTCATTTCCGGTTCTTTAATTATAAAGATAATTAAAATGCTCAAATATGATCTAACAAATCATACTATTTCCGGAAATATCATATCCAGATAAAATTACGTACTATTTATAATAGTGGAAAACATATACCCCAAATCCTTATTTTCTTTATATATATTAAATGACCACATCAAAATCATATATGAATTATCGACCCTCGATGATTCATACCAAGCTCAGGAGGTTTAAGATACATTCTATTTCAATAGAATATTCAGACATGTATTTATTTAAAATAAAATTCATTCACTATATACCTATATTTCATATCGAATTATAGTAAATTTAACTCGTATTTAAGGTTAATACAGTGAGGTTTACTCACCTTCATTTACCAGAAATGGTAAATATCGTTCAGGATCGAGTCGGATCGCGATAGCATTATGTCGGATCGAATCGCTACAGTGCCGGAATTGGGTCAAACCCCGTCAACGGTCAAACATGGTCAATGGTCCAGTCAACGGTCAACGTCAAAGCCCGGTCAAGGTCAACGCTCGATCAATGGTCGATCAATGTGGGCCGGGTCGGATCGGGTCAACCGGGTCGGGTCGGGTCGAACACAGAACCAGGTCGAGGGTGATCGAATCGCCTCGATTCTGATCCGCTCGATTCAGCGTGATTCGGCTTGATCCACCAATACCAGGAGGTGCGCAAGGAGGAGACGAGCCGATTGGTGGGTGGCTCGAGCTCCGGCGACGCCTGGTGCGGCTGCAGCTCCGTGATGCGAGCCGCGAGGCTCACACACAATAATAACCCTACAAAAGATCGTTAGTAGTATAAGCAAGTAGGGATCGTTCTAGCCGGGGATTAAGGGTACCTGAAACATGAGAATGTTAACACAAATATTCGCAAACACATATATACACAATTGTCACACTTATATACATATATACACATCGAAATCATCATATGGGGGAGGTCATGGCGTCGGCAGCAAGGGCTGCCCCTAAAACTAGCATACAAAAATTAAAGACAAGGAAATAAAATTCTACTCTATTATGTACAAGGTTGGTCGACATAGTTCACACAAAACGCACATCACTAACTATCATAAATCAAAACAAGTAACAATAAGTAGGAAATCAAGAAATATGCTCTGAAATATTCTAAACTCGACTTAGTTCCAACCCAACTCGGTCCTTCGCGGTTGCTCTCCGTTGATTTTAGACTTCACATAGGTATTTAGAATTAGCTTCGCGCATAACCCTAATCTTTAGCTAACCGATTATAGACACTTCGCGTAGAAAATAACCAATTAACCAATGAAGCACATATGTCCTTTTTTAGTTGGAGACATGTTAGCAAGTAAGGCGTCACTCTTTTCACATCGACATGCAAACTCTTTAAACTACTCGATCCCTAAGAAACAACACAAATCAAGACAACTTCGCGCTAATCTTAATCTATGTAAATTTCGGCAAATTAGATTGATACCCTAAATGTCATGACTCAATTAGACCACCAATCTTTAAGGCACACGAATTTAAAGAGTTAACCAAAAACAAGTTTCAAAATCAAGTCATTGCATGCATCCTAAGTTCAAACCGATTACTTATTTACAATTTATGTTCACATGCTATCATTCATAAAACCATGAAATCAAAACTTTAGAGTTGATCACACACAAAGAATCAAAATCATGCTTTGAATTAAACATGCAAAACCAAACAAACAAATTGTTCATACATAGACATAAGAACAAATACCAAAAGAACATATGTTTTACATAGACATAAAAGCATAAAACCATAAAATTACAAGCCAAATGGAGTAGATCACACATTTAGACACCTTGGGAGGCAGCAGCTCGTGTGGATCTTGATGGAGAATGGCGTGGAGGCTGCACGGGCAGTAGTATAGGCTCGATAGAATGTTTGAATGGTGGTGAGGGATGTGTTTCGGCAAGAATTTTATGTAGGACTTAAGGTAGAAAATTTGGTAGAGCTTTGGCCTAGAGTTTTAGCTACAAGATGTGACAACCTTTTTCTATGGAGAATGCCCTCTATATATATAGGAGAGGCCGGCAAACCCTAGAGCAGTTCCTAGGTACAGTTAGGTAAAACAAAACCTAATAGAATAGGGTTTTGAAACCTTCCTAAATTAATTCTTCTAGGACTTTGTTTTCTGATTTTTCTTCAAGGCTTGGGCTGCATATCTTCATGGACTTCTTGTATAATCTTTAGACTTCATTTGATAGGTCTTGATCCATGGTATAATGCTCCCAGCCGGCCTATCAAACAAAACTGGCACAAATATGCTTTTCTGGCAGCTTTTCCTAGCTTGACTAGGAAAACTTCTTCTTCGTATTTTTCTTCAATGCCATGGCTTGGTGTCATCCTCCTTCCTTCCTTAAGCTTGGACCATCTTCATATATGCATTTGTACACCATATGGTCCATCGAAAATAGAAATTGTGAAAAGGAGGCAGTAGCATCCTGGAATCGGCAGAAAAGACCTTGCTGTAGTAACTCCGGCATATCTCCCTCCTCGGAGCTCCGATTGATGCTATTCCAAATCTCAGATAAACTAGACACACATAGCTACCTCCATATAAAACAGTTCGATCTGTGAGTCGTCAGGAATGATTTTTCGAAGTTGGGACACAGTCCCAGGAAAATCCTGGAAGTCCCTGGATTGGTTTGCTCGAACTGCTGTTTTGCAGCCATCTTTTGGGCGACTTCCCGAACTCCGATTGATCTAAAATTTTAACACAACATTCCTCAGTATATGAATAATATGCCACTACCAGAAAAATGAGTTGTGCCGACGAAAAAAAAAACAACGGCCGACGAAATGATTTTTCGTCGGCTATTCCCAGGAATGGCCGACGAAAATTTTTTTTCGTCGCTAAAAAAAAAAAATCGTCGGTCATTCCTATAGAATGGCCGACGATTTTTATTTCGTCGGTAAATACTCCAAGAATGGCCGACAAATTAATATTTTCGTCGGCTATAAAACTTTTGGAGTATGGCCGACGAATTTTACAATTTCGTCGGCTATAAGTCTTTATATTTTCAGATCTGGACAGCAGCTGCTCATTTGCAAAAAACCGGAGAAAGAGTGAAAAATCAGTGGATATTGTTGAAATCCGTCCTCTCTTACATTGTGAAGCTATATATAGGTACGTACATGTGTACATATGTTGATTTTGGGTTTTAGTTGCATGAGTTGATTTTGAGTTTTAATATATGTTTTGATGTTATTTTAATCCTAAAGAGTAATCGGTTTTGATGTTATTTTAATTAGTGTTAAAAAAATAATGATGATGTTAGTGACACTTCGGGTAGCATAAGTCCTCTTTCTCGTGCTTCGATAAAAGGAAAACAGAATATCTGACGGTTTCTGGAGCTTTTATCAAAACAGAATGATGATCAGAAGGTCATCCAGGCTACTAAATTGGTCAAACCGAAAGATCCTTTTTTCGCAGTTATCTTGCAACCATTCAACTTCATTAACTGCTATCTGGTGAGGATTAAGTAGTTAATGAAGTCGAATGGTTACAAGATAACTGCGAAAAAAGGATCTTTCGGTTTGAACATTTTAGTAGCCTGGATCACCTTCTGATCATCATTCTGTTTTGATAAAAACTCCAGAGAGCTTGGCATTCTGTTTTCCTTTCATCGAAGCACGAGAAAGAGGACTTATGCTACCCGAAGTGTCACTAACATCATCATTATTTTTTTATTTTTTTCATAGAATAGCCGACGAACAATGCATCATTTCGTCGGCTATAATAATAATG
This sequence comes from Potentilla sterilis, assembly GCA_963682095.1. Lineage (NCBI taxonomy): Eukaryota > Viridiplantae > Streptophyta > Magnoliopsida > Rosales > Rosaceae > Potentilla > Potentilla sterilis. The sequence continues at coordinate 35,861,413 of OY821758.1, forward strand.
GCCGACGAAAATTAATTATTTCGTCGGCCATAAGTTTTTTTAAAATAAATATTACATTTATGGCCGACGAAAATTAATTATTTCGTCGGTAAAAATTAAAAATCGTCGGCAAAAAAAAATTTCGTCGGCCATACACATAGAATGGCCGACGATTTAAAGTTTTTCGTCGGCTATAATCCTATAATGGCCGACGATTTAAAGTTTTCGTCGGCTATATAACTTTGGGAATAATGGCCGACGAAGTTGGCAATTTCGTCGGCTATAAGTCTTTATATTTTCAGATCTGGACAGAAGCTGCTCATTTAAAAAAAAAACGGGAGAAAGAGTGAAAAATCTGTGGGTATTATTGAAATCCGTCCTCTCTTACATTGTGGAGCTATATATAGGTATGTATATATATATATATGTGTATATATATATGTTGATTTTGAGTTTTAGTGATTTTGATATAGTAAGTGATTTTTTGTTTTGTTGTTGTTTTAGTGTTAGAATGTATGTATATATGTTGATTTTGAGTTGTAGTTGAGTTGATTTTCAGTTAGAGTATAATTATGTGTTTTAATTTAATAATGTTATTTTAATTAGTGTTAAAATATATATAAATATGTTAATTAATGGTTGTTGATAGTGTAATGAACTTAAATAATGGTTGTTAATTAATGGTATATATATATATGAGTTGATGTTGATAATAATATATATTGTAATATATATGTGTTAATTAATTTATTATTAATTAAAGTTATACATATATATTATTATCAGGCTATATATGGATCGAGATAAGAGTTGGATTTCGCTTCCAAGGCATGACCGACGATACACTACAGGAGTTGTGGATTTTATGCAGTTCGTCGAAGAAAATGCAAAAGGACCGTACCATTATTGCCCGTGCAAGAAATGTAAGTGTCGGAGTGATATGTGTCGATTTTCGATTAGGACAGTATGGGAGCACCTAAAGAGCAATGGGTTTTGGCCGAAGTACACACGTTGGATATATCACGGTGAGCCATCATTAGATGGATCGCATGATCATGGGCAGTATTTTGAGGCGGGCAGTAGTAGTACATCCAACGATCCAACAATGACATTCGTCAACGACGTGTTTCCTTTTGAAAGCGGTGTACATGGGGAACAATATATGCAGGACCCGGTGCAGCCGTTCCCACAAGTTGTCAACACTGCTGCCTTTGACAAGTACAACAAACTGATTGCATTGCAACAGACCCCTGTGTGTTCAAGTTCTGAGAAGACAGTTCTTGAAAGTGTGATGGAGGTAATGAGGATTAAAGTCGAGACAAAATCGACTATCAGGCAAGTAGATGAATATCTACAGTACACTTCTTCGTTGTTGGAGGAGGGTCATCGTAATCCTACCAATCACCGTCAGGTCCGAAGTATCCTCAAAGATCTAGGGCTTTCCTACATTAAGATCCATACATGCGCATTTGACTGCGTTCTCTTTTGGGGTAAAGATGCAGAAGGGAATGACCTTGCTAGCCTTGACGCATGTCCGATATGTCAGTCTGACCGATATAAGTTGACGGGAGCAGGCAATAGGAAACCTGTGAAAGTGCTTCGGTATTTTCCGTTGAGAGATAGGCTTGAGCGGTTGTACATGTCAGAAACCACCGCAAAAGCTATGAGGTGGCACGGTGAGCGGGACGCGGGAGACACAGATATCATGACACACATCTCTGACGGAGCGGCTTGGAAGCATATAAACAATGAGTTTCCTTATTTTGCGTCAGATGTCAGAAACGTCAGGCTCGGGCTCTCAACTGACGGGTTCAACCCTTTCGGCACCATGAGTCTTTCATACAGTATATGGCCGGTGGTTTTGGTACCTTACAACCTTCCTCCGTGGATGTGCATGAAGAAGGAATATAATATGTTGACGTTGTTGATTCCGGGGCCTGGTTACCCAGGGAAATGTCTTGATGTGTATATGAGACCATTGATTGAAGAGCTTAAGGTATTGTGGGACGTTGGTCATCCCACTTTTGACAAGTACAAGCAGGAGACGTTCCAGATGCATGCCATGGTTATTGGTACCATCAGTGATTTTCCTGCTTATGGGATGTTGTCGGGCAGCGTTGTCAGGGGATACAAGGCTTGTCCAGAGTGCCTCACCGATTATGGGAGCACCCCTCATTGCAACAAGATATGCCGAATGGGTCATCGTGTGTTCCTTCCGGCGGATCACCACTGGCGTTACGAGTCCGCCGCATTTGATGGAACCGAAGAACACGGCCGTGCTCCCAGAAGATGGACAGGAAGAGAAATTTTAGCAAGACTTAATGAGTACGATTTTGGGCCCCTCAGCAATCATCCCGATATTGTAGCGGAAATACCTGAAAGGCCTGAGGAGTACAAATTCTGGACACATAGGAGCATATTGTGGGAACTCCCGTACTGGTGTGAGTTGCTGATCCGACACTTCCTAGACGTTATGCACATAGAAAAAAATGTTTCTGAAAGTGTGGTGGGCACAACGCTGAACTTGGAGGGGAAGACGAAAGACGGTCCTAAGGCTCGCACTGATATGCAAAACATGAATATCAGAAAACCACTATGGTTGAAACAAGGGAAGAGAAAAATGCCTCAAGCTCCTTACACTGTCAAGCCTGAGCATAAATCAGAAATTTTGCATTGGATAAGTCGGGCCAAGTATCCTTCAGGCTTTGCTGGAAATATAGCCAAGTGTGTCAACAGACAATGCAACAATCTGTACGGGTTGAAAAGTCATGACAATCATATCCTGCTACAACGTCTCTTCCCTGTTTTCATTCGACCGTTCCTTCCCCGTCACGTTGTGGAGCCGTTAGTAGCGTTGGCAAGATTTTTCCAGAAGGTATGCACACGGGAAGTGAGAAAATCTGACCTCCGGGAAATGCAACAAGACATCGTTCATATCATGTGTAAATTTGAGATGATATTTCCTCCAAATTTTTTCGACATCATGCCTCACCTCATGATCCATCTTCCTCGGCAGTTGTTGCTTACCGGTCCTGTGCACTTCACTTGGATGTATTCGATGGAAAGGTACGTATTTTACACCTTATGTTAATTTCCTCATCAATATATGTGATATAGTGTTAATGTATTATCATAACACTTTAAAAACTTGATTTATAGGCAACTTGGACAATACGGTGGTTTTGTCCAAAACAGATCCGCACCTGAAGGATGTATAGCTGAAGCATATATTGCGCACGAGTGCGTTACCTACATGAAGCTGTATTTCGGAGTGTTACAGGAAAGCATACCGGAAGATGTACCTTCACAGTTCAATCTTTCCATACTCTCCGACGATGTTGTACTCGGTGGAAACATGCCAGTTTCCTATAAGTTGAAAGATTATGAGGTAGCCATTGCACATTGGTGGGTACTAATCAACTGTCCAGAAGTTCAGTTTTGGAAGGACATACATCTACGCTGTGAAGGAGTAGCAAGTGATCGCGATTACCACAACCAGACATTCGCAGAGTATTTCGGCCGCTGGGTACGTACCTTTAACACTATTTTATACGTGTTCATATATTATTGTGTATATTTATTCATATTTATAGTTGATTCTGATGGTTGCAGATGGACCTTATTGCAAATGATAATCACCCAAATTGGTCGCACGAACTCAGACTTTTAGCGAGGAGGCCGGTCTATTCAAAAGTTTATGCGACGTGCAAGGTGAATGGTGTGTTATTTCGATGTGAAGACAGAGACCTCAGACTGAAAACACAAAATTCAGGGGTTATGGCACATGGTGGGGATGGTGGAGTTGACTATTACGGTGTTCTCCATTCAGTTGTGGAACTGCATTACGGGGAAGGCATGAAAGTGCACCTTTTCAAGTGTAGATGGTTTGACACACGGCCGCAGAGCATGAAAACCGATCAATACGGCGTAAGTTCTGTGAACACTAGTACATCATGGTATGAGGACGACCCGTTCGTTTTAGCCACATGGGTGAAACAAGTGTTTTATCTTGATGATCTCGCCAAGGGTGACCAGTGGAAAGTAGTCAACACTATCCACCATCGCAACATTTACCGGGCGTCTACACTTGGAGTGGCCGAAGAGAACGAGGAAGGGGGCACCGCGTATCAAGAGCCCAACTCAAACGGTATTCCTGACTCCTCTTTTATTCGTCTAGACACGCCGGTGCGAATTCGACGTGAAGAGCCACTGCTTGTTGATGTTGATCCAATTGAAGAAACTAACGAGGACTCTAGTGGTGAGGAAAGACATAGATTACCCCTATCGAGCAATTCAGAAACCGAAGAAGACTCATCCGATGATTCCGATTACAATCCGACGGATTAAGTAATTTAAATGATGTAATCCTTTCATTTGTAATCAACTCATTTCTAATGACTGGGCGTGGGGATGAGCCTCCCAGCTAGGCTGGGTTCCAAACCCCTTAAACAAAAATTTGAAATATGTTGACTGTTGGGTTTCTGATTTTTTATGTTCAATTTTGGTTATATGTGAACAGGACATCGGAATAGGAGAGGTGTAAAACCACTGATTTTTTTGGTTTTTTTTTCAGAGAATGGCCGACGAAAAATGCATTATTTCGTCGGCTAAACGGAGAATGGCCGACGAAAAATGCATTATTTCGTCGGCCATAATTTATTAAAAAAAATATAGCCCGAACAATGGCCGACGAAAACTAATTATTTCGTCGGCCATAATTTATTAGAAAAAAATATTTTACGAACAATGGCCGAGGAAAACTAACTATTTCGTCGGCCATAAGTTATTTAAAAATAATTATTTACGAACAATGGCCGACGAAAAATAACTATTTCGTCGGCCATAAGTTTTTAAAAAAATAATAATATTACGAACAATGGCCGACGAACATTATATATTTCGTCGGCCGTAAGTTTTTAACAGAAAACGACAAAACAATAGCCGACGAATACTAGGTTTGATTTCGTCGGCTATGATTAAAAAAAAAAACAAAAAAAAAGCTGTTTCCATTTTCTATCACTATCGACAAACCATTGCTTCATCCTTCAAATGCAAATGTGTCGTGAAATAAGACATGACCGAAATATTGAAATACGGCTACGGTTGAAAAATGGGAAGATTCCGACAAAATCTGTGTGCCGAATGTTGCGGTTTGCTGTTTTTTACTCCCGTTTTCCTATGGGTAGCCTGACGGGCGGTAAATATTTTGGGGGAAATTTTTATACGATTAGATGCGTCGCATCGATCTGAAACTATTCTCTGTTGAAGGTCAGGCAAAAAAACGTCATTTAGACGGCCCAATTTCCGTTTTACAGCGTTTAGAGGTTTGACTTTGCAGTTTGACCGTCCCGATCGAGCCTTTAACGTTATCCGATAACCTTGGATTTTTTTTCATACATGTATTTCATCTTAACGGTGATATCTGACGGTTGAAATAGATTTTCCAAACTTTTAGATTCAAAATCGTAATATATGCACTAATGTTCCTTAACTTGTTTACTAAGTGTTTAAGTGAATGTATAGCTTCAAATACCTACTATACGTAGACCCTTCAAATGCAAATGTGTCGTGAAATAAGACATGACCGAAATATTGAAATACGGCTACGGTTGAAAAATGGGAAGATTCCGACAAAATCTGTGTGCCGAATGTTGTGGGTTGCTGTTTTTTACTCCCGTTTTCCTATGGGTAGCCTGACGGTCGGTAAATATTTTGGGGGAAATTTTTATACGATTAGATGCGTCGCATCGATCTGAAACTATTCTTTGTTGAAGGTCAGGCCAAAAAACGTCATTTAGACGGCCCAATTTCCGTTTTACAGCGTTTAGAGGTTTGACTTTGCAGTTTGACCGTCCCGATCGAGCCTTTAACGTTGTCCGATAACCTTGGATTTTTTTTCATACATGTAATTCATCTTAACGGTGATATCTGACGGTTGAAATAGATTTTCCAAACTTTTAGATTCAAAATCGTAATATATGCACTAATGTTCCTTAACTTGTTTACTAAGTGTTTAAGTGAATGTATAGTTTCAAATACCTACTATACGTAGACCCTTCAAATGCAAATGTGTCGTGAAATAAGACATGACCGAAATATTGAAATACGGCTACGGTTGAAAAATGGGAAGATTCCGACAAAATCTGTGTGCCGAATGTTGCGGTTTGCTGTTTTTTACTCCCGTTTTCCTATGGGTAGCCTGACGGGCGGTAAATATTTTGGGGGAAATTTTTATACGATTAGATGCGTCGCATCGATCTGAAACTATTCTCTGTTGAAGGTCAGGCCAAAAAACGTCATTTAGACGGCCCAATTTCCGTTTTACAGCGTTTAGAGGTTTGACTTTGTAGTTTGACCAAAAGTATAGCCGACGAAGTTATATTTCGTCGGCTAAAGTCTGGTGATCCGCGCCTTCCCATTATCCACCGTTGGATGGGGGAGATCGGACGGATTCTGAGGGACGAAGACTATAGCCGATGAATTATGTAATTTCGTCGGCTATGCCATATCATGGCCGACGAAAAATGATTTCGTCGGCTATGACATAGTATGGCCGACGAAATCACTGTATTCGTCGGCTATACTATATCATGGCCGACGAAATAGCTTTATTTCGTCGGCTATACTATATCATGGCCGACGAAATAAAGCGATTTCGTCGGCTATACTATCTGGTATAAGTAAAATGCAGCCGAACCCTAGCCTCCATTTGCCCGATTTTCCCTAAACAATCTTCCTCCTCGAATCCGGCCCTCCTTCATCCGTCGATCCTCCTCCCTATTCCGGCAGCCCGGCGCCTCCTCCTCCTCCTCCTTGGTTCGGCAGCCCGGCGACTCCGATCCTCCTCCTTGGTTCGATCCGCCGCCCCTCCTCCTCCTCCTCCTCCTCCCTGTTCCGGCCGCCTCCCCCTCCTCCTCCTCCCCGATTCGGTACCGGCCGGCCTCCTTTTTTTTTTTGTTATTTAATTATTAATAAATTAAATTATGGTTAATAAATTATATATAATTGTTAATTTAGATATAATTGTTAATTTAGATATAATTGTTAATTTAGGTATAATTTATGTATTTATATGTTAATTTGTGTATAATTTATGTATTTATGTTAATTTATGTATTTATGTTAATTTAGGTATAATTTATGTATTTATATTAATTTAGATATAATTTATGTATTTATGTTAATTTAGTTATAATTTATGTATTTATGTTAATTTAGGTAGAATTTATGTATTTATGTTAATTTAGGTATAATTTATGTATTTATGTTAATTTAGTTATAATTTAGGTTTTTATGTTAATGTATGTAATTTTTAGGTTTTTATGTTAATTTAGGTAATTTTTGTAAAATTTATTTTAATTGTATATAATTTAGGTGTAATTGTATAATTTATATGTATAAATTGGTTATTATATAAATCGGTAAATATTAAAATATGTTAGTATTATTGGGTATTATATTAATTAGAATTTGTTATTTAATATAATATAATTTAATATTAATTAATGTATTAATGCGTCTGGCTTTAGATGGCCGATGCATTTAGGCAGTTGTTCGGAGGTCGTCGTTCTAGATCTAGAGGTTCTGGAAATGCCGCCGGTTCTGGAAATGCCGCGGGTTCCCCAGACTCCGAGAGGACGGCTAGCCAGCCTGAGAGGACCACCAGCCAGCCGCGGAGGAGTGTGGATGCAGCCCAGCCGCGGCGGAGTGTGAGTGCTCGGCACCAGACCCTTCTCCAGGCGGGGCGGCCGTCGAGCACTTCACTTCCGAATGTCGCTCCCTCTGTGGCGCCGAGGTTTAGTCGGCAGCTGTTTCACGAGGAGATAGCTGCCGACGTTCCTCAGGTTCGTATGCCTGAGGTTCATCGGGAGCCGATGCCGATGCCGAGTCCGACTCAGTCTGCTGGTGACTCGACTGAGGGGCCTACTCTCCCAAACCAGCTCTTCCTCCCATACAACATTCCTGCGATACCCGAGGTCGACTATCAGGGTCGGCCCCAGTGGCCTGATATGCCTCAGTTCGTGAGTGCTGCGGAGGCATACCAGCAGCAGCCATGGGAGAGCCCTGACCTCCTGATTTCGGCGAGGAGAAAAGGAAAGTCGACGGCAACCGAATCATCGGGTTCATGTAACATTCGATTTTATTAATTAAATATTTTATTAAAATTAACGCACTAATATTTAATTTTATTAACCAATCGTCGTTTATGTGATAGGGACAGGCGCTAGCAGTTCAACCCAGAGGAATACCAGAGGTGTCATCAGTTTTGAGACGCTCAGGAGAACGGTTGAACGGAGCGGGAGGATCCAGATTGACGAAGCTCCTAATCAGGAGGTTGGGGCGAAAAAGAAACGCGACTACTCGGGTTGCGTGGGTGCACTCATTAGGGACAGAGTCCCTATGTTGTGGGCTCGGTGGGCTGATGTGCCCGAAGAAATCAAGATGGAGTTGAACAACGCCGCGTCGGTGAGTAAATAAAAAAATTTAATTTAGTTATCGTAATATTTAAAAATTTTCGGTATTTTTATAATTATAAAACTAATAAAATATTATCTTTCAGACATACTTTGTGGTTGCGGAACACAAGCGGGGTTGGGCGGACTCCCAACAGAGCTCGAGGTACGTTGGGAATGTCTTATTTGATAATTAGAAATATTTTATGATATTAATCATATTTCTAATGCACTTTTGTTTTTTTCGTAGGTTCAAAGAGTGGAAGAACGAGCTCCGTTCCCACTATAACGAGTACGGCAACCGTGGTCGTATGGGTACTCCCAGAGAGTTCATGTTCAGGGAGTACGAGTGGCGTTGGTTGAGGACCGTAGTCTTCGACAACCCGGCTATGATGGTAAATACTAAACTTCACTATAAATGTTTATTTTATTAAAATTTTAATTATTAGTTTAAATATTTTATAATTATTTCAGTTATATTTTTTGATGCATTTTTCTAATATTTTATTATTTGTTTGAAGGAACGGTCTCGGATAAACTCGGAGAACCGCCGCCGTAACACAATCCTCCATCACGGCGGTTCAAGGCCGTTTGCACAATATCAGGAGGAGGCGCTCAGAGATCATCCTGATTGCAACCCCTACGTGGAGACGTTCAAGATCGCTTATCCACAAGCGACAGACGATCTCGTAAGTCGTTCATTATGATTTTAAAATTTAAATTATTAATTTTACTTAACTATCCATTTGTTAGAATATTAATTTTTTTTCCCCGTCCAATTAGGAGCGGGTGACCCAGGCCGAACAAGAGGTGCTCCAGCAAATAGTTCGGGAGACACAACCGGACATCTCAGAGGCAGATTTGGAGGAAGCCGTGCGCCAGGTCGACCGCACCAATATCCAAACGGCGGCGAGGATGTTCAACGCAGCCTTCCCACACCAGTCCAACGAGTACTACTGCCGGGGTTTAGGAGGTTCTGGACAAGGGCTCCTGAAGACCACTAAGGGAGGTCAAAAGAAGGGAGGCAGCCAGACCCAACATATGAGGGGGGAAGTGCAGCGATTGGCCGCAGAATTGGCGACCTCGTCCCAGACAGTAGAGGAGCTGCGCTGCAGACAATATCAGTACCAGCAGTATCAGTTGGATATGGTCCGTTGGAATGCTGAGTGCGCCAGAATTCGGCAATACAACTACGACGGCCAGCAACAGTGGGTTTATGAGATGTTCGCGGCACAACAAGAAGGCCGTCCACCCCCGCTCCCGTTTCAGCAGTTAGTGGAGCCTCCAATGCCTCAACCTCCCGAGTTCGGTCAGCAGGATGATGCGCCTGATGCTGTAGATGACATCCTAGACTTTAGTAGTTTAGGGGATAATTAGGGTTATATTTTATGTATATTGGAACGAATTTAATAAAAATGGTATTTAGACGTGTTTCTTGTTGGTGCAAATGCATGAATTGTTTTTGTGATTTGCAGCTTGCTTGGAATGGTAATTTAGAAAATAATTTAATTTTTTTTTTCCAAATGCAAGAATAGCCGACGATTTTTGCATTATTTCGTCGGCTATAACAAGTATAGCCGACGAATTTTACCAATTTTCGTCGGCTATAACTTGTATAGCCGACGAAAAGTGCCTTATTTCGTCAGCTATAACTAATTAATACCTATAAAAATAGTAATATATTTCGAGGAAATAGCCGACGAAATTTTATTAAATCGTCGGCTATAGTTAAAATAACATAGCCGACGAAATTTTATTAAATCGTCGGCTATAGTTAAAACAACATAGCCGACGAAATTTTATTAAATCGTCGGCTATAGTTAAAACACCATAGCCGACGAAATTTTAGTAAGTCGTCGGCTATAGTTAAAACACCATAGCCGACGAAATTTTGGTAAATCGTCGGCTATAGTTAAAACATCATAGCCGACGAAATTTTATTAAATCGTCGGCCATACTTAATGGATTTCGTCGGCCATACTCAAAAATACCCGACGAAAGTCGTCGGCTATTTCACCCACCTTTGCCCGACGAATTTTTTGACTCGTCGGCCATACTTAACTATAGCCGACGAAATTTTTTTTTTCGTCGGCCATTGGTATTACCGACGGCGTATTACCGACGACTTATGGCCGACGAAATTTTCGTCGGCAGAGGTTATAGCCGACGAAAAAATGGAATGGCCGACGAAAAAAATTTTGTCGGCTATTCTTCCGTATCTGGTAGTGTGCACAACAAATTTCATTAAATTCGGACAAGGATAGATCACATTTTTACTCATCTCAGAATCACAAAAAAGACAACTTGCATTATTTTCCAGATTTCTCAAACGTAGTCATTTTTTCGGATTCTAAAGCACATTTGATAAAAACTCTACCAAATTGACACTAAACTAAATTATGACTCTATCTTAGATAAATAAGGGTTAAACAAAGCATAAATGAGGGCATAAGCATATTAATATCGTCGCACATTGTGCTCCTATCACTCCGCCAGGAACGGTGGCAGTAGCTTGCGGGCCTCGCCACGCCTTGCACCGACGGCGGTTTCGGCCAATCCTTGGCTCAAACGGAAGAGGAGGGAGAACCCAACCGACCGGTGGGTGGCACTTGCGCCGTGGCGGCGGGACAGCGGAGATTCGTGGTGGTTCAACCGAATCGGGTGGATGAACAATAATTTTCGGTAGATGGGTGAATAGTAATTTTGCTACAGTAAATAGTGAATTCCCAAAATGGAAAGCTCCCCCCCTTTCCCGAAAAATCTCTTCCTTTTATAGTAATGTTTCCGAAACAGTAAATAATTTCAACATACCATAACTTCTTTATATGACGTTCGTTTAACGCGTGCTACGTGTCTACGAACTCGTATCGTCACACTGTACAACTTTCGTGAATGAAACTTTTCAAAATTTACAACGGATCATAAAGTCAACTTTCCCCCCATTAAAACTTATAAAACATTTTTCGAACTTAACCTTCAAATATACTTCCGACATCGCGTGACAACTAAAATAAAAGCATACGAAATTCCAATACTCGTAATTCCTTTAAATCGGGTTCGGGATGTGACAGAGTTAATACCACAAACAAAGCATAAACAATCTCTGCAAATAAAGTAACTACTTGAAACTTCTTTCTATACAATTTCCTAAAATTTCTTCTCAATTTAGGATTTTCGGCAACGAAACGCTGCCGTGGCGCAGTGCAGCGTGCATTTTGTTTTGCATTTTTTTAACATAATAGTTACTTGTGATAGTTACGATGTTGGGAAACCAGTATCATAACTTAGCCAGTTACTCAGATAGTTACTTTTATAGTTCTTAGTGTTGGAGAAACAAATACTGTTACTCATATAGTTACTTAATGCGTACAAATCAGGTAAACCAAGTTACTCAAATACTAATCATTTAGCAATAGTTCAAGGGTTGATAGAGTTAATACCACAAAAAAATCATAAACAATCTTACAAAGCATAAGCAACAGTTCAAGGGTTGCAAATAAAGTAACTACTTGAAACTTCCTCCCAAAACCTACAAGAATGATATTTTTCTTCATTGCTTCAATTTCACCTCATTTTTCTTGGAATTTTAACAAATAATCATGTTTATGTCAATTCTTGAAGTTCTCAAAATCCACCCAAACCCAACTTTTTATTCTTCTAGGGACCCCCTAATACCAACGAGAGTGAGCTTTTAAGTCATATCATCAATTTTCCCTCATTTTTCGTGCATTTTTCTTTAATTTATAACAAGTAACTAAGGATCGTAAGTGAATTGAGGTTCTTTAAATCCACCAAAACCCAACTTTTTTGTTCTTTTAGGGACCTCCCAAAACCTGCAAGAATGATCTTTGAACTCATTGCTTCAATTTCACCTCATTTTTCTATGAATTTTAACAAATAATCTCGAAATCCACCAAAACTCAACTTTTTATTCTTCTAGGGATCTCCTAATACCAACGGGAGTGAACTTTTTTGTCATATCATTAATTTTCCCTTATTTTTCTTCGCATTTTTCTTTAATTTTTAACAAGTAGTTAAGGATTTTAAATGAATTAAGGTTCTTTAAATCCACCAAAACCCCACTTTTTTGTTCTTCTAGGGACCTCCCAAAACCTACAAGAATGATCTTTTAATTCATTACTTAAATTTCACCTCATTTTTCATGGAATTTTAACAACTAATCACATTTCTGTCGATTTTTGACGTTCTTGAAATCCACCAAAACCCAACTTTTTATCCTTCAATGGATCTCCTAAACCCAACGGGAGTGAACTTTTTTGTCATATCATTAATTTCACCCCATTTTTCTTTGCATTTGTCCATAATTTTTAACAAGTAGTTAAGGATCGTAAGTGAATTGACGTTCCTTTAAATCCACCAAAACCCAACTTTTTAGTCTTCTAGGGACCTCCCAAAACCTACAAGAATGATCTTTTTCTTCATAGCTTCAATTTGCCCCCATTTTTCTTGGAATTTTAACAAATCATCAAGTTTCGGTCGATTTTTGACGTTCTCGAAATCCACCAAAACCCAACTATTTATTCTTCTAGGGACCTCCTAGTACCAGCGGGAGTGAACTTTTTTGTCATATCATTAACTTTCCCCCATTTTTGTTTGTATTTGTCCCAAATTTTTAACCAGTAGTTAAGGATCGTAAGTGAATTGACGTTCTTTTAAATCCACAAAAACCCAACTTTTTAGTCTTCTAGGGACCTCCCAAAATCTACAAGAATGCTCTTTTAACTCATTACTTCAATTTCACACCATTTTTCTTAGAATTTTAACAAATCATCAAGTTTCGGTCGATTTTTGACGTTCTCGAAATTCACCAAAATCCGACTTATTATCCTTCTAGGGACCTTCTAATACCAACGGGAGTGAACTTTTTTGTCATATAATTAATTTTCCCCCATTTTTCTTTGCATTTGTCGTTAATGTTTAACAAGTTGTTAAGGATCGTAAGTGAATTGACGTTCTTTTAAATCCACCAAAACCCAACTTTTTAGTCTTCTAGGGACCTCCCAAAATCTACAAGAATGATCTTTTTCTTCATGGCTTCAATTTCAACCAATTTTTCTTGGAATTTTAACAAATCATCAACTTTCTGTCGATTTTTAACGTTCTCGAAATCCACCAAAACCCAAATTTTTATCCTTCAACGGACCTCCTTATACCAACGGGAGTGAATTTTTTTGTCATATCATTAATTTTCCCCTATTTTTCTTTGCATTTGTCTCTAGTTTTTTACAAGTAGTTAAGGATCGTAAGTGAATTGACGTTCCTTTAAATCCACCAAAACCCAACTTTTTAGTCTTCTAGGGACCTCCCAAAACCAACAATAATGATCTTTTTCTTCATGGATTCAATTTCACCCCATTTTTCTTGGAATTTTAACAAATCATCAAGTTTCGGTCGATGTTTGACTTTCTCGAAATCCAACAAAACCCAACTTTTTATCCCTCTAGGGACCTCCTAATACCAACGGGAGTGAACTTTCTTGTCATATCATTAATTTTCCCCCATTTTTCTTTGCATTTGTCTATAATTTCTAACAAGTAGTTAAAGATCGTAAGTGAATTGCCTTCTTTTAAATCTACCAAAACCCAACTTTTTAGCCTTCTAGGGACCTCCCAAAACCTACAAGAATACTCTTTTAACTCATTACTTCAATTTCACCCCATTTTTCTTGGAATTTTAACAAATCATCAAGTTTCGGTCGATTTTTGACGTTCTCGAAATCCACCAAAATCCGACTTATTATCCTTCTAGGGACCTTCTAATACCAGCGGGAGTGAACTTTTTTGTCATATCATTAATTTTCCCCCATTTTTCTTTGCATTTGTCGCTAATGTTTAACAAGTTGTTAAGGATCGTAAGTGAATTGACGTTCTTTTAAATCCACCAAAACCCAACATTTTAGTCTTCTAGGGACCTCCCAAAACCTGCAAGAATGATCTTTTTCTTCATGGCTTCAATTTCACCCAATTTTTCTTGGAATTTTAACAAATCATCAACTTTCGGTCGATTTTTAACGTTCTCGAAATCTACCAAAACCCAACTTTTTATTCTTCAACGGACCTCCTGATACCAACGGGAGTGAAATTTTTTGTCATATCATTAATTTTCCCCCATTTTTATTTGCATTTGTCTCTAGTTTTTTACAAGTAGTTAATGATCGTAAGTGAATTGACGTTTCTTTAAATCCACCAAAACCCAACTTTTTAGTCTTCTAGGGACCTCCCAAAACCTACAATAATGATCTTTTTCTTCATGGATTCAATTTCACCCCATTTTTCTTGGAATTTTAACAAATCATCAAGTTTCGGTCGATGTTTGACTTTCTCGAAATCCACCAAAACCCAACTTTTTATCCTTCTAGGGACCTCCTAATACCAACGGGAGTGAACTTTTTTGTCATATCATTAATTTTTGCCCATTTTTCTTTGCATTTGTCCCTAATTTTTAATAAGTAGTTAAGGATCGTAAGTGAATTGCCTTCTTTTAAATCTATCAAAACCCAACTTTTTAGTCTTTTAGGGACTTCCCAAAACCTACAAGAATGCTCTTTTAACTTATTACTTCAATTTCACCCCATTTTTCTTGGAATTTTAATAAATCATCAAGTTTCGGTCGATTTTTGACGTTCTCGAAATCCACTAAAATCCAACTTATTATCCTTCTGGGGACCATCTAATACTAACGGGAGGTGAACTTTTTTATCATATGATTAATTTTCCCCCATTTTTCTTTGCATTTGTGATAAGAGCACAATGTGCGACGATATTATATGTTTTTACCCTCATTTATGCTTTGTTTAACCCTTATTTGTCTAAGATAGACTCATAATATAGTTTAGTGTTAATTTGGTAGAGTTTAGCGAAAAGTTGGTTAAGAATCCGAAAAATGACTAAGTTTGAGGAATCTGGAAAATAATGCAAGTTGTCTTTTTCGTGATTCTGAGATGAGTAAAAATGCGATCGATCCTTGTCCGAATTTAATGCAATTTGGTGTGCTTATTATTCATATATTGGGAAATGTTGTGTTAAAATTTCAGATCAATCGGAGTTCGGGAAGTCACCCAAAAGATGGCTGCAACTTGGCAGTCCGAGCAAACCAATCCAGGGACTTCCAGGATTTTCCTAGGACTGTGTCTCAACTTCGAAAAATCATTCCCGACGACTCATAAGGAATTTGATCAAACTGTTTTGTATGGAGGTAGCTATGTGTGTCTAGTTTCTCTAGGACTTGGAATCGCATCAATCGGAGCTCTGAGGAGGAAGTTATGCCGGATTTACTAGAGTAAGGTCATTCTACCAGGAAAACAACAACTTTCCCGGTTGCACAAGGAAAGCTTTCCTTCGGACTTTTGAAGCATGGATCGGATATTATGGACCTAAAGATATGTCCATACTAACTTAATGAGAAGATTCAAGTCCAAGATAAGGCCAAGAAGAGTCTAGAAGAAAAGAATTCAGATAATAAGAGAAAGAAAAAGAATCCTGATTAATTTCTGGAAAATTCCTGTGCACGTCTCTCAACTTCCACAGACTCTCCCGGACAGCTCACAATGAATCAAAATTCGAGCCTTATATGGATAGAAAGCTACGGGAGTCTAGTTTCCAACAACTGGAATCACCTCAATATCTATTTTCTAGAGAAAGATATTCCATAATCTTCACTCAAAGGTCAAATCTGCCAGCAGGATAAGTTTGAGAAAAACTAGGTTTTGTAAACCCTAGCTGCCTCTCTTGCCTCTATAAATACCACAACATAATTTCAGAATAATCATCTTCTCTTCCTCACTTGAACTTACTAAAACTCTGCCGAATTTCCACCATAACAATCCTCACATAGAGCAAAGCCGAACCATCTCCACCACCTTTCCTAAAAATTATTCCAATCACCATCACCAATCCTCTTGCCGAATTCTTCAACGAAGGTTCTCAATTCGGATTGTAATTTTCCATGGTTTTTGTTTCTTTGTACTTATACATTATTTTGTCTATGAAATATGTATGGATTCTTGGTTGTAATTTTGGTTTTGTAAATTATTCTTGGGATTTCCGAATTCTTGTTATATTATTTGGTTATCTTTGGTTTAATTTCCGAATTATGCATGTTGTTTAATCGAATATGGTATTATGGGCAGTAGGCTTTTGCATGTTTTCTTGATTTAATTAGGTTGATTTCCTGAATTTGTATGCATAAAAATCGTATGCATGGAGGTAGTCTTGGCCATGACTATCCTTTGTGTGTTGGTTTCACATGCCGATTTAATACATGTTGAATCATACGTGAAGTTGGTTTTAATTTGTATTAATCTAAAGGGCTAGAATAATTCTGGAAATTTGCATGTCGATGTGGGATGAGTGACGCCATACCTGCTAACATGTTTCCAATTCGACATATTGTGCTTATGTGCTATTTGTGTTTAATTTCTACGTGAAGTGTTTTTAAACCGATTAGTACCATGTTTAGGATTACACGCGAAGTTGATTCTAAATACTTGTGATGTTTTGAATAATTAGATATACCGCGAAAGCTCTAATTAAATTGAAACTTAATTGAATCTTGGATCCGATTTTAGCTTGCTGCCCCTATTACTTTGTTTAATTTCGTTGCATGTTTAATGAGTTTTGTGTTTTGTGATTGTGTGGAAGATGTTGATCAATTGTATATAATAATTTAGGATTTAAATTTAGTAAAAATCAGTAGGTAAATTAGTTATAAAAATCGACACCCCCTTTATTTGCAATACTTTATGTGATTAAATGCCCTTGATTTTCCCGGATAGAACGATCCCTACTTGTCAATACTACAATCGACACAAGAAGGGTATTATGTGTATGAAGTTGTTTTGCCGGTACTTTGTGCTTGGATTATAGCTCCATCAATTTTTAGTGCCGTTGCCGGGGAAATTGAATTATTTTGATTCATAAAGTGTTGTTTTGTAATTATGTATATTGTAGGTTATTTAATTTTACTATAGTTTTTGGGATATGTATAATAGGATTTTTCGGAAGTGTAATAGTAAATAAGGATTTCCGATTTTTGTTTTTGGTTTTTGGTTTGATTAATTGCCGAATTATGTGATGGATATTTGTGAATGTTTGTAACACTTAGATAATTTCTAGGAAGTTGATAGTTTTATGTATGCTTAAGTTTATTGTAGTTTCTAAAGTGTAACATGTAGGTGAAGCCTCTTTTGTTGATCATAACCAAAACCCTTCATACGAATGATGCTTTGTTGAATCCGTTTTATGTAGATTGGGAAACGCGGGATACTTCCCCCCCACGCATACAAGCGACATTTTGGCAAAGTTATTACTTCTATGAGGTTGAGGGCGGTTTTAATCAACACTTGTAGACCGCTAGGGACCCGAGTTTATTTTACAAAGTATGGGGCAAGTTATTTTCATTGATTGGTTCTCAGGTTTGTAAAACTGGTTCTCAAGGCCCACAGACTGATGTTCATTCTCGGTGAGTGAGTCAATAGGGAGTTCGCTCTCCGTGGTTACCAACAACGAGACCTGCCTGGTTCCTAAAGGGAGTTCGCTCTCCGTGAATCTTAACGACACCGCCTTTGAAAAGTAAAATACGCTCGACCCTAGACAACAGCTTGTGCCGAAGCATCACCTCACTTTAGACGCTAGAAGATAACTTGAACATATGTGAATCTATTTTTCTTCAAAGATAAAATTTGTCTTTAATTTTTGAGGTATATCGGAATAAGCATGATACTATCTTGGACTGTTTCAGCCCATTGCACTGTTATCTCCTCTGCTCTACGTACCTCAAATTTTAAAGTTGTGTGAATAAAAGAAATTAAAAATTCTAGGTTTCGGCATCTCCTTTACGTACATAATTCGAATACTTTAAGAACCAAACCATTGTGTGATACATGTAAATTATGTGTAAATTTTCGTGACCTATTGTATAACTAGTTTAAATTGTTAGGGAGTTTTAAAAGTTTATTTATGTTGAGTTTGTTTTTAGTTTTGAGGGGAAGAGGAATAGGTAAGGTCACTAATGCTGATATTAGCCTTAACCCTTCATACTAGCGCTTGCGTTTTTATGAGGTTGAGGGCGGCTTTTATACACTTTAGTGGTACTGTCAACATAAGGTTCTCAACAGAGTAAGGGGCATTCATTAGTTCGTTTGTTTCTAATTTTTGGTGTTGAGGTTTGTTTAACTAGATCTTAAGGCCCATAGACTGATGTTCATTCTCGGTGATTGAGTCGATAGGGGACTTGTCCTCCGTGGTCTCCAACAACGAGTCTTGCCTCACTCCATTGTTAGAACTTTCGTTCTAGCCTTCTGAAACCACGGAATCTTGTGTCTAGATGATCGACCTAGGCCGCACGTCCACTGAGCTTCAAAACCTTAAATGAGTTTGATATGAGTAAATTTTTAATCTCAAAAGAAAACCTTCTTGGTTTGAATTTTCGAGGTATATCGGAATAAGCATGATACTACCTTAGGCTGCATCAGTCCATTGCACTGTTATCTCCTCTGCTCCACGTACCTCGAATTTTAAAGTTGTGTGAATAAAAGAAATAGACTCTAGGTTCGGCAATCTCATACTATTTTCGACACTCTTGGAAAACTAGGACCGAATTCTTGTTTGTTACTTGTGAATTTTGTGAAAGCTTGAAAATCTTGTGTGATACTTATATATATTTCGTTGACTATACTTTTACAATAATAACACTTACACAAATTCTAACTACACAAATACTTTTATTTTTCTTTTTGAATTCCTTGGCTAAACACTTGATTTTCGAATAATTTCAGGTACATGAATGTCCAGTTGGTTACGCGACATTAGAGGCCGTTTGTATCGAATTGAAGAGAGACAATGTGATAATTCAATTGGCTGACAGATCTAACAAATATCCTGAGGGATATGTTGAGGATGTTCTTGTGCAGGATTTTTCCTGCAGACTTCTATGTGCTACATATGGAAGAGTCGCCCCTAAATTCCACTCAACTATTGTTGGGGCGACCATTCATGAGGACAGCAAGAACATAGATTGATGTTGCTGAGGGGAATCTCACCATGGAGTTCGATGGTGAAATGATTAGCTTCAACATTTTTGAAGCGATGAGGCCCCTATATTAGAACTGAAGGTGTTTCCCAACCATTTGAAGTATGTATACTTGGGAGACGATGACACACTACCAGTTATTGTGTCATCACAGATGAGTGAGCAGTAGGAAGCACGTTTGACTAGCATGCTGAAGAGAAACAAGACCGCCATTGGATGGACATTGGCGGACATCAAGGGAATCAGCCCTACAACTTGTGTCCATAGGATCTTACTCGAGGAAGGAGCCAAGCCTACTAGGGAGGGTCAGAGATGATTACACCCCCCTATGATGAAGATTGTGAAGGACGAGGTGATCAAATTGCTGGATTGTGGAGTAATTTATCCCATCTCAGATAGCCAGTGGATTGCACCTGTCCAAGTTGTACCTAAGAAGAGTGGAGTCACAGTTGTGAAGAATGACAAAGGTCATAGGATGTGCATCGACTACAGAAAGCTGAATGCTACAACTCGAAAGGATCACATGCCTTTGCCTTTCATGGACCAGATGTTGGAGAGACTAGCTGGGCACGAATTCTATTGCTTCTTGGATGGGTACAGCGGTTACAATCAGATATGCATTCACCCAGATGATCAGGAAAAGACGACGTTCACATGTCCCTTTGGTACGTTTGCCTATCGACGCATGCCATTTGGTTTATGCAACGCACCAGGTACATTTCAACGTTGTATGTATTCCATTTTCTCCGACTATATTGAAAATATCATTGAAGTCTTTATGGATGATTTTAGTGTTTATGGAAAAGACTTTGATGTATGCTTAGAGAATTTGGAATTAATCCTGAAAAGATGTGTAGAAACTAACCTTGTGCTTAATTGGGAAAAATGTCATTTCATGATAAAACAAGGGATAGTTTTAGGACACATAATTTCTGCAAAGGGTATTGAGGTTGATAGGGCCAAGATTGATATTATGCTTCACTTACCCTCCCCTACAACTGTAAGGGAGGTACGTTCGTTTCTTGGCCATGCATGTTTTTACAGGAGGTTCATCAAGGATTTTTCGTTGGTGGCCAAGCCCATTTGTTCCTTATTGCAGAAGGATGTTCCATTTATATGGGATAAAGGGTGTGAAGATGCATTTGTGAAGTTGAAATTGCTATTGACGACAGCACCTATCATGGCGCCACCAGATTGGACGCTACGTTTTGAGATCATGTGTGATGCTTCAGACTATGCAGTTGGAGCAGTTCTTGGACAGAGAGAAGAGAAGAAGCCGAATGCCATTTATTATGCTTCTCGTACATTGAATGATGCTCAATTGAATTACTCTACTACTGAGAAAGAATTGTTGGCTGTTATTTTCGCTTTAGAAAAATTTCGATCATATCTTTTGAATTCTAAAGTGATTGTTTATTATGATCATGCAGCCTTAAGATATCTGATGAAGAAGAAAGACTCTAAGCCACGTTTGATTCGATGGATTCTCTTACTCCAAGAGTTTGACATCGAAATCAAGGACAAGAAGGGGAGTGAAAATGTTGTGGCGGATCACTTGAGCAGAATTGTGAAAGAGGAGGAAACGTTGCCACTTCAGGAAACTTTCCCAGACGAGCAACTTTTTCGTATGGACACAAAAGACCCTTGGTATGCAGACATTGTCAATTATTTAGTTACTAAAACTTTTCCAAGCACATGTTTGCAGGGAACCAAGACGAAGATCAAAAAGAATGCAAGACACTACATATGAGACGATCCCTATCTTTGGAGGATTTGTAGTGATCAGATTATTCGACGTTGTGTGCCACAAGAAGAGCATTGGCCGATCCTAGCATTTTGCCACAATGAGGCGTGTGGAGGACACTTTGGAGCTAAGAGGACAGCCCTTAAGGTTTGGAGTACCTCGTGTGCTTATAAGCGATGGAGGTTCTCATTTCTGCAACAGAACAATAGAGGCTTTGCTCAAGAGATATGGAGTAACCCATAAGGTATCCACACCTTATCACCCTCAGACGAGCGGAATGGTGGAAGTGTCAAACAGAGAGATTAAGAGCATATTGGAGAAAACTGTGGGCCCATCAAGGAAAGATTGGAGTGACAGACTTGATGATGCATTATGGGCTTACAGAACGGCATACAAGACACTCATTGGGATGTCTCCATTTCGTCTCACATATGGCAAGGCGTGCCATCTTCCAGTAGAGTTGGAGCACAAGGCGTGGTGGGCAGTCAAGCAATTCAACATGGAACTTGACAAGGCTGGACTTAACAGGAAATTACAATTGAGCGAGCTTGAGGAAATCAGGAATGAAGCATATGATGCTGCGTGGATTTACAAGGAGAAAACGAAATTGTTTCATGACAAGATGATAAGAGGCAAAACGTTTCATATTGGTCAAAAAGCCTTGTTATTTCATTCTCGTCTTAAATTATTTCCTGGAAAATTGCGTTCTCGTTGGGTTGGGCCTTATATTGTTACTAACGTGTTTTCTTATGGTGCTATTGAAATTCAGAGTATTGAAACAGAAAAAGCGTTCAAGGTAAATGGTCATCGACTTAAGCCTTACTACGAACCTTTTGAGGAGCACACTATTGAGGAGATACGACTTAGAGACGCACCAAGATCCTGTTGAGCAATGGAGAAGAGTCTAGGCTAAAGGACTATAAACAATTAAGCGCTGCATGGGAGGCAACCCATTTCAACCAAAAGTGTGAAGGAGCCGTCTACGAGAGTTTGAATTTTCTAAATCCCTAAACTCTTTTTGGTTGAATTGTATAAATGTGGAACTTGTGTGATTTATTATATGCTTAGAGATTACAACATAATTTTTGTGTAACATTGAGGACAATGTAATTTTTCTAAGTGTGGGGTAGGGAATATATGTTTCACATATTTTGTTTTTGTTTTTGTTTTTGAATTTTATTTTTGTTTTTGTTTTTGAGTCATAAAAGAAAAGAAAATAAAAAATCAGAAAATCAGAAAAATGAAAAAAAAATTCGTTGCTTTTATTTATTTTGTTTTGTTTTTGAGTCTTAGGATGCCCCTAAATAGTCTATGATGATTATATCTTTGAATACATATATGATGGTTTTGCATAATCATAAGAATTAATTGTGAGTTTCATGGACTTTGTGATTGGTATGAACATTTGAGACTTGGATTTATTTGTGTAATAAGCATGCATGTTGTGTTGATTTTGTTCCATAATAACCTATGTGAGCTTCGATGCCATACACTTTCTTCTTGAGCGATAAAAATGGGCAGAATTTTTTGAAAACTTCATCATTTTTTGATTATTCAATGACTATGTGCCATAGCTTTTAATGAACTCTAGAATGCTAGAACTCACTCTTGAAAATTTTTAAGACTATTATTCATGAAATGCCTTGATTTTGAAAAGGATTGAAAAGATCATGTTAGGATTACCACCAATGCCAAATAAAGCTTATGCCTAATTTGTACCCATCGTGGGACTCCTTAGTTTTAACCCCATTGAGCCAACATTGAGCCATTTTATTTCATCACCATGACACACATTCCTTGAGCTTAGAACAGTTTATCCTAACCATTGTTGTCAAGACTTGGTAAAGTTTAATTGGAATTTGTTATTTGAAGTGATGTTGGGAAGTAAGTGTGGGGTAAAACTTGTCCAATTGCATGAAAAGAGATGTGTTGCCGAAATTAAAAGAAAAAGAAGAAATTTCGGACATAAAAATGAAAAGAAAATTTGAGCCGAAAAAAAAAAATTTTTTTTTTTTTTTTTGAGATTTCGGCAACTAAAAAATTGGATGAGTTTTTGTGGTGAATTTGGAGTTGTATGATTATTTGAAGGTCTAAGATTGTTGAACTTGACCT
Source organism: Potentilla sterilis (assembly GCA_963682095.1). Lineage (NCBI taxonomy): Eukaryota > Viridiplantae > Streptophyta > Magnoliopsida > Rosales > Rosaceae > Potentilla > Potentilla sterilis. Next base: position 35,884,750 of record OY821758.1, read on the forward strand.
TTGTTCATATTCACTATGTTATGGGGAAGAAAAGAATGAAGTTTGGGCCCAACATGATAAAATTTGGCCCTTTGGAGTGAAGACATAAGGATTTATTGAATTTTGCTAAGTCTTGGTGACATTTTATCACCATTATCCTAAATGTGAATGCCTTATGCCAATCCCCATTATCACCTTTATGTTGATCTTTTCATGATTCTTAAAATGGGTGAACTTTGATTTGTGGAGATTTTTGTCAAGAGTTGAGCTTATGGCTTTGGTTCATTGGTGCACATATTTGTTACATGAAGTTTTTCCAAAAAATTGATTCACAAAGTGCTTTTATTTGATGAAATATGCGAGCTATTTGTTGCCTTACAATCTGTTCTCTTGCATATACTATGAGTGAATTGCCATATCATGAGTGAAAAGAAGAGAGTATGCCTAGTGAGGAGGATGAAATCAACATAACATGTCATTGCTTGTGATTTTCGTTTCTTACTTGTTCATGCTTTGATACATGTCTATGACGCTCGGGATTTATGTGCTTATATTGAAATGCTTAACTTGAAAACTATGTGTTTTAAAGATCCTGAGACAATCATTTAGGGCAGTAGTTGAGTCTTTTTGTTTTTGTTTTGCTAAGGGACTAACAAATGATAAGTGTGGGGTAGTTGATAGGAGCACAATGTGCGACGATATTATATGTTTTTACCCTCATTTATGCTTTGTTTAACCCTTATTTGTCTAAGATAGAGTCATAATATAGTTTAGTGTTAATTTGGTAGAGTTTAGCGAAAAGTTGGTTAAAAATTCGAAAAATGACTAAGTTTGAGGAATTTGGAAAATAATGCAAGTTGTCTTTTTCGTGATTCTGAGATGAGTAAAAATGTGATCTATCCTTGTCCGAATTTAATGCAATTTGGTGTGCTTATTATTCATATACTGAGGAATGTTGTGTTAAAATTGCAGATCAATCGGAGTTCGGGAAGTCACCCAAAAGATGGCTGCAACTTGGCAGTCTGAGTAAACCAATCCAGGGACTTCCAGGATTTTCCTAGGACTGTGTCCCAACTTCGAAAAATCATTCCCGACGACTCATAAGGAATTTGATCAAACTGTTTTATAGGAGGTAGCTATGTGTGTCTAGTTTCTCTGGGACTTGGAATCGCATCAATCGGAGCTCTGAGGAGGAAGTTATGCCGGATTTACTGGAGTAAGGTCATTCTACCAGGAAAACAACAACTTTCCCGGTTGCACAAGGAAAGCTTTCCTTTGGACTTTTGAAGCATGGATTGGATATTATGGACCTAAAGATATGTCCATACTAACTTAATGAGAAGATTCAGGTCCAAGATAAGGCCAAAAAGAGTCTAGAAGAAAAGAATTCAGATAATAAGAGAAAGAGAAAGAAAAAGAATCCTGATTAATTTCGGGAAAATTTCTGTGCACGTCTCTCAACTTCCACGGACTCTCCCGGACAGCTCACAATGAATCAGAATTCGAACCTTAGATGGATAGAAAGCTACGGGAGTCTAGTTTTCAACCCAACTGGAATCACCTCCATATCTATTTTCTAGAGAAAGATATTCCATAATCTTCACTCGAAGGTCAAATCTGCCAGCAGGATAAGTTTGAGAAAAACTAGGTTTTGTAAACCCTAGCTGCCTCTCTTGCCTCTATAAATACCACAACATAATTTCAGAATAATCATCTTCTCTTCCTCACTTGAACTTACTAAAACTCTGCCGAATTTCCACCATAACAATCCTCACATAGAGCAAAGCCGAACCATCTCCACCACCTTTCCTAAAAATTATTCCAATCACCATCACCAATCCTCTTGCCGAATTCTTCAACGAAGGTTCTCAATTCGGATTGTAATTTTCCATGGCTTTTGTTTCTTTGTACTTATACATTATTTTGTCTATGAAATATGTATGGATTCTTGGTTGTAATTTTGGTTTTGTAAATTATTCTTGGGATTTCCGAATTCTTGTTATATTATTTGGTTATCTTTGGTTTAATTTCCGAATTGTGCATGTGGTTTAATCGAATATGGTATTATGGGCAGTAGGCTTTTGCATGTTTTCTTGATTTAATTAGGTTGATTTCCTAAATTTGTATGCATAAAAATCGTATGCATGGACGTAGTCTTGGCCATGATTATCCTTTGTGTGTTGGTTTCACATGCCGATTTAATACATGTTGAATCATACGCGAAGTTGGTTTTAATTTGTATTAATCTAAAGGGCTAGAATAATTCTGGAAATTTACATGTCGATGTGGGATGAGTGACGCCATACCTGCTAACATGTTTCCAATTCGACATATTGTGCTTATGTGCTATTTGTGTTTAATTTCTACGCGAAGTGTTTTTAAACCGATTAGTACCATGTTTAGGATTACACGCGAAGTTGATTCTAAATACTTGTGATGTTTTGAATAATTAGATATACAGCGAAGGCTCTAATTAAATTGGAACTTATTTGAATCTTGGATCTGATTTTAGCTTGCTGCCCCTATTACTTTGTTTAATTTCGTTGCATGTTTAATGAGTTTTGTGTTTTGTGATTGTGTGGAAGATGTTGATCAATTGTATATAATAATTTAGGATTTAAATTTAGTAAAAATCAGTAGGTAAATTAGTTATAAAAATCGACACCCCCTTTATTTGCAATATTTTATGTGATTAAATGCCCTTAATTTCCCCGGATAGAACGATCCCTTCTTGTCAGTACTACAATCGACACAAGAAGGGTATTATGTGCATGAAGTTGTTTTGCAGGTACTTTGTGCTTGGATTATAGCTCCATCAATTTGTCGCTAATGTTTAACAAGTTGTTAATGATCGTAAGTGAATTGACGTTCTTTTAAATCCACCAAAATCTAACTTTTTAGTCTTCTAGGGACCTCCTAAAACCTATAAGAATGATCTTTTTCTTCATGGTTTCAATTTCACCCAATTTTTCTTGGAATTTTAACAAATCATCAAGTTTCGGTCGATTTTTGACGTTCTCGAAATCCACCATAACCCAACTTTTTAGTCTTCTAAGGACCTCCCAATTCCTACAAGAATGCTTTTTTAACTCATTGCTTCAATTTCACCCCATTTTTCTTGAAATTTTAACAAATCATCAAGTTTCGGTCGATTTTTGACGTTCTCGAAATCCACCAAAACCCAACTTTTTATCTTTCTAGGGACCTCTCTAGAAGGATAAAAAGTTCACTTCCGAATCAAATAGTTATAATTTCCCCGGCAACAGCGCCAAAAATTGAAGGAATTGTTTCCAAGCACATTTGTACCTGCAAAACAACTTCATACATATATTACCCTTCTTGTGTCGATAGTAGTATAAGACAAGTATGGATCATTCTATCCGGAGAAATTAAGGGCATTTAATCTCATGAAATAATACAAAATTATATGGGGAGATTGAAAATTGTATCTAAACCTACTGAAAATTACGACAATTCAAATCTAAATTAATATATACATATGATCAACATCTCTCACACATAACACTACACACAAAACTCACATAACATGTAACAATTTCGCACAAAATAATAACATAGCAATTGGCAAGTATTCAAGATTAGTTTTAGTTCCAATTTAATTAGAGCCTTCGCGGTTCATTTAATTAGCAAAACTCCTTAATTATTTAGAACCAGCTTCGCGCATAATCCTAAACATAGTGCGAATTAGTTTAAAGATACTTCGCGTAGAAATTAAACCAAGTAATACATAAGCACAATGAGTTGAATTGGAAACATATTAGCAAGTATGGCGTCACCTCATCTCACATCGATATGTAAATTTTCAGAATTACTCTAGCCCTTAGAACCAAAACAAGGTGAATCAACTTCGCGCATAATTCACCTTATGTTATATTCCGCAAGTGAAACCAATACACAAGGTTCTGCCATGATCAAGGCTGCCCTCATGCATCGATTTATATGCGTATGAATTCAGAAAATTAACCAAAATAAAACCAAAATAAAACCAAGAACACAAGCGATTTCAACTATATCATAAACCCTGATTAATTTTGAAACATGTTAAGTTCATAAACTAAACATAAAGAAAACCAAAGCACGTAACAGAATTTCAGAAATCCAATGTTAAATTTATAAAACCAAACCAACATACATCAATCCATTCAATCTTTATAGACAAAGTATTAAATTTATACAGAAAATATAAAGCCATAAGAGATGTTCGAATTACACTTTTGAATAACCTTGCAAGACTTCAACAAATATGGATTCGGCAAAGGGAAGATGGTGCGATTTTGATGTAGGGGAATAGTACGGCTGTTCTACTTTCTATATGAGATTTTTTTGGAGTTATTTTGGTAGAGTTTCGGCCTTGCTTGTGCGTGAGAAGAGATATCATATTTCTGTCCAAGACCGGGCTATTTATAGAGAGCAAAGTAGAGAGTTTCGACCAAGCTAGGGTTAGATAGTCCTTAACTTTGTATCCTTATAATAAAGATTAATTGCTAAATAAAACTTCTTTATATCCTCCTTAATTCGGCTGAATGCTTCCCTTATTTGGGTAGAAAACTTGCCATACAAAGCTCATCCTTTTCCTTCTTAATTCGGCCTTGTTCCCTTGTAGCTCTAGAACTCCTTCCTTTCCAAGCTTTTCCTTTCCTTTTTGATTTTGACAGCCCATTCAATCTGTGCTTTCCTTATGGACTCCATTTCCTTCTAGCTTTCGGTCAATGCTTCCTTCTTCTCCTCTTTCTCTTTTAATTCGGCAGAATGACCTTTGTGTGATGATTACAGCATATCTCTTCCTAGAAAATATCTATTGAGGTGATTCCAACTGATTTGGAAACAAGACTCCCATAGCTTTCTATCCATATATGACTCGAATTCTGATTCAATGTGAACTGTCCTGGAGAGTCCGTAGAAGTTAGATGACCTGCACAGGAATTTACCCGAATTTAATCAGGGTTTTTTTTTTTATCTCTTCAATTCTTTCCTTTTTCATTTAGGATTTGGCAGCCTCCTTCCATTCCGTGCTTTCCTTATGTATGCACATGCCTAGGACACGTTTTCTCCATGTCTCCACACGCCCAAGCATGCCTTGCACATGGTGAAAATAGTACATTGTGCCTCTATATATAGGGTACGGCAGCCTCAAGAAAAAACATCTCTTCTCTCACAAATATTTTGCCGAAACTCTACCAAAGTTATCCCACAAATCCTATACAAAAATATTGAAGCCGAACCACCTTCCATCTTCAAGATCACACCACCTTTCCAAAGCCGAACTCACCTTTGCCGAAGATCCTCAAGGTCCTTACAAAGTGTGATTCGAACAACTCAATGACTTCTTTAATTTTCTGTATACATTGCGATTTCATATTGTATGGTTTTATGGATTATAACTTTTGGTTTTGTATGTTATACTATGATTTCTGAATTTTAATCAGGGTTTCTTTGTGATTTCTGAATTTTCATTCAGGGTTTCAACTTTATTTCATACAAGCTTATACATGTTGAATTCGTAATTTGTTGATTAAAGGCAGTAGTTTTTACATGTGTTCTTGATATTATTTGATTAATTTTCATGAGTTTGAGCACCACAAATCGTGTACTTAAGGGCTGACTTTGTAGCAGTCCCTTAGGTGCCGATTTCATCCACCAGAATAATTTGGATTGCATCATACGCTGAGTTGTTGTGATTTAGATTGTTTAATTAGGGCAGTATAACCATGAAAGTTTACATGTTGAAGCAAGGTGAGGTGACGTCATACTTGCTGCATGTCTCTAATTCGACTTATTGTGCTTATGTGTTCTTTATGTTTAATTTCTACACTGAGTGTCTTTAAATTGATTAGCACTATGTTTAGGGTTATACGCTGAGTTAATTCTAAATAATTAAGAAGTCTTAACGATTAGATGAATCGCTGAGGGCTCTAATTAGAATTGGAATTTAAATTGTCTAAGTGCTATATGAAAAATACTTGTTGCCGTAAGTCTTTAATTTCGATTTCGTGTTATGTGTTTATGTGGAGAAGATGATCATGTGTAAATAATAATTTAGGTTTTAATTTCGTTAAATTCAGTAGGTATTTAGATACAATATCCAAACCCCCCATATGATTGTGTGATATGGTAATACTACAATCGACACAAGAAGGGTAATATATGTATGAAGTTGTTTTGCAGGTACAAATGTGCTTGGAAATAATTCCATCAACCAACGGGAGTGAACTTTTAAGTCATATCATTAATTTTCCCTCATTTTTCTTTGCATTTTTCTCCAATTTTTCACAAGTCTGTAAGGATTTTAAGTGAATTGAGGTTCTTTAAATCCACCAAAACCCCACTTTTTTGTTCTTCTAAGGACCTCCCAAAACCTACAAGAATGATCTTTTAACTCATTGTTTAAATTTCACCTCATTTTTCATGGAATTTTAACAACTAATCACATTTCTGTCGATTTTTGACGTTCTTGAAATCCACAAAAACCCAACTTTTTATTCTTCTAGGGACCTCCTAAGACCAACGGGAGTGAACTTTTAAGTCATATAATTAATTTTCCCTAATTTTTCTTTGCATTTTTCTCCAATTTTTAACAAATCGTTAAGGATCTTAAGTGAATTGAGGTTCTTTAAATCTACCAAAACCGCACTTTTTTGTTCTTCTAGGGACCTCTCAAAACCTACAAGAATGATCTTTTAACTCATTGCTTCAATTTCACCACATTTTTCATGGAATTTTAACAAATAATCACTTTTTTGTCGATTTTTGACGTTATCGAAATCCACCAAAACCCAATTTTTTATTCTTCTAGGGACCTCCTAACACCAACGGGAGTGAAATTTTAAGTCATATCATTAATTTTCTTTCATTTTTCTTTGCATTTTTTTTCTAATTTTTAACAAGTCGTTAAAGATCTTAAGTGAATTGAGGTTCTTTAAATCCACCAAAACCCCACTTTTTTGTTCTTCTAGGGACCTCCCAAAACCTACAAGAATAATCTTTTTCTTCATTGCTTCAATTTCACCTCATTTTTCATGGAATTTTAACAATTAATCACGTTTATGTCGATTTTTGACGTTCTCGAAATCCACCAAAACCCAACTTTTTATTCTTCTAGGGACCTCCTAAAACCAACGGGAGTGAACTTTTAAGTCATATCATTAATTTTCCCTTATTTTTCTTTGCATTTTTCTCCAATTTTTAACAAATCGTTAAGGAACTTAAGTGAATTGAGGTTCTTTAAATCTACCAAAACCGCACTTTTTTGTTCTTCTAGGGACCTCTCAAAACCTACAAGAATGATCTTTTAACTCATTGCTTCAATTTCACCACATTTTTCATGGAATTTTAACAAATAATCACTTTTTTGTCGATTTTTGACGTTATCGAAATCCACCAAAACCCAATTTTTTATTCTTCTAGGGACCTCCTAACACCAACGGGAGTGAAATTTTAAGTCATATCATTAATTTTCTTTCATTTTTCTTTGCATTTTTTTTTCCAATTTTTAACAAGTCGTTAAAGATCTTAAGTGAATTGAGGTTCTTTAAATCCACCAAAACCCCACTTTTTTGTTCTTCTAGGGACCTCCCAAAACCTACAAGAATAATCTTTTTCTTCATTGCTTCAATTTCACCTCATTTTTCCTGGAATTTTAACAATTAATCACGTTTATGTCGATTTTTGACGTTCTCGAAATCCACCAAAACCCAACTTTTTATTCTTCTAGGGACCTCCTAAAACCAACGGGAGTGAACTTTTAAGTCATATCATTAATTTTCCCTTGTTTTTCTTTGCATTTTTCTCCAATTTTTAACAAGTCGTTAAGGATCTTAAGTGAATTGAGGTTATTTAAATCTACCAAAACCGCACTTTTTTGTTTTTCTAGGGACCTCCCAAAACCTACAATAATGATCTTTTAACTCATTGCTTCAATGTTACCTCATTTTTCATGGAATTTTAGCAAATATCACGTTTTTGTCGATTTTTGACGTTCTCGAAATCCACCAAAACCCAACTTTTTATTCTTCTAGGGATCTCCTAAGACCAACGGGAGTGAAATTTTAAGTCATATCTGTTCAAGGAAGGTTAATTCCGTAAATTCCGTGGTGTGTCTTGTCCTAATAAGGTTTGTAGTTTAGATTCTTTATTAGATAGGGAATCCCTGATTACCAGGGATACTTGATGTAATGCCTATATAAAGGCCTTCTTATCAATCAATAAAGACACATTTTTCTTATCATTCTTTTATCCTAGAACACGTTATCAGCGCGTTGCTCTAGCCTCCCGTCTAATAACCCTAAAACCCTGATTTCGAATTTTTTTTTTTCCGAAACCCTAATCCCTACCGCCGGCCGCCGTCCTTACCTCCGGCATCGTCGGTCCATTCTCAGCTGTACCTGTGCTGCCGACCTGCCCCCCCCCCCCCCCTGCTGCGCCGCTACCTGCTGCCTCTCGGCAGCCCCTGCCCTCCCGCTCGCCAGCAGCCCTCCCCGTTCGCCAGCAGCCCTTCCCGCTCGCCAGCAGCCCTCCTCGCTCGCCCACAGCCCTCCCGCTCGCCAGCAGCCCTCCCTTGCATGCTATTCTTTGCACGCATCCCTCGAAGGCCAAGATTGCTCGCAAGGCAAGCAAGCGGCCCTCGAAGCCTTCTTCGTTGTTAAGAAGAAATCAAGAAAAGTCGAAGAAAACAAGCTTCTCCAAAAGTCATGTTTCTTTCGAACAAGCTTCAATTGAAGAGGTAAATATTTTTATAAATGTTCCCGCTTATGAAATTTCATTAGTTGGGTTGTGTTTTCTTCCGAGACCTTTTCATGTCCCTGCTACCTCATCCCGATTCTATCACTTCACGGGACGGCATACGGGGATTTAGTCACCCCGGTGCCAACGTTTTTTTTGGGGTAACTGTGATGTTACCAGCCACCGTTATACTTGTGACTGTGATGTCACTGTGAACCATAACATCTCTTTTTCAAAAGAAAATAAAGGGAAGATATCGATTATGACTTGATGTCACATTATGCATCGATTTATGTGACAATAATATATCTTGACACTGTTCTAAAAGAAAAAACAATCAAACTTGATTAGTATTCAAAATACTAATGTCTCCCTATTGTGTTTTGCAGATGGCTGACACTCAGCATCCAGAATTCAACATCTTGGATGTCCAAGGCAAGGAATACAAGAGGTGGGTCTCAGATGTAGAGAACACCTTCATTGGCAAACGATTTACGACCACCATTGTCCCTCCTGAGGATGAAAACTTGCATGCTTCTCCTGAACAGAAAGCTCAAGCCCTGATGTTTCTCAGGCGCCATATCCACCCAACACTCAAGAAGCAATACCTGAGGAAGACCGATCTAAAGAGCTATGGGACATCCTCAAAGACCGCTTTGACAATGTGCATGACGCACAGCTCCCTGACCTTCTGTCAGATTGGGAGCAAATCCGCTTGTTGGATTTTGATTCCGTCCAGGAATACCATCAGACTATGCTTAATTTACAGTCTGATCTGAGCTTTTGTGGGGTCGACAAGACCGACGATGATATGATGGAGAAGAATTTCACAACGTTCCCAGAATCTGCGTCCATATTGTCACATCAGTACCGTGATCTCCGTGAGAAAGGCACCATCAAAACCTTCAGTGACTTGATGATTGTGCTTCAAAGAAATGAGAGGTACCATGAGTTAATTCTTACTACCAACAAAAGGCCTAGAGGTCCGAAATTCTTAGCCGAATCTCACCAAGCCCCTGGTAGGGCTCCTAAGCCAAGGAATCAACCTCGCGAACGTCAAGCACCACCACCACGTGCGCCAAGAGCAACACGTGGAAGAAGAGAAGGTGCCGGCCTTAGCTGGAACCTCACATGGAAACGGGACGGTGGCGGCGACGCCGCTCCTAGAGGGGGGAACCGGTTCGGTTTTGGCCTCAAGCGTGGTGGCCATGCCTCAAACAATACTTCGGATCCTTGCTTCAAATGCGGCTCCAAGAATCACTTCCAACGTGATTGCAAAGCAAGTAGAGATGTCCAAGCTGCTTACAAGAAACACAAGCAATACATGGAACAATAAACGAACTATGTGGGAGACTTTGAGGAAGAACAGTACGATGAAGAAGATACCAACTTCACCGTCGATGACTTCCAACCTACCAAGAAAGGTAGGACTAAGGAGTATGATACTCCGGATTATGAATAAGTATTTTACTTAGGTCATGAGATACATGTACAAGTTTGATTTTGATTGTTATTTTGGCATATTGTAATCAATAACTCACGACTTTGTTCTATAAGTCGTTCTATTTAGAACATACTTGATGTACTTTTGAGTTGTCATCAATAAAATTTCTCTTATTCAATGATTGATTCGAGATTTTTACATCCCTATGAAAGCATAAATGGTTCAATACGTCCAATTTACAATGACATAATTATTTTGAGTTCACCATGTTTTTGGTGATGCTAACTCATATCCAAAACAAAATCACAAAGACAAAATGAGGGAATCGAGAAAATCACGTTTGCTTGCTTGGCCTAAGCATCGGCTTGCCTCGGCAGCCTCGGCAACAACCATGCGACATCGGCAGCACCGAGGCAGACTCTCGGCAGCCTGCCGCACCCTTGGCATCCCATCTCGGCAGGAACCCTCGCTAGCCTCTCGGCAGTGCGGCTGCGTCTCGGCAGCCTATCGGCAGCCCGACAGCACGCTTCGCCCGCACGGCAGCCTCGACATCTGGCCTTGCTTACCCTCGGCAGCAGGCCTCTCTTGCCCTCGACAACTCGTCCCTTGGCAGCCCGGCAGCATGCCACCCGCAAGCCTCAGCATGCCCCGACAGCATGCCACCCGCAAGCCTCAGCATGCTCGGCAACCTTGCGTCATGCCGACTCGACACCGAACCCGGTTTTAATTTTTTTGCCTCGGATATGTCTCGACTCTTGTCCCGACACGTCCTCAGCCATAAACCGGTTTTGAAACCAACAACGATAGCCTATTGAAAAATGCAATATTTGCAATATCGGGTCAGCAACAACTTGTCTCCGGACCGGCCCTAACCCACTTGCCTTGCTTCGGCTCGGCATCATTGTGGCTCCGGCCTCGCCTTGGCCTCGGCTTTGGCTTGGCCCCGGCCTTGGCTCGGCCATGCCACCAATTATGGCTTCCTGTCTTACAATCTCTCTATGTTGATATTCGGTGATCAAATTATGGCTTGTCTGTTTATCTAAAGTTATATGGATGTCATGGCTTTGTTATCAGCCTTAATGCACTTCGTTTTGTGATGATATATTGCTTCAATACACTTTTATTAGAGTGTTCGCCAAAGTCTACTCTAGTCAATTGATTCAATTTACATTGCTTTTGTAGATGTCTCAAGGCGAGATCGAGTGTCTGTTGGATTGTGCAACCACTCACACGATTCTGAGGAATCGGCAATTGTTTTCGGAATATAAGCCATGTGGATTGTCATTGTCTACAATGACAGGATCGGGACCTATTGTGAAAGGTCGCAGAGTTGCTCAATTCTTATTGCCAAATGGCACTGAAATCAGAGTAGCTGACGCATTATATGCGCCTAAAGCGCCCAGAACCCTCCTAGATTTCAAGGATGTGCGTGACAACGACTATCACCTCAGCACTTATGTTGAAGATAGAACTGAATATCTGTTGATTACCTCCACTCAGTCTCTGCGCACTCGCATTGTGGAGAAGTGTAAGCGTGTTCGAAATGACATGTACTTCACAACCATTCGAGCCAATGAATCTCATGTTGTTACCTTATGTGATTCTGATGCTTACATGCTTGGGCATGACAAACTCGGTCATCCGGGTCGTGATCTGATGATCCGTATTTTGAAATGCTCCCACGGTCATCCGTTTTTCAGATCACAGAAGCAAAAAGGAAACCAGAAAACTGGACAAAACCGAGCCGACGCCATGTCTAGGCGATTCAGACTTGGTTCGGCCTCAATGCCGCCGTCGGCTCCAAGGAGAGGTTCGGCCTCCTTCTACTGCTCATGCCGCTGTAGCGATGTCCAATGCTCATCGTTCGTTTTGCAAAGCTTGTTCACTAGCAAAACTTCAAGCAAGACCATCTTTGGCTATTGATAAGAAACAGAATATTCCGTTCCTACAACGAATTCAAGGTGATATCTGTGGACCTATAACACTAGAATGCGGACCATTTAGATATTTTATGGTTCTGGTTGATAGGTCGACGCGTTGGTCACACGTCGCGTTGTTGTCCATGAGGAATGCTGCATTTGCTAAACTCCTACCTCAGATTATTAAGCTTCGAGCTGACCACCCAGACAATCCGATTAAGTCAATCAGACTAGATAATGCTGGAGAGTTTACATCAAAGTGTTTTGATGACTATTGCATGTCAGTTGGGATAGAAGTTGAACATCTCGTTCCCCACGTTCATTCTCAGAACGGTCTTGCAGAAGCCGCCATTAAGAGACTACAGCTTGTTGCTCGGTCCCTTGTCATGGCCACTAATTTGCCGGTATCGACATGGGGATATGCAATATTACATGCAGCTATGTTTATTCGTCTACGACCCCAGATAGCAACCCATTTAGTGCGTACCAGTTGGTAACTGGTTATGAGCCTGATATTTCGCATCTGTGTACTTTTGGTTGTGCCGTATATGTGTCTATCACGCCTCCACTGCGTACCAAGATGGGTCCACAACGACGATTAGCTATTTATGTTGGACATGAAGCACCAACGATTGTCCGCTACATAGAGCCTACGACAGGTGATCTGTTTACTGAAAGATTTGTAGATTGTCACTTTAATGAGACATCATTCCCGCCGTTAGGGGGAGATGGGGCCGCATCCGTCCCTAGTGAACGTTAGGAATTGACGTGGTTCTCTCCCACTATGTCTCATTATGATCCCCGAACGTCTTAGTGTGAGACAGAAATACAACGCATATTGGAACTTCAAAAGGTTGCGGATTCGATGCCCGACTCCTTTACTGATATTGCGAAAGTGACAAGATCAACCATACCCGCTGCTAATGTACCTGCAAGGCTCAACATACCTCGTCAAGCACGAGCACGCGTCGCCGGTCTCGGAACCGCAGCCCTAGGTGCCGTCGGCAGCCTAGGCTCGGCACCTCCAAGTGAAGGGCCGGCGTCGACTTCGGATCCTCCTAGAAAAAGGGAGAGACCAATCGGTTCCAAGGACACTGTACCTAGGAAGAGGACATGTGTTCAGGCACAAAGCGATCCGTTCATCATCGATATTGTGACGCCGTCACACGAGATTGTCTCCGACTATACCAATGTCCAAGAATCAACTCTGAATCATCTGGGGGACGCCTTAGACTCACCGTTGATGTTGGAGAACAAGGAAATCTCACTAAACTACTTATGCATGCACAATCTTATGGAAATGAATTCCATGTATATCGATGGTGCAATCGCCTACGCCGTTGCTCAAGAAATCATTGACGATGGCGATATGGAACCCCGCACTGTTGATGAGTGTCAACGTAGGGCGGATTGGCCGAAGTGGGAAGAAGCAATCCAGGCTGAACTAGACTCTCTAAAGAAAAGGCAAGTATTCGGACCGGTTGTGCCTACACCGCCGAACGTGAGGCCTGTTGGACATAAATGGGTCTTTGTCAGAAAGCGCAATCAGAATGGTGAGGTCCAACGATATAAAGCTCGACTCGTGGCGCAAGGTTTTTTTCAACGCCTTGTAATTGATTATGAGGAGACGTATTCTCCGGTCATGGATATTATTGCCTTCCGATACTTAATCAGTTTGGTAGTCGCAGAGAGACTCAATATGCAGCTTATGGATGTTGTAACAGCGTATCTTTATGGGGATCTAGATACAGAGATGTATATGAAAGTGCCAGATGGACTTTCGTTACCCAAGTCAAGTGAGCAAAAACCACGAAGTTCATTTGCTATCAGGTTGAGACGATCTCTATATGGACTCTGACAATCTGGTAGGATGTGGTGCACACAGTTAAGTGATTACTTGATTGGGAAATGATACAAGAATGATGAGTTGTGCCCTTGTGTGTTCATAAAGAGAACAAGTTCATGATTTGCCATTGTAGCCGTTTATGTTGATGATATGAACATCATTGGAACTCTGAATGAGATCAATGAGACCGCGACCTACTTGAAATCCGAATTCGAGATGAAAGATCTGGGAAGGACTTGGTTTTGCCTAGGCCTAGAACTAGAGCACCGAAGTGGTGGAAAGATCTGGGAAGGATGTGGTACACTAATCTGCATATGTCCGAAAGATGCTCAGGTGATTTAACATGGACAAAGTTATGCTTCCTACAGGCACTCCTATGGTCGTTAGAAGTTTGGATATTAATAAAGATCCCTTTCGTCTGAAAGAATATGACGAAGAGGTCTTGGGAGCTGAATATCCATATCTTAGTGCAATTAGAGCTTTGTTATACCTAGCTCAGTGTACTAGACCAAATATTGCTTTCTCGGTGAAGTTGTTAACTAGATTTAGCTCAGCGCCAACACAACGTCATTGGGTTAGAATTAAGAACATCTTTCGATACCTTAAAGGAACCCTTGACATGAGCTTGTACTATAGATACACTCATCATAGATTGGCTCCAAGCTGACCACTTGCATCCCACGACGGAATCCGTGGTTCAGATCACCACGGGACAACCGTCCAATCCGGCCCCGGTTCGGCTGCCCGCCGCCGCTGGCTCGGTTTCCTACCGTAAAGCCACCGTCGCCACTGACGTTCCAGATCACGAGGATGCCAAATCGTGGTCACGATATGGCTTCGGCACTACTCCCTCCTACTCAGATACACCAAATGATGTGATGGTAGGATTTGCTGATGCAGGATATTTGTCATATCCACACAGAGAACGTTCCTAGACTGGTTATGTTTTCACCATTGGGAATACGACGATATCTTGGAGATCAACCACGCAAACCTTGTTGCTACCTCCTCGAACCATGCTGATATTATTGCACTACATGAAGCAGTCAAAGAGTGTGTTTGGCTTCGCTCAGTTATATCTCACATTCGAGAGTCTAGTGGACTTGAGTATACTCCGATGAGACCAACTTGCATATTTGAAGATAATGCAGCATGCATTGAGCAAATGAAGTTGGGATACATCAAGGGTGACAACACTAAACACATTTCGCCTAAGTTCTTCTACAATCAGCAGCAGCAAGAGACTTTGAATATCCAAGTGAAGCAAGTCAGCTCAGAAGATAATGCAGCTGATCTGTTCACCAAGTCTCTACCCAAATCTACATTTGTGAAGCATGTAAAGCGCATTGGTATGGTCGCTTATCCGAACTCAAAGACTGATTGACCATCAGGGGGAGTTCTCTTCTAGACTTCAGGGGGAGTCTAGTTATGCATGTCTAACTTACTTGTAGTTGGTGCGTTGTACTCTTTTTCCTCAGACCATGCTTTTATTTTTTCCCAAGAGGTTTTTGTTTGCTGGCAAAGGTTTTAACGAGGCAACAGTTCAAGCACCGTTGAGGACGCAACACAAGGGGGAGTGTTCAAGGAAGGTTACTTCCGTAACTTCCGTGGTGTGTCTTGTCCTAATAAGGTTTGTAGTTTAGATTCTTTATTAGATAGGGAATCCCTGATTACCAGGGATACTTGATGTAATGCCTATATAAAGGACTCCTTATCAAACAATAAAGACACAGTTTTCTTATCATTCTTTTATCCTAGAACAATATCATTAATTTTCCCTCATTTTTCTTTGTATTTTTCTCCAATTTTTAACAAGTCGTTAAGGATCTTAAGTGAATTGAGGTTCTTTAAATCCACCAAAACCCCACTTTTTTGTTCTTCTAGGGACCTCCCAAAACCTACAAGAATGATCTTTTTCTTCATTGCTTCAATTTCACCTCATTTTTCTTGGAATTTTAACAAATAATAATGTTTATGTCGATTTTTGACGTTCTCGATATCCACCAAAACCCAACTTTTTATTCTTCTAGGGACCTCCTAAGACTAATCGGAGTGAACTTTTAAGTCATATCATTAATTTTCCCTCATTTTTCTTTGCATTTTTCTCTAATTTTTAACAAGCCGTTAAAGATCTTAAGTGAATTGAGGTTCTTTAAATCCAGCAAAACCCCACTTTTTCGTTCTTCTAGGGACCTCCCAGAACCTACAAGAATGATGTTTTAACTTATTACTTCAATTTCACCTCATTTTTCATAGAATTTTAATAAATAATCACGTTTGTGTCTATTTTTGACGTTCTCGAAATACACCAAAACCCAACTTTTTATTCTTCTAGGGACCTCCTAAGACCAACGGGAGTGAACTTTTAAGCCATATCATTAACTTTCCCTCATTTTTTTTTGCATTTTTCTCCAATTTTTAACAAGTCGTTAAGGATCTTAAGTGAATTGAGGTTCTTTAAATTCACCAAAACCCCACTTTTTTGTTCTTCTAGGGACCTCCCAAAACCTACAAGAATGATGTTTTTCTTTATTGCTTCAATTTCACCTCATTTTTCTTCAAATTTTAACAAATAATAATGTCTATGTCGATTTTTGACGTTCTCGATATCTACCAAAACCCAACTTTTTATTCTTCTAGGGACCTCCTAAGACTAACCGGAGTGAACTTTTAAGTCATATCATTAATTTTCCCTCATTTTTCTTTGTATTTTTCTCTAATTTTTAACAAGTCGTTAAAGATCTTAAGTGAATTGAGGTTCTTTAAATCCACCAAAACCCCACTTTTTTGTTCTTCTAGGGACCTCCCAAAACCTACAAGAATGATGTTTTAAATCATTGCTTCAATTTCACCTCATTTTTCATAGAATTTTAACAAATAATCACGTTTGTGTCAATTTTTGACTTCTCAAAATACACCAAAACCCAACTTTTTATTCTTCTAGGGACCTCCTAAGACCAACGGGAGTGAACTTTTAAGCCATATCATTAATTTTCTCTCATTTTTCTTTGCATTT
Organism: Potentilla sterilis; assembly: GCA_963682095.1. NCBI lineage: Eukaryota > Viridiplantae > Streptophyta > Magnoliopsida > Rosales > Rosaceae > Potentilla > Potentilla sterilis. The sequence goes on from OY821758.1 coordinate 35,901,693, forward strand.
TTCTCCAACTTTTAACAAGTTGTTAAGGATGTTAAGTGATTTGAGGTTCTGTTGGTAGCATCACCTAACTAATATTATGTGCAAAATTGTGATGCTTCCTACTCCCACGAATAGGAGGTCAAGTTTTAATATAGGGGAAAAAGTAAGAGTATCGTACCCAAGAGATTGGGAGAAACTCTATCCTAACTAGATTACTTAGATATAAAACCTAGAAAACACATGCAATCTACTTTTTACAACTCACAACTTCAGCCCTTTGGAAGCTAAGGTAATGATGATAGTATTAACAAGAGGTGGTGAGTCAGCTTGATAGATTTTAGATTTAAAGTAAACTTAGCCTTGCGTAAAAGTAAACTATGATAACTAAATTGTAGAAACTAAATAAACAAGAGGAGTAGAGACTTAGCATCACACCTAGCCTAATTCATGCACAAATGTAATCCAAAAATTGATGTGAAACATGCTTGACAAATATCCCCCTAGTGCTTTGGTGAAGCTGATGAGAGCATAATATGCGACATTCTTAATGTGTTTTATCCCCATTTATGCAATTGCTTAACCCTTATTGCTGTAATTTAGAGTCGTTTAGTCGAGTCAGGAGTCTTTGGTAGAGTTGGTTTATGAAATAAGCTTAAATATCGAAAAGTGCTGAATTTATGAAGAGTTTGATTCAAAGGTGGATTCCTTATTACATTAGGAATCCTAATCGGTTTAGGAGTCTACAATGTCTCGACGTTTCTGAAAACGTCGAAAGTTCTAAGTGTTTCAATGAAAATAGAAATTCTTTTTGAACGAGGAAATCCTGATAGAATCAGGAATCTTTCAAATCATAAATTGTGCTACATAATATTCTTGTCTTCCTAATATTTATCTTTCTCTTATTTTCAGGAATTAAATCAAAGGGAAAGCTCGGCAACCATTCAAGGAAGGAAACAGATTTAAATGAGTCCATTTCGAGCACATCTCAAGAAGTGAAAACCTAAAACAATAAGGAAAGAAGAGGAAGCATGCCGAACATGTGCATGGAAGAGCCTTGCCGTGCAAGACAAAGCAAGGACACGACTAAGGAAGGAAGAAGCCGAATCCAATAAGGAGAGATGTTGCCAAATTACAAGAGGAGTTCAAAGCCGAATGTGGACTCAATTCCACACTAAGTTCAAAGAAGGAATTGCTGAATTTAATCAAGGATTAAAAGAAGAATTACTTGAAGATTAATTCAGTAATTATCAAGAGAATTTTGGTAACAAAGAAAGGAAAAGATGAAGCTTGCCGTACAAGAAAAAAACCCGAGTTTCGGCACAACTCTTTGTGCCGAACCCTAGCACCCTTGCCAAAACCCTAGTACCTTGTGCCTCTATATATAGGGTACGACTGCCTCAAGAAAAATCATCTCTTCTCTAACAAATACTTTGCCGAAACTCTACCAAAGTTCTTCCACAAATCCTATACATAAATTTTTTGTTGCCGAACCACCACCACCATTCCAAATCGCAACCTCTTCATCATCGAACCATCTCTTGCCGAAGCATCTTCAAGGTTCTTCTAAAGTGTGATTCGTGTAACTCATGGCTTCATATATTTTCTATATATATTACGATTTCATATTGTATGGTTTTATGGATTATAACTTTCGGTTTGTATATTTAACTATTGATTTTCGAATTTTAATCAGGGTTTCTATATGAGTTCCAAATTTTATTCAGGGTTTCTTTATGTTTTTGTACAAACTTATGTATGTTGATTTCGTAAATTGTTGATTAAGAGCAGTAGGTTTTACATGTGTTCTTAGTTTTATTTGATTAATTTTCATGAGTTCGAGCACCACAAACCGTGTGCTTAAGGGCTGACTTTGTGGCAGTTCCTTAGGTGCCGATTTTATCCATCAAATTAATTTGGATTGCATCATACGCTGAGTTGTTGTGATTTAGGTTGATTAATTAGGGCTGTACATGAAAATTTACGTGTTAAAGCAAGGTGAGGTAACGCCATACTTGGTGCATGTCTCTAATTCGGCTTATTGTGCTTATATGTTCTTCGTGTTTAATTTCTACGCCGAGTGTCTTTAAACTGATTAACACTATGTTTAGGATTATACGCTTAGTTAATTCTAAATAATTAAGAAGTCTTAACGATTAGATGAACCGCTGAGGGCTCTAATTAGAATTGGAGTTGAATTTATCTAAGTGCTATGTGAAAAATACTTGCTGCCGTGAGTCTTTAGATAAAAATTCAGTAGGTTGTTAGATAAAAATCCAAACCCCCCATATAATTATGTTATACTTTGTGTGATTAAATGCCCTTAATTTCTCCGGATAGAACGATCCCTACTTGTCTTATACTACAATCGACACAAAAAGAGTAATATATGTATGAAGTTGTTTTGCAGGTATAATTGTGCTTGGAAATAATTCCATCTATTTTTGGCGCCGTTACTGGGGAAATTAAAATTGTTTAATTTCATAAAGTGTTACTTTGTAACATTGTTTATTTGTAAATTTCGGATGTGTATAATTTTCTTTCAAAGTTTCGGATTTGTAATAGTTAATTAGGTTTTCGGTTTTGATTGTATATTGTTGCCGAAATATATGTTATGCCATGTTATATATGTTTGTAACACTTAGTTAAAATTGCTAAGAAGTTTAGAGATTCATTTTTGTTTGATTTGTTTTGAGTTTCAAGCGGAAGAGGAATAGGTAAAGTCACTTTTGTTAATATTAGCCTTAACTCTTCATGTTATCTCTTGAGGTTTCATGAGGTTGAGGGCGGCCTTTATTGACACTTGTGGTAATGTCAACACGAGGTTGTTCTAAACTGAGTAAGGAGCATAAATGTTCGCCTATTAGTTCGTTTGTCTCTATTATGGATGTTAAGGTTTGTTTAACTAGATCTCAAGGCGCACAGACTGACGTTCCTTCTCGGTGAGGGAGTCGATAGGGAGTTTTACTCTCCGTGGTTACCAGCAACGAGTCTTGCCTTGCTCCATCTTAGAACTTTCGTTCTAGCCTTCTGAAACCACGGAACAACTATCTGTCTAGACGATAATACCTAGAATAAATTCGGCAAGAGTGAGTCTTGAGGCTTGAATTAAAACGTTGAAAGCTTTAACTTTTAAGGTATATCAGATAAAAGCATGTACTACCTTGGGTTGTTTCAGCTCATTGCACCGTTATCTCCTCCACTCCATGTACCTTAAATTTTAAAGTTGTGTGAATAAAAGCAATTAGACTCTAAGAGTTCAACATATTTGATGTTTTATACTATTTCGTAAATGCTGAAAATTATTAACCGAATACCTTGTTATACTTGTAGAATTCGTGTGATATATACTTGTAAATTTTTTAGCCTTATACTTATACTTATACAACCTGTTCGTTCGATACTTGTAAAAATATTGAAGTTTCGTGATTTATACAAAGAATGTTACAATGAAAATACTACTAACTTATACTTTTATATTCTAACTATACTTTGAAATTTTTTTTTTTTTCTTGTTTTCTAATTCCTTGAAATCTTTGAAATTCTAGGATCAATGAATGTTCAGTCATAAAATTTAGACCAAGCGTATCAAAGGAGAATTTTCAAAGAATCATTGAAGAAGGGGATCTTAACGTTGAAATCACTAATTCTCAACTTGAGGAAGATCTTGACGTTGATTTCCCTAGTCCACCACCCGAAGTAAGGATCATCACACCTACATCATCACGCTTCTCACCATCATCATCAGCCATTCACGAGCAAGAAGAGACAAATTCTGAGCTTAATCCATTATTGCTTGACGAGCCAGAGTTTGAGTTATTAGCAAGCCCATTTCCTCAAGGGTATTTAAATTTCAACTTACCTCATCCGACACTACCAAGAATGGCATCAATCAGAGAGCAGAATAGACATGTAGCTAAGGATGACATGGTGCCCTCTAACATCACCTATCCAGCCGTAGCAGCTGGTAAATCTGAAGATTTTGAGCTTCGTGGTGGATTCATGAGTGAGCTACGAAAGTTCTATGGACTCGCGGGTGTGGATCCGAATTCTCACTTGCAACAATTCTAATTCACGTGCGAGTCCATGTGTCCCAAAGGAGCCGACATTCAACTTGTGAAGATGAGAGCCTTTCCATTTTCACTTGATGTCAAAGTAAGGAAGTGGTTGTTTGCTGTACCAAGTGGGAAGATAATCAATTGGAACACCATGGTGCATGAGTTCATTCTCAAGTACTTTCCAGCATCAAGAGTGACTCAGCTGAGGAGTCAGATCACAGGAATCAAGCAAGCTCAAGACGAGCCGTTTTATGACTACTATGATCGGTTCAAGAGTCTCGTTGCCTCTTGTCCAGCTCATGGAATTCGTGAGGGCCTTCTCCTTCAATACTTTTATGAAGGCATGCGTGACTATGACAAGGAGTTCCTTGATTCAGCAGCGGGAGGATCGTTCCTTAAGAAGGGGAATGTGGAAGCTACGACATTGCTAGAGACTAGAGTATTGAAGAACCAACAAATGCAACCACAAACTCGTCCAAAGCAAGTACATGAGACAAGAGCAAATTCGGCATTGGAAGAGAAGGTTGACAAGCTTGCCAACATGATGGCACAAATGATGAAGTCTCAAAGAGCTCAAGTTTGTGGGGTATGTGCCGAGGGACACCTTACGGATCAATGTCCTCAAATGGGAGGAGAAAGCTTTGAGGAAGTGAACGCCTTGGGCTATCAAGGAGGAGGAGGTTACCAAAATAACTTAAACCCTAGATGGCGTGATCACCCCAACTTCAGATGGAGCAACAATGACAACGTGCTCAAGCCTAATGCTCAACCAAATACATCTTTCCAACCAAGGGCAGCCGTACCCTATCAAAGACCACAAGCTCCATTCGTCCCACATAATCAAGGTGTGCCTACTACACCTAACTTTGATAAGATACTAAAGTCTCTAGCTATGGGACAAAGTCAGCTGAATGCCTCCACACAAGCTTTGTTGGTGGGACAACAAACAAATGCCAAGGATATAACTGAGCTGAAGAATCAGATGGGGCAACATGTGGATTTTATAGGGCAATTTAATGAACAAGGGAGGCCACCTTCCAATGTTATCAAGAACCCTAAAAAGGAGCAAGCACAAGCTATAACCACAAGGAGTGGTAAAGTGTTGGAGGAACCAATCCCTAGAGTCCCAAAGAGGAAGGGTGGAGACGCGATTATGGAGGAGGCCGAATGTGAGGCCGAACAAGCTGTGAGCAAAGAAGAGCTCGAGGTGATGAAAAAAAGGGATCTAGAAAGAGATCCGGCCACTTCTAAAAAAGAGGCACCAAAGGTAAATGATTCCAACTCAAATGGTTTAGTTAAAACTAACCCAACTACTTGTCTACCTTTTCCCTCTAGGTTCAACAAGTCCAAAAAGGACAAATCTGATGAAGAGGTGTTGGAAGTGTTTCGAAAAGTACAGGTGAATATCCCCCGGCCCTTTTAGAAAGCATCAAGCAGATTCCAAAGTTTGCTAAGTTTTTGAAAGAATTGTGCACCACGAGAAGGCATACAAGGGAGGAGCAGGTAGTGCGCATGAGTGAGACGGTTTTAGCCGTCATTCAAAGAAAACTACCTCCCAAAATGAAAGATCCAGGCAGCTTTACCGTTCCATGCATTATAGGACAATCACGTTTTTCAAATGTAATGGTAGACTTAGGGGCGTCAATTAATGTGATGCCCTACAATGTGTATGAGTCCCTAGGTTTAGGACCTTCGAAAAAAGATAATGTGATTATTCAACTTGCTGACAGGTCTAACAAATATCATGAGGGATATGTTGAGGATGTTCTTGTGCAGGTAAATAACCTGATATTTCCTGCATATTCCTATGTACTTCACATGGAAGAGTCGCCTTTTAATTCCACTCAACTTTTGTTGAGGCGACCATTTATGAGAACGGCAAGAACAAAGATAGACGGTGCTGATGGAAATCTCACTATGGAATTTGATGGTGAAGTGATAAGCTTCAATGTATTTGAAGCACACTACCAGATCGGACAGAATAGCCGACGAAAAAAATTTCGTCTACTATTCAAAATTTTCGTCGGGTATTCCTTCTATCGACGAAAATTTCGTCGGCTATTATTCGTCGATAAAACGGCGTCGGTAAAAATATACCCAACGACAATAACGAAATCGTCAGCCATTCCAAAGTTATCACCGACGAAAATACATTTCGTCGACCAAACCTTGGCATAATGCCGACGAAATTCGTCGGATATTTTCACATATGGCCGACGATATCGTAAACTATAGCCGACGATCTCTTCTGTTTCGTCGGTTATTTGTTCTGAAATATATAATATTAATTAGTTATAGCCGACAAAACCGTCACTATTTAACATAGACCACCGACGAAATAATGTCATTTTCGTCGGTTATAACAGTTATAGCCGACGAAATTTGGTAAAAATCGTCGGCTATAGCAGTGATAGCCGACGAAATAATGTTAATATCGTCGGCTGTTCTTACATTTTGGGGAAAAAAAATTAAATTAATTTCTAAATTACCATTCCAAGCAACCTGCAATTCACAATGACAATCCAACAAGAAACACGTTTTTCATTAAGTATTTAATTTGTTCCATTCTGGCCACCATCCTGCTGCCCATCATGCTCGTCATCCTGCTGAATGAACTCGGGAGCTCTGGCATTCGAGGTTCATCTAACGGCTCAAACGGGGGCGGGGGTTCAAGGACTTGTTGTTGTGTCGCGAACATAGCATACCACCAGTTTTGTTGGCCGGCGTAGTTCTGTCGCCGAATTCTCTCGCATTCAGCATGCCAACGCTCCATTTCCATCTGATACTACTGTGTTCTGCGTTGTTGCTCCTGTGATCTCTGGAACTGTGCCGCCAATCTTGCATTTTCTTCTGCCAATCTCTGCATTTCCCCCTTCATCTATTGGGTGTCCCCGCCTCCCTTCTTTTGAGCTCCCTTAGTGGTGTTCAGGACCCCTATTCCAGAACTTCCCAAACCCCGGCAGTAGTAGTCGTTTGACCGTTTTGGGAAGGCTGCGTCAAATATCCTCGCTGCAGTTTGGACATTCGATTGGTCGACCTGGCTCAGGACTTCTTGCAGATCTTCCTCTGAAATATTCGGTTGTGTCTCCCGAACTACTGCCTGCAACACTTCTTCTTCGGCCCGGTTCACCCTCTCCTAATTGAACGGGAAAAAAAAAATAATTAATATTCTAACAAATATATAATTAAGTAAAATTAATAATTAAAATTTTAAAATCGTAATCAACGACTTACAAGCTATTCTATCGCTAATGGATAATCCTTCTTGAACGTCTCTACGTACGGGTTGCTTAAATGATGATCTCTAAGCGCCTCCTCCTGATATTGTGAAAATGGCCTAGAACCACCATGATGGGGGGTTGTGTTACGGCGGCGGTTCGCAGAGTTCTGCCGAGACCGTTCCTTCAAATAAATAATAAAATATTAGAAAAATGCATCAAAAAATATTAGTGTAATAATTATAAAATAATTAAACTAATAATTAAAATATTAACAAAATAAACATGTATAGTTAAGTTTAGTATTTACCTGCATAACTGGGTTGTTGAAGTCTACTGTCTTCAACCAACGCCACTCGTACTCTCTGAACATGAACTCTCTTGGAGTACCCATATGACCATATTTGTCGTATTCGGTAAAGATGGTACGGAGCTCGTTCTTCCACTCTTTGAACTTACGGAAAAAACAAAAGTGCATTAGAAATATTATTAATATCATAAAATATTTCAAATTATAAGATGAGGAATTCCCAACGTACCTCGAGTTCTGCATCGCGTACGCCCAAGCCTGCTTGTGTTCGGCAATCTCGAAGTATCCCTGAAAGATAATATTTTATTAGTTTTAAAATTATAACAATACCGAAAATTATTAAATATTACGATAAAGAAATTAAGTTTTTTAAATTACTCACCGACGCCGCGTTGTTGACCTCCCTCTTGATCTCTTCCGGCACATCAGCCCACCGTGTCCACAACATAGGGACTCTATCCCTAATTAGTGCTCCCACGCAACCCGCGTAATCGCGGCGTTTTTTCCCCTTAACATCCTGATTAGGGGGTTCGTTGATCTGGATCCTCCTGCTGGTCTCAACACTTTTCCTGAGCGTATCAAAACATATGACACCTCTCGTATTTCTGCTTGAACTGCTACCGGCAGTCCCTATCACATAAACGACGATTGGTTAATTAAATTAAATATTAGTGCGTTAATTTTAATAAAATATTTAATTAATAAAATCAAATGTTACCTAAACTCGATGACCCTTCTGTCGGCTTTGCTTTTAATCTCGCCGAAATCAGGAGCTCAGGTCTCTCAAATGGCTCATAATGGTATGCCTCCGCAACACTCACGTACTGAGGCCTAGCAGGCCATATGGGCACACCACGCTCGTCGACCTCGGGTATGGCAGGAATGTTGTATGGCAAGTACAGCTGATTAGGGAGAGTAGGCCACTCAGTAGAGTCAGCAGCAGACGGCGCAGGACTCGTCATCGGCTCCCGATGAAACTTAAGCATACGGACCTGATGAACGTCTGGAGCTATGTCGTCCTGAAATAGCTGCGTACTACATCTCGGAGGATCTGGCCGCCCCGCCGATAAAAGGGTCTGGTGCCGGTTGCTCACACTCCTCCGCGGCGGGGATGAATCGATCCTCTGAGGCTGGCTAGTGGTCCTCTCAGGCTGGCTAAGGGTCCTCTCGGAGTCTCCAGATCCGCCAGAACTTCCAGAATCCCTAGATCTGGAACGACGGCCTCCGAATAACTATCTAAATGCATCGGCCATCTGGAGCTTGAGACATTAATACATTAATTAATATTAAATAATATTACATTAAATAACAAATTCTAATTGATATAATAACCAATAATACTAACATATTTTAAAACATATTAACAAATTAATATTTAAATTTTAACTAATTTTAAATAATACTAACCATTAACATAAATATAACCATTTATATACAAATATAACTATATTTCATCATTAACATATATATACATACAAATAACCATTTATATATTAACATAAATATAACCATTTATATAATTAGGCTACCAATTTATATATATAATTAATTTAACAATTTATATATAACAATTAAAATATACATTAACATATATATATATATATATATAAACAAATATGTGTATATATTAACAAATATATAACAATTTATATAATTAATCTACAAATTTATATATATAATTAATCTAACAATTTATATATATAACCAATATATATAACAATTTAACACACACTTAAATATCTAAATTATATACCTAAATTATACAATTAAAATAAGTTGCAAAAAAAAAAAAAATTACCTAGCGGAGGAGGAGAAGGAGGAGGAGGAGGCCGGAGGAGCAGGAGAAGGAGGCCGGAGGAGGAGGGAAAGGAGGAGGGGAAGGAGGCCGGAGGAGGAGGGGAAGGAGGAGGAGGAGGAGGAGGAGAAGGAGGAGAGAAAAAGTCGGGCTGAAAGCGACTTTCAGCTTTTATAGTAGAGAGAATAGCTGATGATTTAAAAGATTTCGTCGGCTATTCTTTGAATGTCGTCGGCTATACTTTGGAAGATCAACAGCCGTCGGATCTGAGCCATCCAACGGCGGACAATAAAAAGGCGAGGATTGCAAGAGTTTAGCCGACGATTTAAAATATTTCGTCGGCTATTCTTTGAATGTCGTCGGCTATACTTTGGAAGTTCAACAGCCGTCCGATCTGAGCCATCCAACGGCGGACAATAAAAAGGCGCGGATCTCAAGAGTTTAGCCGACGAAATATAATTTTCGTCGGCTAAACTATAGGTCAAACCTCTAAACGCTTAAAAACATAAATTAGTCTAGTTAAATGATGGTTTCTGGCCTCACCTTCAACATATAATAGTTTCAAACAATGAGACGCAACTAATCATATAAAAATTTTACAAAATTGATTTAACGAACGTCAGGCTACCCATAGGAAAACGAAAGTAAAAAACAGTTAACCGCAACATTCGACACACAGATTTTATCAGAACCTTGTCATTTTTCAACCGTAGACGTATTTCATTATTTCGGTCATATCTTATTTCACAACATTTTTGCATTTGAAGAGTCTACGTATAGTAACTATTTGAAACTATACATTCACTTAAACACTTAGTAAACAAGTTAAGGAACAATAGTGCATATGTTCTGATTTTGAATCTAAAAGTTTATAAAATCTATTCCAACCGTCAGATATCACCGTTAAGATTAAATACATGTATGGAAAAAAATCCAACTTCAGCTGACAACGTTAAAGGCTCAATCGGAACGGTCAACCGGGTGAGTCAAACCTCTAAACGCTTAGAAATGGTAATTGGATTGTCTAAATGACGTTTTTTGGCCTGACCTTCAACAGATAATACTTTCAAATCGATGAGATGCAACTAATCGTATAAAAATTTTCCTCAAAATATTTACCGAAGGTAACGCTACCATTAGGGAAACGAAAGAATAAAACCTTTGACTACATCTTTCGACACTCAGATTTTATCGGAATCTTGTCATTTTTCAACCATAAACTTATTTTATCATTTTGGTCATATCTTATTTCACGACTTTTTTCTGTTTGAAGGATGAAGCAATGGTTTATCGTTAGTGATAAAAAATGGAATCTGGTCATTTTTTGTTTTTTGTTTTTGTTTTAAATCATAGCCGACGAGAGACAACCTCGTACTCGTCGGCTATTTTTTTGTCGTTTTCTGTCTAGATCTGAAAATATATAGACTTATAGCCGACGAAAATGTCAATTTCGTCGACCGAAATTTCAAAAGTTTTCGTCGGCTAATGTTTCAGAGAAAGGCCGACGAAAATCCAAATCGTCGACTGAAATATGAATATAGCCGACGTTTTTTTGTTTATACCAACGAAAAAACAGTATCATCCGCTATGGTTAAACTATGGCCGACGATTTTGTTTTTCCATCGACGAAAAATAAAATCGTCGGCTATTCGTTGGAAGTACCGAAGAAAATTTTAATCATCAGCCGTTTTTTTGTAATTTCGTCGGGAAAAGCCTTTTTTTCTGGTAGTGGCAATGAGGTATCCAGTTTTTTATCTAAAACCATGCTATGCTATTGATGTTGTTTATTCTATTGCACAGGTTTTATCAGAAACTTTGGATCAATAGCAACGAGCTATTGAGCAAGGGGCCGGAATTGACGAAAAAGGGGAACAAATTTCAGAAGAAGTACGGCTTGAACTTGAGCCGTGTATTGCATAAGTGGTTACCGAACTAGAGGCAACACCCCATTTCAGGTATAACAAGTTCATGTCAATTCCTATTTCCACTAATAAAATTCTACCATCTGTGGAACAAGCCCCAATGTTAGAGCTTAAGGCTCTACCTGATCATTTGAAGTACGTATACTTGGGAAACGATGACACTCTACTAGTTATTGTGTCATCAAAGCTGAGCTAGCAGCAAGAGAAGAAGTTGATTGACGTGCTTAAGAGGAACAAGACCGCCATTGGATGTACTTTGGGTATAAGCCCTACCACTTGTGTTCACAGGATCTTGCTCGAAGAAGGAGTCAAGCCTACTAGGGAGGGTCAGAGACGTTTACACCCCCCTATGATGAAGATTGTCAAGGTCGAGGTAATCAAATTGCTTGATTGTGGCGTTATATATCCTATATCGAATAGCCAATGGATCTCACCCGTCCAAGTTGTACCCAAGAAGAGTGGAGTCATAGTTGTCAGGAATGACAAGGATGAACTCGTGCCACAAAGATTGGTGACAGGTCATAGGATGTGTATAGACTACAGAAAGTTGAATGCTACTACACGCAAAGATCACATGCCTTTGCCTTTCATGGATCAAATGTTGAAGAGACTAGCTGGGCACGAGTTCTATTGCTTTTTGGATGGGTATAGCGGGTACAATCATATATGTATTCACCCGGATGACCAAGAGAAGACAACGTTTACGTGCCCCTTTGGTACGTTTGCTTATCGACGAATGCCTTTTGGTTTATGCAACGCACTAGGTACGTTCCAACGTTGTATGTATTCCATATTTTCGGATTTTATTGAGAACATTATTGAAGTCTTTATGGATGATCTTAGTGTTTATGGAAAAGACTTTGATACATGCTTGGAAAATTTGGAATTGATCTTGGAAAGATGTGTTGAAACTAACCTTGTTTTGAATTGGGAAAAATGTCATTTTATGGTTACTCAAGGGATAGTTTCAGGGCACATTATTTCGGCAAAGGGAATAGAGGTTGATAAGGCTAAGATTGATGTTATGCAACACTTACCCCCCCCCCCCCCCCCCCCCCCCCAAAAAAAACTGTGAGGGAGATTCGTCTTTTCTTGGCCATGCATGTTTTTATAGGAGGTTCATCAAAGATTTCTCTTTGGTGGCAAAACCCTTGTGTTCCCTTTTGCAAAAAGATGTTCCATTCGTATGGAGCAAGGAGTGTGAAGAAAGTTTCGGCAAGCTCAAAGCATTATTGATATCGGCACCCATCATGGCACCACCAGATTGGAGCCTACCATTTGAGCTCATGTGCGATGCATCAGATTATGTCGTCGGAGCAGTTTTGGGGCAACGAAATGACAAGAGGCCGAATGCAATGTATTATGCCTCTAGAACTTTGAATGATGCTCAAATGAATTACTCCACCACAGAAAAAGTGCTTTTGGCTGTCATATTTGCTTTAGAAAAATTTCGATCTTATCTTTTGAATTCTAAAGTGACAGTTTATTCTGACCATGCAGCTCTTAAATATTTCATGAAAAAGAAGGATGCTAAGCCACGCTTGATTCGATGGATCATCTTACTCCAAGAGTTTGACATCGAAATCAAGGACAAAAAGGAAAGTGAAAATGTTGTGGCGGATCACTTGAGCCGAATTGTGCAAGAGGAGGAAACGTTACCTTTGCAAGAGTCCTTCCCAGATGAGCAGCTTTTTCACATTGAGACACAAGAACCTTGGTATGCTGATATTGTGAATTATTTAGTTACTAAGACTTTTTCTAGTACATTTTTTAATGCAGCCAAGACAAGGATCAAAAAGATGGCAATACATTACATTTGGGATGATCCATACCTTTGGCGATGTGTCCCACAAAAAGAGCATAGGCCGATTCTAGCATTTTGTCACAATGAGGCGTGTGAAGGTCATTTTGGACCTAAGAGGACAACCCTTAAGGTATTGGATTGCGGATTTTATTGGCCCACAATTTTCAAAGATGCACATACATTTTGCATGACATGTGATAGGTGCCAAAGAACATGTAATATTGGTTCAAAAGATCAAATGCCCCTTTCTCCCATTATTATTGTTTAAATATTTGATGCTTGGGAAATTGATTTTATGGGACCTTTTCCCTCTTCCAAAGGCTTTCTATATATCTTATTGGCTGTTGATTATGTTTCTAAGTGGGTGGAGGTGAAAGCCACAAGGACTAATGATTCTAAAGTTGTTGCAGATTTCTTGAGAACTAACATATTTTCTAGATTTGGAGTACCATGTGTTCTTATAAGCGATGGTGGTTCACATTTTTGCAACAGGACAATAGAGGCTTTGCTCAAGAAGTATGGAGTTACTCACAAGGTTTCCACCCCATATCACCCTCAGACAAGTGGAATGGCAGAAGTATCGAATAGGGAGATCAAGAGAATCTTGGAGAAAACTGTTGGCCCAACAAGGAAGGATTGGAGCGACAGACTTGATGATGCTTTGTGGGCATATAGGTGTTAAGTCAATATTTACCTAGTAATTGTTACCTTATTCTTAGTCTTTTGCTATATCCTTTTGTGTTTTATATATTTCTTATTACGTTTCCTATTTATACTATGAAAGTGAGCTAAGGATCGAAAACGAGTCAAAATGGTGGATTTAACCCATATTGAAGAAACCGGGTGAAGAATTGAAGCTAAAGGAGCAAAACCGGAAAATACACTAAACGACGAATTTGACCGGTCAACGTTGGTCAACGCCGGTCAACGGGCATAATTCCGGTCAATCTCCGGCGGCCGGAAGATGGTGATGGCTGATATTGAAGTGAAGAAGAATTGGAGGGAAAAAGAGTTGTTGATTCAAATTCAAATAAGAAGAAGGCTTTGTCCCCTTGGATGTTGACTTTGTCCCCTTGTCCTTATGGCCAAATACCTAGAGTACCCTTACTTTTTCTTCTCCACCAAAATATCTTTGAGGTTTTTGGTCATTTAATAAGGGACTAGATCCACAATTTGTGCTTCCATCTTTGTCCATAACATCTAGCCCTTGATTTTTTTACATCTCCACCCTTCATTCACCACTTTAGGCCTATTTATACCTCCCTCTCTCCATTTGGACGAAATACACTCTATCCCCTATCCATTCCTTCACCATTTTCTCATAGTTCTTCATATTTTAGTTTGTTTAGTTAGATTAGTTTAGCCCTTGTGTAGAGAGAGGGGCGTAGCATCTTTGGTTGATAACCAAAACCGAAGATTCTACACCCCTTGATCAATCACACTTGTGGGTAGATCCATAAAGCCTTGTTCTTAATCTTCTCTTTGTGTATGTAGATTTGTATAGTGTTTTGGGTTTGAGAAAACAAAAAAATATTATACTTTGAAGCTTCACACCCTCTTTGTATACATCTAAGAAGCTCATGGGTATTGTGGTTCTTTCTCACCTTCTCTTTGCTTTCATGATGTACTACTTTTGTAAGGTTTTTATGTATATGTCCATGTATGTGAGTAGTGGATTTGAGCAAACAATGTAATTTCCTTAAATTTGATGATTGATGCATGTTTGAATCTATGGGTTCCTACTCTTTATGCCCACAAAATATGTTAGCTAGCTTTGTCACCTAGAAAGCATGTTTAGGTAAGTAATTAATAAGAACATGAAATTGACAACTTCTTGAATCCGTGAGCATGAGTAGCCTTTAGGTGGTGGCTTAGTATTTCTTACGGGAAGTATTAAGTTACTTGGATTTCTTTCTTTGAACTAAATGAGTGTGTCGTGAGTTTGATTGCTCTAGGGGGGCGTTAGGCTTGCGGTACATAGCCCACTTATATTATAAGGTAATATACTTGGGATTAACGTTGTGTGATTGTTGAGCAAAAAAATGTAAATAATATACTCGACACAATTTCATCTTATCTCATTATTTTGAAATAAGACTTTTATTATGTTAAGTTCGAATCCATTCAAGACAATATATGTCTCTTAATTACAACTCCTATATTTCAAGGAGAAAACCCTTTGATTCCAAATACGAAGAAAATAACGTATGTGGAGTGTGTGTGTGTGTGTGTGTGTGTGTTTGTTTTTGCAGCTGCACCCGGAAATATGAGTGGGTTGCCTACGTACCCTTGGAGAGGGATCAAACCACTCGTAGTTCAAGAGTTCCAATGAGTGAATGACTCACTGGACAAGTTTGGCTTTTTGGATAGGAGTAGTGTTTAGGCTACTTTGAAAGACGGATTTGACAAACAAGGGATTCAGGTGAATTTTTACTGGTGGAGTCAGGGATTCTGTTTAGAATTGTGGTTGCGCCTAGATTTAAATCTAGACTGCCTACATACCCTGTGAAGGGATCAAACCACTGTAGTTCGAAATTTGGGATTTAAATGGGTAGATGACCCATTTGTTTGGAATTCGTGTTTGAGACATTTGTGAGGGTGTAAAGCCCTCAAGTCTGCTTTCGATGCAATATGGGAATGATTTGCTTTTTCTGGTGCTTGAGTGAATTTGACTGTAGGGCCAAGGATTTGTCTGGCGAAGTCAGGGATTCGATTTGAAATATGTGGTTGTATCTAGTGGGCCGCTAGATTGCCTACGTACCCCTTTTGAGGGATCAAACCGACCGTAGTTCATAATTTGGGTTTACGATTTTGTATCGATATTTGAACTCAACAGATATATGTAGAACTTGAATCTGTCAAACGTATTCCTTTTGAACATCCAATTTGGTAGAGTATCTGCCAGGCTTTGCAACGGGCTTCAAAGTTTAGTGGACGGATGTTGTGGTAGAGTATCTGCATATTTAATTTGGACACCCAAGTGTCGAGTTTTGTCGTAGACAAGATTTCTGTCGTCATTACTTGTTGACGAGTACTGTGACTGGGCCTGTGGGCTTGAAATTTGTCGTTGGCCCAATAAAGCCCAAAACTTGATCAATCTATCATGCTTGCGTCTCATTGAAGTTTAACTCGTGCTTTTCAATCTCTGACCTCCGAAAGCTTCTGAAAGATTATTTGCTAAGCACTTAATCCTCCTCCTCATCTCTATCATAATCCCCATCTCCAGCTAGAGAATGAATTGCATTGAAATCCAAACACATAAATCCGATTCCCAGGTGGAGTCAATGAGTGACCTGTATAAATGGGAGGCATCCATCCCATATTCTGTACTTCTTTACATTGTTGTCGAGCATGCGTATTGGGTAAGAATTTCTACTGACTGGGCTTCTCTAATTTCTTGTGAGGATTGTGCTCAGGCAATTAATTCTTTGGCAGCATTCTTCGTCGAGGTTCGAAAGATTCTGGCTTCTAATCTGTAGCAGGGTTCGGCCAAGTTTGGCGATTGAGCTTCATGAAATCGGTGAGTATCAATTCCCATTGGTTTGGGTGAGGTTTGATTTATAGCCACCCATGAATCTCAAATGTTTAATTAAGAATTCCATCCTGTGCATGTAGGTGTATCAATCATCAATTAGATAATCACCGCTCCACCGTCTCGGCTTTGGGAAGGCAACCACCTGGACATTTGTGTACTCCCAGTAGGTGTATCGATCATCAATTAGATAAATCATCACTCCACCGTTTCGGCTTTGGAAAGGTAACCATTTGATTATGTTGCTTTTGTGAGTTCGTGTTTGTTTCATTCACAGCTTGCCACCATAGCCTAGGTGAAGCATAGCACTTTGCAACCTGCATGGGGAGACTAATGACTTGCATTTGTATAATTGCATTACATGTATATGTATGATTGTCAATTAAGGTGAAAACTGAGACACGTTTTGACAATCCTTGGCTTCTTGTATGCAGATTCCAAGTTTCTTTCTCCACAGGACTTTGAAAGATTCTGTGGCATTGAACTTAGGATCTGTAGAGATGGTGTCAGGTGGCTGGATTCGTGCCATTCCAATTTGCAGAAACAACCTCTCCTTCTGATGTGGATTCGTGACAGGTGCTTGTATAAAAGACATCACTGCATCGTCGTCAAGGTCCCACATTCAACTTTGCATTCTTGATTTGTTTACTATCTGAGCTTCATTGATGCAGTCCTCTTGGCTCCTAGCAATGTTGGAGTATATCTTAACAATTCTAGGTGCCTGCACAGGTCTTGAATGTATTGGCCACTGCATGAGGAGTTGGAACAGATCACAAGCAAGCATTTATATGGACATCTTTGCAGCAACTCATGATTCTGGTAACATCCGTGGCGCGACTCCCCCGTTGCACAGCTACTGTAACTTTAGATGTAGCTTTTGATGTATGACTACTGTATTTGCAGGCTCGAAGCATCGCATCAACCGTATAATAGTCAGTTTGTCATCGTGAACTCAAACAAGTGTGACAGAGCCCTTTAAGACGCAGCCATTCTCCGAGAGTAGGCTGAAAAGGATAACACACAAGTCAAGGACACAGAGACAAAACGACACAGGTGAGCCTCTTTTCTTCCCCATCTTTTCATCCAAGCCTTGATAAACTCCTTTTTGCGTACCATGCTTCTTGTTCTATATTTGTTTGGCTGTGTTGGTGGGTGATGGTGAAGAATTGGGAGAAAAGTTGCTTCTGGTGTTGAATAAGAGGAGGGTTTTTATTTTTTTGAGGCATGAACTGCACTCATGGAGACATCAGCAAAGATAAACAAGAAAACTGAGAATAGACCATGGAGTAACGGCGAGATACCTGTAGTTCTGAATTTGGGGCCTTCTCGTCGTGTGATGACAATCTCCAGGTAACAATTAGATCTCTCTTGTTGTTTTCTTTTCTCTCCTTTGGTACGTACAGAGCCTCTTCTCACTCTTTTTTCTCTTCTCTCCTTTCTCTCCGTTTCTCTCCTTCTGCAGATTGCTCTCAATATATAGAGGTGCCGAAAGAGCTAGATAAGCTGCTTTTGAATTTCAAATGCTGGTAGAGATGATGAAGATAAACCATTGGAAACTCATTTGCTTTGACCCGGCTGCCAATTTTATCTCTTGAATTTGAAAAACTCACATCCCTTCCTCTAATGTATATTCTGTTTTGAATTTGTCAAGGATAACTAACTCTTCCAAAATTTAAGAGATTATCATGACTTTTGTTTAAAGCTATTATCTCTTAATAATTATCGTTCAACAATTGCCCCCTCAAGCGTCGTGTTTGTATTTGCTTTACATATATATTTGCTTTACATATACGAGGCTTGACCATCTAATGACGTTTCATCATTTTTTTTAGAAAATAAACCCAAGCGGAGAGCTTTGTTCTGAACGAATCTCGGGCAGAGATGGTAAAGCTGTTGATAATGATATAGAGTATCAGAGGTCCCTTTCTTTGAATTCGCTCCAACTCACTATGTCACTTGAGAGTCGGCCGACATGGGTTGTTCAGGATGACCTACGCTCTGGCTTTCTCAAATTTGACCCTCACGCAGAGAATGAGGTTATCAAGTCATGCCCCCAGCTTTGGTAGCGTATTCACAACTTATACTCTGGAAAAGGTCAACAACAATAAGCATGGTGGCGACAAGATAGTGATTGGCACCAACTTTTATCCTTCTCTATACCGTATGCTACAGGAAAAGCAAGGATTTGACAATGGTATTATATATCGGGGATGAGCTTTCTTTGATTTTGGCGTATTGGAATGGACTGAAGAGATATTAGAGACTTTCAAAGAAACATTATATAAGGCAGACATATATGGTGCCGTTGCTGTATCTCGTTATCCTTATGAGCTTTCAAAGAATATCTGGAGGGCATTTTGTGAATTATGGGGCCCTTTATCAAATACCTTACATTTTGCGGATGGTGAGATGAGCATTTCTCTATATGATTTGAAAGTCATTGGTGGTCTACCCGTTTCTGGTATTCCTTACGAAGAATTTTTACCGACCAATACGGCTCTGCAGGATGAGAAACTATACCCTCCCACAGTTTTGGAGCTCTTACAGATACATTTTGCATTGTGCACAGAGTATAAATATCATGACGTTTATTGGGACCAGTGGCTTAACCATTTTTACCGAGGGAAGCTTATATATGCTTCTATTGGTGGAAAACAGGTCGTGCCCCCGAAACCAAAACTCTCGAGGCTCCTATTGAAAATTTCAGAAGAGGGAAGACTTGCTGCTTTTCTTACTTTCTGGTTGTGCAGGTTTGTCCCCTTTTCATTTTGGTTTATATATACATATATATATATATATATATGTATGTATATGTATATATTATTATTCTCTTTAACCTTTTCATTTCATGACAGGTTTGTCCTTCTAGCATGGAACAAAACAATAAGGCCTGAGACATTTCACATGGCGTGTCAGATGGTGCAGGGAATAAAGATTTCTTTAGCGCCGACGACACTAGGATACATCTATCACCGTTTAGAGGAAATTGCTTGTCATTCAGTTGGGGATGAACTCCCAAAAGTGTGCTTTCCTATTCATTACGTAATCGGCTGGCTTGGCGAGTATTTTCCGCAGACGTCTAGACGTCGTCCTGATAGTGATTTTGCGACGGATTACCCGCATTTGGCAAGATATGCTTGTGTTATAAGCAAAGACTTTTCCATCACTTGTGCCAGAATAATTTTTCGAGATGACATAGCTGTAGTATATCGCCTCCATGCTTTTTATGAGACTAACGGTCAATTTCTATTTGATAATGAGACTTTGTCAGATGAGAGATTTGAATATATGATTTGTTTACGCTCCGCATGCCTTCCTGTGAGAGTAGATGGTCAACTTATTTTAGAGCCGTATTATCCCAACAGATTCGCTCGTCAGTTTGGCTACGATCAAAGTGTTCCCTCTAACCGTCTCTCTTTTAGCATCCCGAAGAGAAAGCAGTGTTTTGTTTAGGATTTAGCTAGGGCCCAGTCTATCATCTTCAGGAGGAATACCGCCGCTCGCTTTTATATTCCGAGATCCTCTCATCAGGGCCAATGCACTTGGTGGTATTGTAAATGGTGGTTGAAAGCTTGTATTCCATATTTAGGGCTCTCAGTGTCGAAGACTTTCAAAGCTGTCTATAAGAAATCTCCTGAACCCGAGCACCGTATCTTTAGGGTGAACAAGCTTGCTGAAATTTCCAAAGACTTGAGGAAGACAGTCAGAGTGTCATCTATTGAGAGACAGGGGAGCCAGAATTCTCAAACAAGCATTAGCAAGGATCAACAACCTAAAAGCACCGAAGAAACATACAAATATAAAGGAAAGGTCACGAGCGTCAGAGAGACAATTTCAAAAAACTTGAATGCCACTCAGACGAAAGGTAATGCTCAAGGTATATTGAAAGCGCCTGTGAGGATGCCTTCTAGTTTAGTTGTTTCAAAACTTTTGACAAATGTTCTGAATATTGATGTGACTGAAAGCAACTCTAGCTCTAATTCCGCTCCTCCCAAAGTGAAGCATGCAGCTCAATATCCGAAAAGAAAACGTGAAGATATGGCGAAACAACATGTCAAGAAGAGTGTTAACAAGACAACCATGCCTGATAAACCTTCTGTTGATGAGTGTATACTGGCTGCAAAAGAGAAGACAACTGTGCCTGAAAATTCTTCTGCTATGAGGTGTGTGCCGACCGCAAAAGATGTGGAAAGTTTTATGTTATCAATATTGGATCCTGCATTAGCTTCATTTATGAAGAACTATCTTATTGGGCATGTGAGTGACATCTTCATGAAAGTTTCTTCCTCAACAGCTCCAACAGATTTGCTTGCTCATAGTGAGGAAATTAAGTCGTCCTTGAGTATGCTCCGTCCTGTCATTGATAGTTTGAAGTCTGGTAAAGCTCTTTTTGAGAGATTTACATCCATCATTGAAGACATGTTGAGGGTAGCATCTGAATCTTCGAGAACTATGACAGTTTTGAAGGAGAGCACTGGGGTTGATGTGGAGTTTGCCAGTGATATGATTTCTGATTATGAGCGATGCATGAAAGTCACAAAGGACTTAAGCTCTCGATTAGCAAATTCCACAAAAAAGCTCAAAGACTTAGAAGCTACTGATCTTGACATTAAGGCCGAAGAGGAGCGTGTCATGAAGAGACGTAAGAAATGTGACTCTGAGAAGGCCTCTGTTAAAAAGAACATAGCCTTATTGAAAGACTCCATCCAGGAACAAGAAGAACAAGCTTAGTCACTGCTGAAAGACAAGTCTGATTGCATGAAAGATAAACTACCGGAGATCGAACAGGCTATTTCTTCGAACAAGCTGGAGAGAGAGAAGTTTCAAAAGACATTTGATTCCCTTATTTCTCTTTTTCCAACTGCATAGATGTCTAGATGTTTCCCTTTTGTAGTATTGACTTTTTTAGACTTGGTCTTAGATATATTTCAGCTTTTGAGACCTCTTTTGTTTGTAGTTCTTTCATTCTCATGGAATAAATTTTGAAGCCCTTCTTTCTTCATTGCCTTCCTTTATTCCTCGTAAACCTGTGATAATTTAATATGTGATTAATCTACCAGGTAAATAAAGAGAAAAGAGATTTTGTTTGAAAATATGACTGGATCTGGTTGTTACCAGACTGCCTACGTACCCAATTAAGGGATCAAGCCAAACGTAGTTCACCTGATTGAATCAGGAAAATGGGTTGTTTTAAAAACATTTGCAGCTGTACCTAGGGAAAGCTAGGCTGCCTACGTACCCTATGAAGGGATCAAGCTACACGTAGTTCACCTGATTCAGGAAATATGATTTTGTTTGGATGGGATGGCTGCATCTAGCTTTTGAGGCTAGACTGCCTACGTACCCTCTTTGTGAGGGATCAAGCCGTCGTAGTTCAGGGGGATTTGTGCTCTAATTTTTTCCTGGACAGCCCCCCTGGCTTTTCAATCCAGCGAGCTCTTTTATGTATGGTACTTTTTTATAAACTTCCCATTTACACAAGAGTAGACACGATCTCCACTTGCATTTGAAAGTTCATATGCCCCCTTGTTGAAGACTTTAGTAACGACATAGGGACCTTCCCATTTTGGCTCGAACTTTCCCTTTGACTTTCTGGTGACGATGATAGGCCTTCGTATGGTTAGGACTAAGTCTCCAATTCTGAATGATCTAGACTTAACCTTTTTGTTGAAAGCGCCTGCCACCTGTGCTTGGTATATCTCGAGTCTTTGTTAAACCGCAAGTCTCTTTTCATCAAGTGCCTCCAATTCTGCAAGTCTAACTTTTGCATTCTCGTCTGGATTTGCAAGTTGAGTAGCTATCCTTAGTGATGGTAATTGAATCTCAAGTGGTAGCACTGCTTCAGATCCGTATACCAAATTATATGGAGTGCATCCTGTTGCTGTACGAACTGTTGTTCTATAAGCCCACAGTGCCTCAGGTAGGCATTCATGCCAATCCCTTTTGTTCTTTGAGACCATCTTCTTTAGGATGTTGCCGAGAAATTTATTAAAAGCCTCTGCTTGTCCGTTTGCTGTAGGGTTATAACTTGCAGAGAATGCATGTTGGATATGGTATTTTTCACACAATTGGACCATAGCTTTGCATTTGAAATAGGAGGCGTTATCAGATACTATCTTAGAAGGGACACCGAAACGGTAGATGATATGATTTCGGATGAAACTTGCGACGTCATTTGCCTTGACCGTTTTAAGGGGAATTGCTTCAGACCATTTAGAGAAGTTATCTGTAGCAGCCAATATATACTGATGTAGTCGCGATGATTTAGGGTTTATAGCACCCATGACATCTAATCCCCAAGTCTCGAATGGATATGGCAAAATGGAAGGATGAAGAGGTAATGGGGGCTGATGTATGAAATTGATAGGAGCACAATGTGCGACGTTATTAGGTTTTCTTGTGTTTAATTACCGAATTATGCTTGTGATTTAATTGAATATGGTATGATGGGCAATAGGTTTTTGCATGTTTTCTTGATTTAATTAGGTTTATTTCCTTAATTCGTGTGCAACCGAAGGAGATGTCTAGATGCATTCGAAAGGCCATGAGTGTTGTCTAGATGTTGAATTCACTTGCCGATTTAATACATGTTGGATCATACGCGAAGTTGGTTTTAATGTGTATTTATCTAAGGGCTAGAGTAATTCTGGAAATTTACATGTCGAAGTGGGATGAGTGACGCCATACCTGCTAACATGTTCCAATTCGACATATTGTGCTTATGTGCTATTTGTGTTTAATTTCTACGCGAAGTGTTGTTAAACCGATTAGTACCATGTTTAGGATTATACGCGAAGTTAATTCTAAATACTTGTGATGTTTTGAATAATTAGATGTTCCGCGAAGGCTCTAATTAAATTGGAACTTAATTAATCTAGAATCCGATTTTATGCTTGCTGCCCTATTACTTGTTTTAATTTCGTTGCATGTGTAATGAGATTTGTGTTTAGTGATTGTGTGAAAGGTGATGATCAATTGTATATAATAATTTAGGTTTTAGAATTTTGTAAAAATCAGTAGGTAAATAATTATAAAAATCGACAACACCCCCTTAAAGTACAACATTTTGTGTGATTGAGATGCCCTTGATTTCCCCGGATAGAACGATCCCTACTTGTCCTAACTATAATTGACAAAAGAAGGGTATTATGTGTATGAAGTTGTTTTGCAGGTACTTTGTGCTAGGAATAAGCTCTATCAATTTTTGGCGCCGTTGCCGGGGAAATTTAATGATTTTGATTCATAAAGTGTTGTTTGTAATTATGTATATTGCAGGTTATTTTAATTTTTCAATAGATTTTGGGATATGTATAATATGAATTTTTCGGAAGTGTAATAGTAAATAGGATTTTCAGATTTTTGGTTTTTAGTTTTTGGTTTTTGGTTTTTATTTTGCTAAATTGCCGATTGTGTGACATATTTTGTGAATGTTTGTACACTTAGATAATTTCTAGGAAGTTGATAGTTTTTGTGTATGCTTTGAGTTTATTGTAGTTTCTAAAGTGTAACATGTAGGTGAAGCCTCTTTTGTTGATCATAACCAAAACCCTTCATTTGAATGGTGCTTTGTTGGATCCGTTTTTATGTAGATTGGGAAACGCGGGATACTTCCCCCCCACGCATACAAAGCGACATTTCAGCAATTGTATTACTTCTATGAGGTTGAGGGCGGTTTTAATCAACACTTGTAGACCGCTAGGACCCGAGTTTATTTTACAAAGTATAGGGCAAGTTATTTTTCATTGATTGGTTCGAGGTTTGTAAAACTGGTTCTCAAGACCCACAGACTGATGTTCATTCTCTGTGAGTGAGTCGATAGGGGACTTGCCCTCCTTGGTTAAAAACTTTGAGACCTGCCTTGTTCCTAAAGAGAGTTTACTCTCCGTGAATCTTAACGACACCGCCTTAGAAAAGTAAAGTATGCTCGACCTAGACAACCGCTTGTGCCGAAGCATCACCTCACTTTAGACGCTAGAAAATAACTTGAGCATATGTGAATCTATTTTTCTTCAAAAGATAAAATTCGTCTTTAATTTTTGAGGTATATCGGAATAAGCATGATACTACCTTGGACTGTTTCAGCCCATTGCACTGTTATCTCCTCTGCTCCACGTACCTCAAATTTTAAAGTTGTGTGAATAAAAGAAATTAGAAATTCTAAGTTTCGGCATTTACAATACTTACATAATCGTTAACCTTAAAGAACCGAACCAATATAGATACATGTAAATTTCGTGTGTGGTATTGCATAACTAGCTAAATTGTTAAGGAGTTTTAGAAGTTTATTTATGTTGAGTTTGTTTTTGGTTTTGAGGGGAAGAGGAATAGGTAAGGTCACTAATGTTGATATTAGCCTTAACCCTTCATACTAGCGCTTGCGTTTTTATGAGGTTGAGGGCGGCTTTTATGCACTTTAGTGGTACTGACAACATAAGGTTCTCAACAGAGTAAGGGGCATTCATAGTTCGTTTGTTCTATTTTTGGTATTGAAGTTTGTTTAACTAGATCTCAAGGCCCACAGACTGATGTTCATTCTCTGTGAGTGAGTCGATAGGGAGTTCGCTCTCCGTGGTGTCCAACAACGAGTCTTGCCTCACTCCATTATTAGTACTTTCGTTCTAGCCTTCTGAAACCACGGAATCTTGTGTCTAGTCGATAGACCTAGGCCGCACGTCCACCGAGCTTCGAAACCTTAAATGAGTTTGATATAAGTAAATTTTTAATCTCAAAAGAAAACATTTCTTGGTTTGAATTTTCGAGGTATATCGGAATAAGCATGATACTACCTTGGGCTGTATCAGTCCATTGCACTGTTATCTCCTCTGCTCCACGTACTTTGAAAATTCGAACAAATCATATAGCAATTTAACTAGGGATACATAAAACACACTTTTGATTCGTTTGTTTATACTTGTGAAATTGTGTTAGTGCTATTCTTGTAATATTTCGTGTGACATATATTTGTGTGATATACTTATACTCATTTTCGTGTGATACATATACATACATATTGGAATTTTCGTGTGATTATTTATACATTTACATATTTGAATTTTCGTTGATATATACTCATACTTTTGTGTGATATTTTTACCCTAACACTAACTTATACATTCTAACAATACACGTTTGTTTTTCTTTTTAAAATTCATTGATTAAATACTTGATCTTTTAAAAATTTCAGGTACATGAATGTCCAATTGGTCACGCGACATTAGAGGCCGTTTGTATCGAATTGGAGAGATATACGATCTAGAATTGCCAGCAACTCGAGGTCAAGCACGTTCACCATCACCAGAACATCAGTTTGTATCTCCCACCTCTTCACTTTTTGATAGAAATTTCGTTGCACCACCATCACCATTTCCTCAGAGTCTTCGTGTGAACTTAATCCTTTGTTTCACGAAGAACCAGAGTTTGAGCTACTTCAGAGTCCCATACCAATTCAATATTTGAACTTTGATTTACCTGATCCCATATTTAATATGACTTCATTGAGAGAAGAGAACGGGCAAGTAGATGCGCCACAAGGAGGAGTGGTGAGACCAAGCAATGTGACATATCCTGCTGTTGCACCTGGCAAATCAGCAGAGTTTGAGTTGAAGGGTGGATTTATCCACCAATTGCCCAAGTTCTTTGGACTTAGTGGAGAAGATCTGAATCGCCATGTTCATAAATTTGAGTTCAGATGTGAGTCAATGTGCCCAACTGGGGCGGATTTGCAACATGTGAGGATGAAAGCTTTTCCATTCTCACTTGAAGATAGGGCAGCCGAGTGGTTCTTTGCTATTCCACCTGGCAAGATGACGTCTTGGAATACAATGGTGAAGGAATTTCTCACCAAATACTTTCCTTCATCAAGGGTAACGCAGATTAGAAAGGAGATCACTTCTATCAGACAAGAGCCAGACGAGAGCTTTGATGTGTACTATGATAGGTACAAGTCTTTGGTGGCAACGTGTCCTAATCATGGGATACGTGAGGGTCTTTTGCTGCAGTATTTTTATGAAGGATTACGTCCTTTGGAGCGCAGATTTCTTGATTCAGCAGCTGGAGGATCTTTGATGGAAAAGAGCAAGGAGGAAGTTAAGAACTTGTTGGAGATGCATTTCACTAACCAACAACAGTTCGGGTCTACTTCCTCAAGGCGAGTGAATGAAGCTAGTGGTTTTGAAGAGTCCAATGTTGTCAAGGAGCTTAGGGAAGACATGGGGAAAATCACTCAGATGATGTCCCAAATGATGAAGCAGAAGCATGCCCAAGTTTGTGGGGTGTGTAGCATAGAGGGCCATACGGCTGATGTGTGTCCTCAATTGGGAGGAGGAGATAATTTTGAGGAAGCCAATTCGGTTGGTTTCCAAGGGCAGCAACGTTCCAATTTCCCAAATTTCAATCCAAGGTACAACGATCACCCTAATTTTCGTTGGGCCAACAATAGCAATGTTCAGAACCCTCAACCATTGGCGCCACCACAAGCAAACCAAGGAGGCATGGCGTTTCAACCAAGACCTCAAGGGCAATTCCAAGGATATGCAAGACCTCAGCAACAATTCTACAACAACAATGCTCAAGCATCATCGAACCCTAATTATGATGCAATGCTGAAGTCTTTGAATGATGCAACTCACACATTGTTGCAATCTACAACTTCCAACACTAAGGATATTTCTGAGTTGAAGAATCAGATGGGGAAGGTTGTGGATTTTATGGGGCAAATCCAAGAGCAAGAGAGGTTACCTGGAGGAGTGATCCCTAACCCCAAAAATGAGCAGGCAAAGTCAATCACCACAAGGAGTGGTAAAGTCTTGAAGGGGCCGAGTGTGGGAAAGACAAGAGAGGACGTGATGGTGGAGTGTGATGATGTTGATGCCGAGCATGAAGTGATACACGGCAAAGGTGAAGTGGCACACGGCAAAGAGGCCGAGAGAAATAATGAACCGAGCAAAGAGGAGCTCGACGTGATGAAGAAGAGGGACATGGAAAAAGATCCCGCAACCTCAGAAACACATAAGGTAAAATCTAATTCAAGTGGTTTAGTTATTACTAACCAATCTTCTTGTTTACCTTTTCCTTCCAGATTTGCTAAATCGAAGAAGGACAAATCTGATGAAGAGGTGTTGGACATCTTTAGGCGTGTAGAGGTTAACATCCCCCTTTTGGAATGCATCAAGCAAATTCCAAAGTATGCCAAATTTCTAAAGGAGCTGTGCACAACAAGAAGGCATACAAGGGAGGAGCAGGTGGTGAAGATGAGTGAGACGGTTTCAGCCGTTCTCCAGAGGAAGCTTCCACCAAAAATGAAAGATCCTGGCAGCTTTACTATTCCTTGTATAATTGGACAATGTTGTTTCTCTAATGTTTTGCTAGACCTTGGAGCGTCAATTAATGTGATGCCCTATAATGTTTATAAGTCTCTAGGTCTAGGAGAGTTGAAGAGAGACAACGTAATTATTCAATTGGCTGACAGATCTAACAAATATCCTGAGGGATATGTGGAGGATGTTCTTGTGCAAGTTAATAATCTGATATTTCCTGCAGACTTCTATGTGCTATATATGGAAGAGTCGCCTCTAAATTCCACTCAACTATTGTTGGGGCGACCATTTATGAGGACAACAAGAACGAAAATAGATGTTGCTGAAGGCAACCTCACCATGGAGTTCGATGGTGAAGTGATAAGCTTCAACGTTTATGAGGCTATGAGGTATCCAATTTCTGACTTAAAACCTTGCTATGCTATTGATGTAGTTGATTCTTTTGCGCAGGTTTTGTCAGAAACTTTGGATCAATAGCAACTAGCTATTGAGCAAGGGGCTGGAATTGACGCATTAGGGGAGGAATTATCCAAGGAGGCACGGCTTGAACTTGAGCCGAGCATTATGAGTGTTGTTGCCGAGCTAGAGGCAACGCCCCACGTGAAAAGGTCATGTCATTTTATGTCAATTCCCATTTCCACTAACAAAATTCTACCATCTGTGGAACAGGCCCCTATTTTAGAACTGAAGGTGCTTCCCAACCATTTGAAGTACGTGTACTTGGGAGACGATGACACACTACCAGTTATTGTGTCATCACAGCTGAGTGAGCAGCAGGAAGCACGTTTGACTAGCATGCTGAAGAGGAACAAGACCGCCATTGGATGGACGTTGGCGGATATCAAGGGAATCAGCCCTACAACTTGTGTCCATAGGATCTTACTTGAAGAAGGAGCCAAGCCTACTAGGGAGGGTCAGAGACGTTTACACCCCCTTATGATGAAGATTGTGAAGGACGAGGTGATCAAATTGCTGGATTGTGGAGTCATTTATCCCATTTCAGATAGCCAGTGGATTGCACCTGTCCAAGTTGTACCCAAGAAGAGTGGAGTCACAGTTGTGAAGAATGACAAGGATGAGCTCGTGCCCCAACGATTAGTGACTGGTCATAGGATGTGTATCGACTACAGAAAGCTGAATGCTACTACTCGAAAGGATCACATGCCTTTGCCTTTCATGGACCAGATGTTGGAGAGACTAGCTGGGCACGAATTCTATTGCTTCTTGGATGGGTACAACGGTTACAAACAGATATGCATTCACCTAGATGATCAGGAAAAGACGACGTTCACATGTCCCTTTGGTACGTTTGCCTATCGACGCATGCCTTTTGGTTTATGCAACGCACCAGGTACATTTCAACGTTGTATGTACTCATTATTCTCTGATTATATTGAAAATATCATTGAAGTCTTTATGGATGATTTTAGTGTTTATGGAAAAGACTTTGATGCATGTTTAGAGAATTTGGAATTAATCCTGAAAAGATGTGTAGAAACTAACCTTGTGCTTAATTGGGAAAAATGTCATTTCATGGTAAAACAAGGGATAGTTTTAGGACACATAATTTCTACAAAGGGTATTGAGGTAGATAGGGTCAAGATTGATATTATGCTTCACTTACCCTCCCCTACTACTGTAAGGGAGGTACGTTCGTTTCTTGGCCATGCAGGTTTTTACAGGAGGTTCATCAAGGATTTTTCGTTGGTGGCCAAGCCCATTTGTGCCTTATTGTAGAAGGATGTTCCATTCATATGGGACAAAGGGTGTGAAGATGCATTTGTGAAGTTGAAATTGCTATTGACGACAGCACCTATCATGGCGCCACCAGATTGGACGCTACCTTTTGAGATCATGTGTGATGCTTCAGACTATGCAGTTGGAGCAGTGCTTGGACAGAGAAAAGAGAAGAAGCCGAATGCTATTTATTATGCTTCTAGAACACTTAATGATGCTCAATTAAATTACTCTACTACTGAGAAAGAACTGTTGGCTGTTATATTTGCTTTAGAAAAATTTCGTTCATATCTTTTGAATTCTAAATTGATTGTTTATTCTGATCATGCAGCCCTTAGATATCTGATGAAGAAGAAAGATGCTAAGCCACGCTTGATTCGATGGATTCTCTTACTCCAAGAGTTTGACATCGAAATCAAGGACAAGAAGGGGAGCGAAAATGTTGTGGCGGATCACTTGAGCAGAATTGTGAGAGAGGAGGAAACGTTGCCACTTCAGGAAACTTTCCCAAATGAGCAGTTTTTTCGAGTGGACACAAAAGAACCTTGGTATGCAGACATTGTCAATTATTTAGTTACTAAAACTTTTCCAAGTACATGTTTGCAGGCAGCCAAGACGAGGATCAAAAAGAATGCAAGACACTACATATGAGACGATCCATATCTGTGGAGGACTTGTAGTGATCAAGTTATAAGACGTTGTGTGCCACAAGAAGAGCATAGGCCGATCCTTGCATTTTGCCACAATGAGGCGTGTGGAGGACATTTTGGAGCTAAGAGGACAGCCCTCAAGGTATTAGAAAGCGGATTTTATTGGCCCACGATTTTCAAAGATGCATACACATTTTGTATGACATATGATAGGTGCCAAAGGACAGGTAACATTGGTAAGAGAGACCAAATGCCCCTAACTCCTATAGTCATTGTCGAAATTTTTGATGTATGGGGTATAGATTTTATGAGACCTTTTCCTTCATCTAAGGGCTTTCTCTATATCTTGTTGGCTGTTGATTATGTGTCTAAATGGGTGGAGGCGAAAGCCACAAGGACTAATGATTCTAAAGTTGTTGCAGGTTTCTTGAGAACTAACATATTTTCCAAGTTTGGAGTACCTCGTGTGCTTATAAGCGATGGAGGTTCTCATTTCTGCAACAGAACAATAGAGGCTTTGCTCAAGAGATATGGAGTCACCCATAAGGTATCCACACCTTATCATCCTCAGACGAGCGGAATGGCGGAAGTGTCCAACAGAGAGATCAAGAACATATTGGAGAAAACTGTGGGCCCATCAAGGAAAGATTGGAGTGACAGACTTGATGATGCACTTTGGGCTTACAGAACGGCATATAAGACACCCATTGGGATGTCTCCATTTCGGCTTACATATAGCAAGGCGTGCCATCTTCCAGTAGAGTTGGAGCACAAGGCGTGGTGGGCGGTCAAGCAATTCAACATGGAACTTGACAAGGCTGGACTTCACAGGAAATTACAATTGAGCGAGCTTGAGGAAATCAGGAATGAAGCATATGATGCTACGTGGATTTACAAGGTGAAGACGAAATTGTATCATGACAAGATGATAAGAGGCAAAACGTTTCATATTTGCCAAAAAGTCTTGTTATTTCATTCTCGTCTTAGATTATTTCCTGGAAAATTGTGTTCTCGTTGGGTTGGGCTATATATTGTTGCTAATGTGTTTTCTCATGGTGCTATAGAAATTCAGAGTATTGAAACAGGAAAAGCGTTCAAGGTGAATGGTCATCGACTTAAACCTTACTATGAACCTTTTGAGGAGCACACCATTGAGGAGATACAATTTAGAGACGCACCAAGATCCTGATGATATGAAGAAGAGTCTAGGCTGAGTAGACTATAAACATTAAGCGCTGCATGGGAGGCAACCCATTTCAACCAAAATTGTGAAGGAGCCGTCTACGAGAGTTTGAATTTCTAAATCCCTAAACTCTTTCTAGTTGAATTGTATAAATGTGGAACTTGTGAATTATCAAATGCTTAGAAATTACTACATAATTTTTGTGTAACATTGAGGACAATGTAATTTTCTAAGTGTGGGGTAGGGATACATGTTTCACATGTTTGTTTTGTTTTTGTCTTTGTTTTGAGTCATAAAAAGAAAAGAAAATAAAAAATCAGAAAATCAGAAAAAAATTAAAAATTTCGTAGCTTTTTGTTTTCGTTGCTTTTTAATTTTTGTTTTCATTTTTGAGTCTTAGAATGCCCCTAAATAGTCGATGATGAATATATCTTTGAATGCATAGATGATGGTTTTGCATAATCTTAAAAAATTAATTGTGAGTTTCATGGACATTGTGATTGGTATGAACATTTGAGACTTGGATTTATTTGTGTAATAAGCATGCATGTTTGTGTTGATTTTGTTCCATAATAACCTGTGTGAGCTTTGATGCCATATACTTTTCTTCTTGAGTGATAAAAATGGGCAGAATTTTTCAAAACTTCATTATTTTTTTGATTATTCAATGACTTTGTGCCATAGCTTTTAATGAACTCTAGAATGCTAGAACTTGCTCTTGATAATTTTTGAGACTATTATTCATGAAATGCCTTGATTTTGAAAAGGATTGAAAAGATCATTTTAGGATTACCACCAATGCCAAATAAAGCTTATGCCTAATTTGTGCCCGTCGTGGGACTCCTTAGTTTTAACCCCTTTGAGCCGACATTGTGCCATTTTATTTCATCACCATGATACACTTTCCTTGAGCTTAGAACAGTTTATCCTTTCCATTGTTGTCAAGACTTGGTAAAGTTTAATTGGAATTTGTTATTTGAAGTGATGTTGTGAAGTAAGTGTGGGGTAAAACTTATCCAATTGCATGAAAAGAATTGCATGAAAAGAATTGTGTTGCCGAAATAAAGAAAAGAAAAGAAAATTGGGCAGAAAAATTTGAAAGAAAATCCGATCCGAGAATAAGAAAAAAATTGGAGATTTCGGCAACTAAAATAATTGGATGAGTTCTTGTGGTGAATTTGGAATTGTATGATTATTTGAAGGTCTAGCATTGTTATACTTGACCTTTGTTCATATTCACTATGTAATGGGGAAGAAAAAGAGTGAAGTTTGGGCCCAACATGATAAAATTTGGCCCTTGGAGTGAAGTCATAAGGAGTATTGAATTTTGCTAAGTCTTGGTGACATTTTATCACCACTATCCTAAATGTGAATGCCTTATGCCAATCCCCATTATCACCTTTATGTTGATCTTTTCATGATTCCTAAAATGGGTGAACTTTGATTTGTGGAGATTTTTGTCAAGAGTTGAGCTTATGGCTTTGGTTCATTGGTGTACATAGTTGTTACATGAAGTTTTTCCAGAAAATTGATTCACAAAGTGCTTTTATTTGATGAAATATGCGAGCTATTTGTTGCCTTACAATCTGTTCTCTTGCATATACTATGAGTGAATTGCCATATCATGAGTGAAAAGAAGAGAGTATGCCTAGTGAGGAGGATGAAATCAACATAACATGTCATTGCTTGCGATTTTCGTTTCTTACTTGTTCATGCTTTGATACATGTCTATGACGCTTGGGATTATTGTGCTTACATTGAATGCTTAACTTGAAAGCTATGTGTTTAAAGATCCTGAGACAATTATTTAGGGGCAGTAGTATTGAGTCTTTTTGTTTTGTTTTGCTAGGGACTAGCAAAGAATAAGTGTGGGGTAGTTGATAGGAGCACAATGTGCGACATTATTAATGTGTTATTATCCCTTATTTATGCTTTGTTAAGTCTATTTAGAGTAAGATAGAGTCATAATTTAGTTTAGTGTCATTTCGGAAGAGTTTTGGAGAATGTGTGCTTAATAATCAGAAAAATGACTAAGTATAGAAATCTGGAAATAAAGCAAAATATGTCTTTTTCGTGATTTTGAGGCTCGTGCTAAACTGATCTATCCTTTTCTAAATTTGATGAAATTTGGTATGCATATAATTGGGAAGCTAAAGTATATTGTGTCAAAATTTCAGATCAATCGGAGTTTGGGAAGTTACCCAAATGAAGGCTGCAACTTGGCCGTTTGAGCAAACCAATCCAGGGACTACCAGGATTTTCCTGGGACTGTGTCCTGACTTCCAGAATTTCTGTGGGACACATCGCTTGGAACCAGAGAACGTGTCATACACCGTTGGAAAGCTCTACGAGTCTAGTTTCTCTGAGACTTGAAATCGCATCAATCGGAGGTCTGAAGAAAAAGTTATGCCAGTTTGAATGCAAGAAGGTCAAGTCTGCCGAAAGAAGAAAACCTAAATCGAGTTCTACATGGATTTGGCTTACGAATGTGGACTGAATTCCATCCTTTGTGCAAGATTTTTGGCTGAATTAATTCATGGAAAACCTAAAGAGATATTGCTCAATTATTCAGTCATTAGCTTGGGAATTTTCGGCAGAAAATAGAGGAAGAAAATCGCAACAAATCCTGATCAAATTCGGCAGAATTCCTGTGCACGTCATCCAACTTCCACAGACTCTCCCGGACAGCTCACAATGAATCAGAATTCGAGTCTTATATGGATAGAAAGCTACGGGAGTCTAGTTTCCAACCCAACTGGAATCACCTCAATATCTATTTTCTAGAGAAAGATATTCCATAATCTTCACTCGAAGGTCAAATCTGCCAGCAGGATAAGTTTGAGAAAAACTAGGTTTTGTAAACCCTAGCTGCCTCCCTTGCCTCTATAAATACCACAACATAATTTCAGAATACTCATCATCTCTCTCTCTCACATAAACTTGCCGAACCTCTGCCAAAATATCTCCATAAATTCTTACCAAGAACCAAGGCCGAACCATCCATCACCCTTCCACAAAATTCTATCCGATCATCACACCAATCCTTTGCCGAACTCTTGATCAAGGTTGTAATTTGGATTGTAATTTCATGGCTCTTGTTTCTTTGTATTTAAACATTATTTTATCTATGAAATATGTTTGGATTGTTGGTTTTATTTTCGGTATTATTGATTATGCATGGGATTTCCGAATCTTTGTAATAAATGTTTGGTTATTTTGTGTTTGATTACCGAATTATGCATGTGATTTGATTGAATATGTATGATGGGCAGTAGGATTTTATTTGTTTTCTTGAATTAATTAGGTTTATTTCCTTAATTCGTGTGCAACCGAAGGAGATATCTAGATGCATTCGAAAGGCCATGAGTGTTATCTAGGTATTAAATTCATATGCCGATTTAATATATATTGATTCATACGCATGTTATGTTTTGATATGTATTAATCTAAGGGCTCGAGTAATTCTGGAAATTTACATGTCGATGTGGGATGAGTGACGCCATACCTGCTAACATGTTCCAATTCGACATATTGTGCTTATGTGCTATTTGTGTTTAATTTCTACGCGAAGTGTTGTTAAACCGATTAGTACCATGTTTAGGATTATACGCGAAGTTAATTCTAAATACTTGTGATGTTTTGAATAATTAGATGTTCCGCGAAGACTCTAATTAAATTGGAACTTAATTAATCTAGAATCCGATTTTATGCTTGCTGCCCTATTACTTGTTTTAATTTCGTTGCATGTGTAATGAGATTTGTGTTTAGTGATTGTGTGAAAGGTGATGATCAATTGTATATAATAATTTAGGTTTTAGAATTTTGTAAAAATCAGTAGGTAAATAATTATAAAAATCGACAACACCCCCTTAAAGTACAACATTTTGTGTGATTGAGATGCCCTTGATTTCTCCGGATAGAACGATCCCTACTTGTCCTAACTACAATTGACAAAAGAAGGGTATTATGTGTATGAAGTTGTTTTGCAGGTACTTTGTGCTAGGAATAAGCTCCATCAGAAATCCCCATGTAGCTGGCATGCTTTACAGGCTTTGGCATGATCTATTGAATCTTGTACCATGGTGGGCCAGTAGTAGCCGATCCTCTTCAACTGAGCTGCGAGTTTTGGTCCTGCTTGATGGGCTCCACAGATGCCTGAATGAGTGTCTTCGAGGGCTTGTGTTGCCTCTTCCTTTGATAAACACCTTAAGAGTATCCCATCAAAAGACTTTCTGTACAAGGTGTCATTTAAATACATGAATCGGAAGGCTGTCCTCCGTACGTATGCTCTTTTCTTTGGGTCATTAGGCAATTTCCTAGTCTAACAATACTCGATCATGCTCTTTCGCCAATCAAATTCTCCTTCGACCTCAAATACTGTGACTGTGTACGTCTCTTTGACTTCCTTCATTCTTTCAAGTGCAGAAGGTAGTAATCGACGTTCTCCAACTGTGATTTGGATATCTCTTTCCTCAGGTAGGGTTAACGATGCCGCCAAATTAGCCAATGCGTCTGCTTTGTCGTTCTCCGATCTCGGAATGTGACTAACACATACTTCTTGGAATAGGCCCATTAGGTGTTTGACTCTTTGATGGTATGGAATAAGCCTTTCATTTTTGACAGCGTACTCGTCGTTTATTTGTCTGACGATTAACTAAGAGTCTCCATAGACTTGTAACATGCTTATGTTCATCTCAAGTGCTACCTCTAGACCGATGACCAATGCTTCGTACTCGGCAACATTATTAGAGCAAATGGCCATGAGAGAGAACGAGTATGGAATTAAGCCTCCATGTGGCGTAATGAGCACAATACCTGCTCCTGCAGCACTTTTCCTAGCCGCTCCATCAAAATAAAGTTGCCAAGTTGATGCTTCTGTTGAGAAAACTTCTTCATCTGGCAAGTCTTTTGGCAACTCCATGTGATCAGGTACCGGGTGTGCTGCCAAAAAGTCTGCAAGCGCTTGTCCCTTGACGGCTTTTTGTGACATGTACTTGATATCAAACTCTGATAGGAACATAGACCACTTTGCAAGACGTCCTGAAAGTACTGGTTTTGACATTAGGTATCGAAGTGGGTCAGCTTTGGAGATCAAGGTGACATGATGAGCAAGCATATAATGTCTCAGTTTCTGAGCTGCAAAGACTAGGGCTAAACAAACCCTTTCAATGGAGGAGTAATTATGTTCTGCCCCCACTAGTGTCCTGCTCAAGTAGTAGAGAGCGTGCTCTTTTCCTTCGTCATTATTTTGAGCGAGCAGCGCCCCCAGAGATCGCTCGAGCGTTGCGATGTATAAAATCAAAGGTCTTCCTTTGATGGGTGTCATTAATACTGGAGGTTTGAGCAAATACTCTTTGATGTTGTCGAAGGCGTTCTGGCAAGCTTGATCCCATTCAAACGGAACATCTTTCTTCATTAGCCTTGTGAAAGGTTGGCATCTTCCAGATAGGTTTGAAATGAACCTTCGTATGTAGGCTAATCTCCCTTGCATCCCTCTTAACTCTCGTAAGTTTTTGGGAGGAGGCATTTCTCTGATTGCTTTGATTTTAGTGGGGTCAATCTCTATTCCTCTGTATCTGACAACGAAACCGAGAAATTTCCCCGATGTGACCCCAAATGCACATTTTAAGGGATTCATCTTTAATTGATGCTTTCGAAGCCTATCAAAAACCCTTCT
This sequence comes from Potentilla sterilis, assembly GCA_963682095.1. Taxonomy (NCBI): domain Eukaryota; kingdom Viridiplantae; phylum Streptophyta; class Magnoliopsida; order Rosales; family Rosaceae; genus Potentilla; species Potentilla sterilis. The sequence goes on from OY821758.1 coordinate 35,938,870, forward strand.
CATGTCAGCTAAATGGCGCTCTCTTTTCTTTGACTTTACCACCAAGTCATCGACATAGCATTCAACCTTGTCGTGTAGCATGTCATCAAAGATGATTGTCATAGCTCTTTGATAGGTTGCGCCTGCATTTTTTAAACCGAACGACATTACGGTATAGCAATATACCCCTTTTGGTGTGCGAAATGCCGTCAGCTCTTCGTCTTCAGGCACCATTTTGATTTGGTTATAGCCAGAAAATCCATCCATGAATGACATAGCACCGTATCCCGTTGTAGCGTCGACTAAAAGCTCTGTAATTGGGAGTGGGAATTCGTCTTTTGGACACGCGTCGTTGAGGTCTCTGTAGTCGACACAAACGCGGATTTGTCCGTTCTTTTTCTTCACAGGGACAATGTTTGCCAGCCATGTTGGATATTGTACTTCTCGGATAAAACCTGCATCAATGAGTTTATCTACATCAATTTTAATCTGAATAGCAAGCTCTGGGTGAAAGCGTCGAGAAGCCTGTTTTACCCAGCGTTTTTTATCTGAGACTGCTAGCTTATGAACTGCCACTTTTGGATCCAAACCAGGCATGTCTTGATACCCCCAAGCGAAAACATCTTTATATTCCTGGAGGAGCGATTTGTAGCCTACCAATTCATCTGGAGTCAATAACGTACTCACGAATGTAGGTTTCGGATCTTCTACAGTCCCAAGATTGATTTCTTGGAGTTCGTCAATAGTTGCTTGTCCCCCATCTTCCATTTGTGGTGGGGCAGGCTGAGCAGTATCAATGAACTCTGGTGGTTGCTCTTGGTCTGGTTCTTCTTCAAATGAAACACAGTTTACTTCCACTGGCTTATCTGCTTTAGTGACAAAAGGCTTCTTGAATATCACCCGTATTTGTCGTCTAAATCTACATTTCTTGGTCACTTGTACCTTGCTTGATTGTGACGAGGGGGTCCTATTCAAGCGCTTGAGGGCCGAAACGCGAGGTTGAGCATCAACCGTTAATCGCTGAAAAACTGAAACCCGAGGGGGAGTTGCTTTCCCAAACGTTGAAAAACTGAGATACGAGATGAGTTTTCCTTCTGAGGGTTAGAGGTTTCATGTTTCGCCTCGAGCATGCCATTCACATGTTGAACTGTGATCTTGAGTGCATTGTTCTTCCGAACTTTGGGTTTTATCTTTAGTGGAGCAGATGATGTGCTTCGAAATGAGACAACTCGTTTGTTCTGACGTTTATTCCCACCAAGCACTGTAGAGATTATCATGTTGCTCTCAGGAATTGATTGATCAACCCTACGAAGGGGCTTGGTGTAGCTAGTCATGAGTGTCCCCATTGTGTCCTCGACTGGTGTTAGTGCTTTCTGTCCAGGTTCACGCTGATCTTTCTTTAAATACTTGAATATCACCTTTAGTTTTGCTGCTTCTGAAGTTGAAGGCTTTTCAATTTTCAGGGTCGATGAAGATTGTACTGTCACTTTGACTCGAACTGGCCTTTGTGGCTTAGTAATTTCGGTCTTATCTACAGCACCTTCATCTTTTGACGTCTTCCTTGTCTTTGTCGACTGTGGGATAGGTAAAGTCGGGGATTTGTAGAACTTGGCATCTGAATAATTTACTTCTTCTCCTTTGAAGGGGTCCATGTCCGCCAAAACTTTCTTTACCACGCCATCTGCCCCAAACTTGAAGCATTGGTGTAACGTCGAAGGAATAATACCATATGTATGAAGCCAAGGGCGTCCCAATAATATGCTAAAGGATGTTGGGGCATCGATCACATGGAACAGAGCGTCTGAGTATAATTCCCCGATTTCCATTTGAAGTGCAATCGTGCCCATGGCTCTCTGCCCTGATTGGTTGTAACATTGGATTGTCAGTGTTGAGGCGGATAGTTGTTTCGCACTCATCCCCATCATACGTAGTGTTCTGAGTGGTAGAAGATTTACGGCCGAGCCACTAACTAGGAGGATTCGATTGACTGTAGTGTTTCCCACAAGCCCCGTGACATAAAGAGGTCTGTTGTGGTATTCAGATCCTAATAAAAGATCGTCTTCACAAAATAGGATGCACTCCCTACACTTGGCACAAACCCTTGGGATGGTTACAGCAACCTCTGCGACTTCATCTTCGTACAAGTCTGGGCAGGTCAAAGCTTCAATAAGTGCCTCGCGAAGTTCCCTTGACATTTGTAACGCATCAAAGACGCTTAGCAATGCTGGGATCCGCTTCAAATGAGCCAACACATTGTATTTGCAACTTTGCGATGACTCTTTTTTGCGACTTCTAATTTGTTCGGGTTTAGTCCCTGACGACGAGGCCATTGTCGTCTTATCCTTCATCTTTTCTAAGGTGGGTTTTAGCTTTTTGGGGCTACCAGGTGATGTGCTTGACTCCTTCTTTTGGTCTGCACTTGGGATGCTCATACCGGAGCGTAAAGTTATCTTGTGAACTTCAAATTCTGCCTTTTCTGAGTCTATCATTTTCCTCAGTGTCTGAGCCCTCGATGCTCCCAATGGAGACCATACAGCACTGAACTACCTCTTCATTTTCCTCTTTTGGGTGTTCACCTTCAAGCAGCTCCTTAGGTAAGAATTCTCGAAGGGTGATCGGTACTCGTGGTGTCTGTTCATACTCTTCTTCTTCAGGGGTTTGAACCTTTTTAGGCGCTTTCTTTTTCTTCTTTTTACTCTTCAAAGATGGTCTTCCCCTGAATTTAACACCAGTTGGAGTAGAGGACCTTGTATGGAGAGGGTGATGCTGAACGTTTTTGGTTATTGTTTTCCACTCATCGGATGACTCATCTGTTTCCTCATAATCTTCCCAGATGTTGAGGCTAGGAGCAGTCATTAGTTCGTACAAACTCGGCATTTTGGGATTCCCATAGCCAGGCATATTTGGGTATGCATGAACAATTTTGACTTCATTGTCTACTTGGAAAGCCACCTTTATAGCACCCTCTGGGAGCGAAACTGTTGGAGTTTTTGCTGCTGACGCACCCATTGAAAGACCCTCTTCGATCATGTTTGCAGATGCCGATGTGTGGGGAGATGAGTCAATCTCTATTTCTTTATTATTGATCATCTCGTGGATTTTGTCTTTGAGGACATAACAACCCTTCAGGGTATGACCGATCAGCCGATGATACTTACAGTATTTTGGGTCGTTAGTTTTGTTCATTTCAGCTGGGAGTTTTGATTCTGGGAGTTTTATTGCTTTCGCTGCCATGAGCTCACTAAAGATCGAGTCGATATCATCATCGTCAAATGAGTACTTGACTTGTCTTCTCTCTGTTAGTGAAAGATTCCGTGGTCGCTCGTCCCTTTCCATGTTGTTACTATTACCACCTTCATGCCTTCTTTCTGTTTGGATAAAGGTAGCCATTGATTCTCCCTTATTGGATGTTGGTTTCTTGGCATCAGCTCTCCTTTCATTAGTCTGAAACTTTGGAGTTAATGTCTTTGTGCGAGCAATTTGGCGTTCCACGTTACTTGCCTTTGACACCAAAGCATCAAACGTTTGGGGTTCTGCAGTGCCTATATATGTTGCAATTTCCGGGAGTAGGTTATTGGCACACATTTGGACCGCGGACTGTTCGGATAACTTCTCAGGACATTGGAGATTCAAACTCCTCCATCTCGTAATGAAGTCATTGGCATTTTCACCAATCTTTTGTCGTGCGTCAGCTAGGTCGATAATCGAGACCTTCTTCTTCGAGTTGACAAATTGAGCTAGAAATGCTCTTTGCATGTCATCCCATGTTATTATAGACCCTTGTTCAAGCTGAGTGTACCAGGTGAATGCTGACCCCTTGAGAGATTGGACAAATTGCCTGACTAAGAAAGCATCCAACTGAGACGTCTCTCCATAAGCTGAGTAGAAGTGGGTCAGATGTTCTTGGGGTGAACCATTTATTCCATCAAATTTGTCAAAAGGAGGCCTTTGGTACCCCTTAGGGAATGGTATAGCGTCATAGTGAGGAGGGTACGGCTTTCGGTATCCAACGACAGGCGGATTCAAAGACCCTTGGAATTGTTTGACGGCTTCGGTAATCATTGTCTTGACATCATCTGGCGTCATTGTATTCGAGAAGCCTGATGGACCTGGTCCGCTAACGTCCTTCTGTTCCATGTATTGTTGGAAGTCGTCTTTGTGCTTTTCCTTGTTTGCCATTAAGGTTAATTGTGAAAGCAAGGTTGATACTTCAGCCTCCTTCTCGGCCAGTTTTCTAGCGGTTTCTGCTTCTAACTCAGCGCGCTTCCTGGCCTCTTCTTCTTGTCTCCGAGCTGCCTCTAACTCAAGTTGAGCTAACCTTCTCTGCAGCTCTACCAGCTGTTCTTCTGGCGTTTGTGGATTTGCCACTAGGACTTGCTCATTTTCTGGTTCTTTGATTATAGTGTTCTTCGAACCTTGTGGTGTGCCTTTTGTCAACAATGGGGATCTATTTCCCGCTTTTGCTTCAAATTCGGACACTTTTTCGACCACAGATACCCCCTCATATAGTGGGTTGATATTACTCCAAGATGCTTCATCTTCGGAGGCGGTTCCCACTGACGAGGCATCTCCTTGTGATTTTTTAGCTTTGCTACGAGTAACTGGTCCTAGGTATGAATCGCCTCCAAAAACTAGAAACTGTCTGCCCTTTGTCGCTTTATCCCTTCCTCGTCCTTTGGATGATGTTTCAAGGGCCATGACTACTCCCTCAGCTATCGACCTTGCATCCACATTAGTTTGTTGTGAAGAGGTGGTGGACCGTGGAGATGCCGGAGCTTCGTCCTCTTCAGTTGAGGTCACCATCACATTTGCGGTAGTAGGTAGGTAGACTGGGATATCGCCAACCATGACATATGGTAAGGTGCAGGGTCTCGGGGGTGAAGAAATTTTGTGGACCTTGCCAGGTGCTACCTGAGGTGATGTGAATTGAGCGACTTCTGCCAGAATGGCTTCTATCGTCTTTGTCTGGGCCTCTCTTTTCCTCTGGGCCCTCGCCGCTCTTTTCCTCTGGTTTCTCATAGCATTTCTGGATGGATTTTTGCCAATCTGTGTCTTGACAACTTTCACCACTTTGTTGTTGTTCTTGGCTCCTAGCACAGACTTGATTGTACTGCGGGTGACTGGTGTATGGAAAATTACAAAGGACATGCAATGACCAGACCTCTTGGTGTCGTTCGCTGGGAGCTTGTGGAATAATACTGTTACTTGTGGTGCCATTTGTTTCGTCTCCTGTACACACACAAAATACATTAGTAATTTCAAAAGGAGATGAAAGGGAGAATGGTTCCCCAGCAGAGTCGCCAAAAATTATGTTGAGCAAAAATTGTAAATAATATACTCGACACAATTTCATCTTATCTCATTATTTTGAAATAAGACTTTTATTATGTTAAGTTCGGATTCATTCAAGACAATATATGTCTCTTAATTATAACTCCTATATTTCAAGGAGAAAACCCTTTGATTCCAAATACGAAGAAAATAACGTATGTGGAGTGTGTGTGTGTGTGTGTGTGTGTGTGTTTGTTTGTTTTTGAAGCTGCACCCGGAAATATGAGTGGGTTGCCTACGTACCCTTGGAGAGGGATCAAACCACTCGTAGTTCAAGAGTTCCAATGAGTGAATGACTCACTGGACAAGTTTGGCTTTTTGGATAGGAGTAGTGTTTAGGCTACTTTGAAAGACGGATTTGACAAACCAGGGATTCAGGTGAATTTTTACTGGTGGAGTCAGAGATTCTGTTTAGAATTGTGGTTGCGCCTAGATTTAAATCTAGACTGCCTACATACCCTGTGAAGGGATCAAACCACTGTAGTTCGAAATTTGGGATTTAAATGGGTAGATGACCCATTTGTTTGGAATTCGTGTTTGAGACATTTGTGAGGGTGTAAAGCCCTCAAGTCTGCTTTCGATGCAATATGGGAATGATTTGCTTTTTCTGGTGCTTGAGTGAATTTGACTGTAGGGCCAAGGATTTGTCTGGCGAAGTCAGGGATTCGATTTGAAATATGTGGTTGTATCTAGTGGGCCGCAAGATTGCCTACGTACCCCTTTTGAGAGATCAAACCGACCGTAGTTCATAATTTGGGTTTACGATTTTGTATCGATATTTAAGCTCAACAGATGTATGTAGAACTTGAATCTGTCAAGCGTATTCTTTTTGAACATCCAATTTGGTAGAGTATCTGCCAGGCTTTGCAACGGGCTTCAGAGTTTAGTGGACGGATGTTGTGGTAGAGTATCTGCATATTTAATTTGGACACCCAAGTGTCGAGTTTTGTCGTAGACAAGATTTCTGTCGTCTTTTACTTGTTGACGAGTACTCTGACTGGGCTTGTGGGCTTGAAATTTGTCGTTGGCCCAATAAAGCCCAAAACTTGATCAATCTATCATGCTTGCGTCTCATTGAAGTTTAACTCTTGCTTTTCAATCTCTGACCTCCGAAAGCTTCTGAAAGATTATTTGCTAAGCACTTAATCCTCCTCCTCATCTCTATCATAATCCCCATCTCCAGCTAGAGAATGAATTGCATTGAAATCCAAACACATAAACCCGATTCCCAGGTGGAGTCAATGAGTGACCTGTATAAATGGGAGGCATCCATCCCATATTCTGTACTTCTTTACATTGTTGTCGAGCATGCGTATTGGGTAAGAATTTCTACTGACTGGGCTTCTCTAATTTCTTGTGAGGATTGTGCTCAGGCAATTAATTCTTTGGCAGCATTCTTCGTCGAGGTTCGAAAGATTCTGGCTTCTAATCTGTAGCAGGGTTCGGCCGAGTTTGGCGATTGAGCTTCATGAAATCGGTGAGTATCAATTCCCATTGGTTTGGGTGAGGTTTGATTTATAGCCACCCATGAATCTCAAATTTTTAATTAAGAATTCCATCCTGTGCATGTAGGTGTATCAATCATCAATTAGATAATCACCGCTCCACCGTCTCGGCTTTGGGAAGGCAACCACCTGGACATTTGTGTACTCCCAGTAGGTGTATCGATCATCAATTAGATAAATCATCACTCCACCGTTTCGGCTTTGGAAAGGTAACCATTTGATTATGTTGCTTTTGTGAGTTCGTGTTTGTTTCATTCACAGCTTGCCACCATAGCCTAGGTGAAGCATAGCACTTTGCAACCTGCATGGGGAGGCTAATGACTTGCATTTGTATAATTGCATTACATGTATATGTATGATTGTCAATTAAGGTGAAAACTGAAACACGTTTTGACAATCCTTGGCTTGTATGCAGATTCCAAGTTTCTTTCTCCACAGGACTTTGAAAGATTCTGTGGCATTGAACTTAGGATCTGTAGAGATGGTGTCAGGTGGCTGGATTCGTGCCATTCCAATTTGCAGAAACAACCTCTCCTTCTGATGTGGATTCGTGACAGGTGCTTGTATAAAAGACATCACTGCATCGTCGTCAAGGTCCCACATTCAACTTTGCATTCTTGCTTTGTTTACTATCTGAGCTTCATTGATGCAGTCCTCTTGGCTCCTAGCAATGTTGGAGTATATCTTAACAATTCTAGGTGCCTGCACAGGTCTTGAATGTATTGGCCACTGCATGAGGAGTTGGAACAGATCACAAGCAAGCATTTATATGGACATCTTTGCAGCAACTCATGATTCTGGTAACATCCGTGGCGCGACTCCCCCGTTGCACAGCTACTGTAACTTTAGATGTAGCTTTTGATGTATGACTACTGTATTTGCAGGCTCGAAGCATCGCATCAACCGTATAATAGTCAGTTTGTCATCGTGAACTCAAACAAGTGTGACAGAGCCCTTTAAGACGCAGCCATTCTCCGAGAGTAGGCTGAAAAGGATAACACACAAGTCAAGGACACAGAGACAAAACGACACAGGTGAGCCTCTTTTCTTCCCCATCTTTTCATCCAAGCCTTGATAAACTCCTTTTTGCGTACCATGCTTCTTGTTCTATATTTGTTTGGCTGTTTTGGTGGGTGATGGTGAAGAATTAGGAGAAAAGTTGCTTCTGGTGTTGAATAAGAGGAGGGTTTTTATTTTTTTGAGGCATGAATTGCACTCATGGAGACATCAGCAAAGATAAACAAGAAAACTGAGAATAGACCATGGAGTAACGGCGAGATACCTGTAGTTCTGAATTTGGGGCCTTCTCGTCGTGTGATGACAATCTCCAGGTAACAATCAGATCTCTCTTGTTGTTTTCTTTTTTGTCTCCTTTGGTACGTACAGAGCCTCTTCTCACTCTTCTTTCTCTTCTCTCCTTTCTCTCCGTTTCTCTCCTTCTGCAGATTGCTCTCAATATATAGAGGTGCCGAAAGAGCTAGATAAGCTGCTTTTGAATTTCAAATTCTGGTAGAGATGATGAAGATAAACCATTGGAAACTCATTTGCTTTGACCCGGCTGCCAATTTTATCTCTTGAATTTGAAAAACTCACATCCCTTCCTCTGATGTATATTCTGTTTTGAATTTGTCAACCATAACTAACTCTCCTAAATTTAAGAGATTATCATGACTTTTGTTTAAAGCTTTTATCTCTTAATAATTATCGTTCAACAGTGATTTAACTTGGTTCCAAAAGACTTTGTTAAATTGCATGATTAGTTAGTTTCTTGGTAGTTTCACCAAAGCACTAGGGAGATATTTGTCCATCATGTTTTCACATCATTTATGGGTTACATTTGTCCATAAGTCTCTATTCCTCTCATTGATCTAGTCTCTACACTTGTTAGTTTAGTTTGCTTTAGTTTTAGTTTGGCTTTAATCTAGTTAAAATCAACTAAGTCGATTCACTACCACTTGTTAATACCATCCCCATAATCATTTGCTTCCAAAGGGCTAAGGTTGTGAATTGTAAAAAGGTAGATGCATGTCTTTTCTAGGTTTTATTTCGCGATCATCTGGTTAGGGTAGAGTTACTCAATCCCTTGGGTACGATATTCTTATTTTTTCCCCCTATACTAAAACTTGACCTCCTATTCTTAAGAGTAGGAAGCATCATAAATTTGCACATAATATTAGTTAGGTGATGCAACCAACAAGTTTTTGGCGCCGTTGCCGGGGATTGAGGTAAGACTCAATCCCTATTAGGTTGCCGTGGGACTAGAAAACTCATTTCTTCTTTCTATTTATTTGATAGTTTGTTGTGGTAGTTTTATTTTTGAAATTACTACAAGTACTTTGGGTAAGTGAGTTTGTAAATTTTGGTAAGAAAATGATAAATTAAAGTGCAAATTGGAAATGGAAATTGTTCTTGCCAAGTTACTACTTAATTACTACTTGTGTAATTTCACCTTTTAGTTGGTTAAAATTTGTATATACTTTGTACATTAATTATTTAGTTATTTTTCTTTTGAATTATAGATTGATTTGAACTTGTAAATTCTAAAGTAAAAGGACTAGGGGTTTTATCCTTGTACCGTCGAGTTTATTCACTCTTCACAACTAGGCGCATCCGATTGAGTTTACTCAAGAGGAGTTACCGAAAAGTTGAGTGTTAGACAACACCCAAGGATCGAATGCCTCTTCCATTTTACTAAGTGAATAGAATTTGGATTTTCGTAACGTATAAGTTTATCACTCTTCACAACTAGGCTCACCTTAGTAGGATTACGATGACAAGGTAGAGGCAAGGGATTCTATCCTGGGTGTTGCGCCGTGTACTAAATGAGCCTCACTCTACAAAAGTCGCACCTACTCATTACCTTGCCATAATCCGAAAAGAGTTACCGAAAAGAAGAGTGTTAAGATAGTGCATAATTTGGAACTATGCCAATTTTGTTACATTTTAGTTGGAACTACGCCAACTTGAAAATCCTTATCCGGTTTGCTTTTCTATTTACAAGTTTTGATTGGTTTCTAATTTTATGGACCTTGTTAATGTCCTTAAACTAAAACTCGATGTGGCGGACTCCAACGGAAAGAAGAAATAAGGAGATGATCTTTAGATTTGAGGAGCTGGGCCGAAGGTAAGGGAATGTGGTAAACGCCCAAGTGTGAGGTGCCTTTGGTTCTATATGCATGGAGCTTAATGAATGACAAGTGCCCAACGGGGCCTTTTAAGGTTATCACCATCGAAAATATGCATTATGGAGCTTAAAGGAGAGTCGACAAAGAGTTTGCATTTTCTAATCCCTCACTCTAATTTTCCTAAGCATGGTTTGTTATGTTTGTGTTTTTCATGTTAATAAACTTGTGGCATTGAGTGTTAGATAGTCGTTTCACCCTTGGTCAATGGATAAAACACAAAAGATTTAGCTTTCATTGAAAGGGTTATCCAAAGTTCAAGTGTGAGGTGGCTACCTTCTCTCTCTCTTGCCTTGTGTTAGTTTGTAATTTTAAATGCTAGTTGTCGCCTTAATGATGCATGCTCCCCAAAACATTGATAGGATCTTAATAGCTTCATACCACATTAAGGACTATATGATGTTTTAAGTGTGAGATGTTTATTAGGCAAATGTGCTAATTAGTTTGTTTTGGCTAGATAGTCGTTTCACCCACTACCAGAAAAAAGGCTTTTCCCGACGAAATAAAAAAAAACGGCCGACGACTAAAAATTTTCGTTGGTAATTCCATAGAATAGCCGACGATTTTATTTTTCGTCGGTAGAAAAACAAAATCGTCGGCCATAGTTTGGGAATAGCCGACGATCCTTTTTTTTCGTTGGTATAAACAAAAATCGTCGGCTATATTCAGATTTCAGTCGACGATTTGGATTTTCGTCGGCCTTTCTCTGAAACATTAGCCGACGAAAACTTTTGAAATTTTAGCCGACGAAATTGTCATTTTCGTCGGCTATAAGTCTATATTTTCAGATCTAGACAGCAGCTGCTCATTTAAAAAAAACGAAAAAAAAAACGGGAGAAAGAGTGAAAAATCTGTGGGTATTGTTGAAATCCGTCCTCTCTTACATTGTGGAGCTATATATAGCTACGTATATGTGTATATATGTTGATTTTGAGTTTTAGTTGAGTTGATTTTGAGTTTTAGTGATTTTGATTTAGTAAGTGATTTTTTGTTTTGTTGTTGTTTTAGTGTTAGAATGTATGTATATATGTTGATTTTGAGTTGTAGTTGAGTTGATTTTAAGTTAGAGTTTAATTATGTGTTTTAATTTGATGTTATTTTAATTAGTGTTAATATATATATATATATATATATATGTGTGTGTGTGTGTGTGTGTGTGTGTGTGTGTGTGTGTGTGTGCATGTGTGTGTGGAGTTTAATTATACATATATATATATATATATATGTTAATTAATAGTTGTTGATAGTGTAATTAACTTAAATAATGGTTATTAATGGTGTATATATATATATATATATATATATATATATATGAGTTGATGTTGATAATAATATATATTATAATTTAATTAATTATTAAGGATATATATATATATATATATATATATATGTATGTGTTAATTAATTTCTTATTAATTAAAGTTATATATATATATATATTATTTTCAGGCTATATATGGATCCGGATAAGAGTTGGATTTCGCTTCTAAGGCATGACCGACGATACACTACAGGAGTTGTGAATTTTTTGCAGTTCGTCGAGGAAAATGCAAACGGGAATGAATACCATTCTTGCCCGTGCAATAAATGTAGGTGTCGCAGTGATATGTGTCGATTTCTGATTAGGACAGTATGGGAGCACCTAAAGAGTAATGGGTTTTGGCCGAAGTACACACGTTGGATATATCACGGTGGCCATCATTAGATGGATCGCATGATCATGGGCAGTTTTTTGAGGCGGGCAGTAATAGTACATCCAACGATCCAACAATGGCATTCGTCAACGACGTGTTTCCTTTTGAAAGTGGTGTACGTGGGGAACAATATATGCATGACCCGGTGCAACCCTTCCCACAAGTTGTCAACACTGCTGCCTTTGACAAGTACAACAAACTGATTGCATTGCAACAGACCCCTGTGTCTTCAAGTTCTGAGAAGACAGTTCTTGAAAGTGTGATGGAGGTAATGAGGATTAAAGTCGAGACAAAATCGACTATTAGGCAAGTGGATGAATATCTACAGTACACTTCTTCGTTGTTGGAGGAGGGTCATCGTAATCCTACCAATCACCGTAAGGTCCGAAGTATCCTCAAAGATCTAGGGTTTTCCTACATTAAGATCCATGCATGCGCATTTGACTGCATTCTCTTCTGGGGTAAAGATGCAGAAGGGAATGACCTTGCTAGCCTTTACGCATGTCCGATATGTCATTCTGATCGATATAAGTTGACGGGAGCAGGCAATAGGAAACCTGTGAAAGTGCTTCGGTATTTTCCATTGGGAGATAGGCTTGAGCGGTTGTACATGTCAGAAACCACCGCAAAAGCTATGAGATGGCGCGGTGAGCGGGACTTGGGAGACGCAGATATCATGACACACATCTCTGACGGAGCGGCTTGGAAGCATATAAACAATGAGTTTCCTCATTTTGCGTCAGATGTCAGAAACGTCAGGCTCGGGCTCTCAACCGATGGGTTCAACCCTTTCGGCGCCATGAGTCTTTCATACAGTATATGGCCGGTGATTTTGGTACCTCACAACCTTCCTCCATGGATGTGCATGAAGAAGGAATATAATATGTTGACGTTGTTGATTCTGGGGCCTGGTTACCCAGGGAAATGTCTCGATGTGTATATGAGACCATTGATTGAAGAGCTTAAGGTATTGTGGGACGTTGGTCATCCCACTTTTGACAAGTACAAGAAGGAGACGTTCTAGATGCATGTCATGGTTATTGGTACCATCAGTGATTTTCCTGCTTATGGGATGTTGTCGGGCAGCGTTGTTAGGGGATACAAGGCTTGTCCAGAGTGCCTCAGCGATTATGGGAGCACCCCTCATTGCAACAAGATATGCAGAATGGGTCATCGTGTGTTCCTTCCGGCGGATCACCACTGGCGTTACGAGTCCGCCGCATTTGATGGAACCGAAGAACACGGTGGTCCTCCCAGAAGATGGACGGGAAGAGAAATTTTAGCAGTGCTTAATGAGTACGATTTTGGGACCCTCAGCAATCATCCCGATATTGTAGCGGAAATACCTGAAAGACCTGAGGAGTACAAATTCTGGACACATAAGAGCATATTGTGGGAACTCCCGTACTGGTGTGAGTTGTTGATCCGTCACTTCCTAGACGTTATGCACATAGAAAAAAATGTTTCTGAAAGTGTGGTGGGCACAACGCTGAACTTGGAGGGGAAGACGAAAGACGGTCCTAAGGCTCGCACTGATCTGCAAAACATGAATATCAGAAAACAACTATGGTTGAAACAAGGGAAGAGACCGTCAAGCCTGAGCATAAATTAGAAATTTTCCATTGGATAAGTCGGGCCAAGTATCCATCAGGCTTTGCTGGAAATATAGCCAAGTGTGTGAACAGACAATTAACCAATCTTTACGGGTTGAAAAGTCATGACAATCATATCCTGCTACAACGTCTCTTCCTTGTTTTCATTCGACCGTTCCTTCCTCGTCACGTTGTGGAGCCGTTAGTAGCGTTGGTAAGATTTTTCCAGAAGGTATGCACACGGGAAGTGCGAAAATCTGACCTCCGGGAAATGCAACAAGACATCGTTCATATCATGTGTAAATTTGAGTTGATATTTCCTCCAAATTTTTTCGACATCATGCCTCACCTCATGATCCATCTTCCTCGGCAGTTGTTGCTTACCGGTCTTGTGCACTTCACTTGGAGGTATCCGATAGACAGGTACGTATTTTACACCTTATGTTAATTTCCTCATCAATATATGTGATTTAGTATTAATGTATTATCATAACACTTTAAAAACTTGATTTATAGGCAACTTGGACAATACGGTGATTTTGTCCAAAACAGATCCGCACCTGAAGGATGTATAGCTGAAGCATATACTGTGCACGAGTGCGTCACCTACAAGAAGCTGTATTTAGGAGCATTACAGGAAAGCATACTGGAAGATGTACCTTCACAGTTCAATCTTTCCATACTCTCCGACGATGTTGTACTCGGTGGAAAAATGCCAGTTTTCTACAAGTTGAAAGATTATGAGGTAGCCATTGCACATTGGTGGGTACTAATTAACTATTTAGGAGTTCAGTTTATGAATAACATGCATCTAAACTGTGAACAAGTAGGAGGTGATCTCGATTACCACAACCGGACATTCGAAGAGTATTTCGGCCGCTGGGTACGTAACTTTAACATTATTCTATACGTATTTATATATTATTGTGTATAATTATTCATATTTATAGTTGATTATGATTGTTGCAGATGAACCTTATTAAAAATGATAATCAACCAAATTGGTCGCACGAACTCAGACTTCTAGCGATGAAGCTGGTCTATTCAAAAGTTTATGCGATGTGCAAGGTGAATGGTGTGTTATTTCGATGTGAAGAGAGAGACATCAGACTGAAAACATAAAATTCAGGGGTTATGGCTCATGGTGGGGATGATGGAGTTGACTATTACGGTGTTCTCCATTCAGTTGTGGAACTGCATTATGGGGAAGGCATGAAAGTGGACCTTTTCAAGTGTAGATGGTTTGACACACGGCCGCAGAGCATGAAAACCGATCAATACGGCATAACTTCTGTGAACACTAGTACATCATGGTATGAGGATGACCCGTTCGTTTTAGCCACATGGGTGAAACAAGTGTTTTATCTTGATGATCTCGCCAAGGGTGACCCGTGGAAAGTTGATAGGAGCACAATGTGTGACGATATTAATATGCTTATGCCCTCATTTATGCTTCGTTTAACCTTTATTTACCTAAGATAGAGTCATAATTTAGTTTAGTGTCGATTTGGTAGAGTTTTGGAGAAAGTGTGCTTAATTGTCAGAAAGTGTGCTTAAGTATAGAAATCTGAGGAAAAAGTGAAAAATATGTTGTTTTCGTGATTTTGAGACCTGTGTTTGATTGACTTATTATTTTCCAAATTTGATGAAATTTGGCAGGCACATAACTAGGAAGCTGCAGTATATTGTGCCAAAATTGCAGATCAATTAGAGTTAGGAAATTCACCCAAAAGATGGCTGCAACTTGGCAGTTTGAACAAAGATCACCAGGGACTAACAAGATTTTCCTGGGACTGTGTCCTGACTTCCGGAATTTATGCCAGACGATCCACAAGAAACCAGAAGGCGAACCATATAACAATGGAAAGCCCTGTGTGTCTAGTTTTATATGAAATTGGAATCGCAGCAAAAGCTTTCTTGAGAAAAAAGTTATGCCGGTTTGAATGCACGAAGGTCAAGTCTGCCGAAAGAAGAAAACCAAAACCGAGTTCTACATGGATTTGGCTTACGAATGTGGACTGAATTCCATCCTTTGTGCAAGATTTTTGGCTGAATTAATTTATGGAAAACCTAAAGAGATATTGCTCAATTATTCAGTCATTATCTTGGGAATTTTCGGCAGAAAATAGAGGAAGAAAATCGCAACAAATCCTGATCAAATTCGGCAGAATTCATGTGCACGTCATCCAACTTCCACGGACTCTTTCGGATAGCTCACTTTGAATTAGAAGGCGAATCTTATATGGATGGAAAGCTACGGGAGTCTAGTTTCTAATCGAAATCACCTCAATATCTATTTTCTAGAGAAAGATATTCTATAATCTTCACTCGAAGGTCAAATATGCCAGCAGGATAAGTTTGAGAAAAACTAGGTTTTGTGAACCCTAGTTGCAGCCACCCTTTTGCCTCTATATATTGGACGATTTTCACACAGAAAATATCATCTTCTCTTCCTCACTTTAAACTGCCAAACCTCTGCTGAAATTCCACCATAAAATCCTATCAAAGAACTAAGCCAATTCCATCTCCACCACTCTTCCAAAAATTCAGTCCGACCCTCACCACTAATCCTCTTTGCCGATTCTCTACTCAAAGTTTCTCAAAGTGTGATTTTATCTTTTCTTATGGCTTTTATTATTTTGTATCAATACAATATTTTGTCTATGAAATTTGTATGGATTCGTGGTTGTAATTTCGGTTTCTTGAATTATTCTTTGGATTTCCGAATTTTTGTTATATGATTTGGTTTTCTTTTGCACTACCAGAAAAGGCGTCATAGCCGACGACGCCATCTCGTCGGCTATAACAAAAAATTTTCGTCGGCTATAACTCTTATAGCCGACGAATACCATCCTCGTCGGCTATAACTAAAAACGTTTCGTCGGCTATAGTTATAGCCGACGAGTTGTCGGCAGTCGTCGGCTATAATATTATAGCCGACGATGTGGCCGACGAAATAGTAGTTCGTCGGCTATAACGGGTTATAGCCGACGAGGTACTATTTCGTCGGCCGTTTTTTCCCATATCGTCGGCTATAACCCCTTTTCTGGTAGTGTTGGTTTAATTTTTGAACTATGAATGTAATAAATTGAATTTAGCTTTTATGGGCAGTAGGTTTTTACATGTGTTCTTGGTTTAATTTGGTTTATTTTCTGAATTTGTATGCATAAAAATCATATGCATGAGGGTAGCCTCGGCCATGGCTAATCCTTGTGTGTTGGTTTCACATGCCGATTAAATATAAGTTGAATCATACGCGAAGTTGGTTTTAATTTGTATTTATCTAAGGGCTAGAATAATTCTGAAAATTTACATGTCGATGTGAGATGAGTGACCACATACTTGCTAACATGTTTCCGATCCGACTTATTGTGCTTATGTGCTCTTTGTGTTTAATTTCTACGTGAAGTGTTTTTAAACCAATTAGTACCATGTTTAGGATTACACGCGAAGTTAATTCTAAATACTTGTGAAGTTTTGAATGATTAGATAAACCGCGAAGGCTCTAATTAAATTGGAACTAGATAAGATCTTGAATTCGATTTTAGCTTGCTGCCCCTATTTCTTTATTTAATTTTGTTACATGTTTAGAGAGTTTTGTGTTATGTGCTTTTTGTGGAAGATGTTGATCAATTGTATATATTAATTTAGGTTTTATTTTTCTTTATAATTTGCGTAAAAATCAGTAGGTTATTTAGATAAAAACATCAAACCCCCTTCTATTTGCAATAATTTGTGTGATTGAAAGCCCTAGATTTCCCCGGATAGAACGATCCCTACTTGTCCTAACTACAATTGACACAAATAGGGTATTATGTGTATGAAGTTGTTTTGCAGGTACAAATGTGCTGGATAATAGCTCCATCAATTTTTGGCGCCGTTGCCGGGGAAATTGAAAAGTTTTTATTCATGAATTGTTACTTTGTAACTTTGTATCAATTTTTGGATGTGTATAATTTTTCCTTAGTTTTGGGATATGTATAATAGGATTTTCGGACTTGTAATAGTAAGTAGGAAATTTGGGTTTTCGGTTTTTGGAATTTGATGAGTTTGCTGATTATGTGATGTAATATGTGTGTGATTGTTTGTAACACTTAGATAAATTTCTAGGAAGTTGATAGTTTTATGAATGCTTGAGTTTATTGTAGTTTCTAAAGTGTAATATGTAGGGAGAAGCCGCATTTGTTGGCCTTAGCCTTAACCCTTCATACGAATGATGTCATGTTAAGTATGTTTTTGTGTAGACTGGGAAACATGGGAAAGGTCCCCCCCACGCATAAAGACGCTAACTTGGTATAATTTTTATGAGGTTGAGGGCGGCTTTGATCAACATTTGTAGACCGTTAGTGATCCGAGTTTGTTTTACAAAGTATGAGACAAGTTATTTTCATTGATATGGTTCTCAGGTTTGTTTAACTGGTTCTCAAGGCCCATAGACTGATGTTCATTCTCGGTGAGTGAGTCGATAGGGGACTTGTCCTCCGTGGTGTCTAATAACGAGACTTGCCTGGTTCCAGTAGGGAGTTCGCTCTCTGTGAATCTTAACGACACCGCCTTAGAAAAGTGAAATACGCTCGAACTAGTCGATAGCTTGGGCCGAAGCATCACCTCACTTTAGACGCTAGAAAATAACTTGACATATGTGATCTATTTTCTTCAACCCAATTTGTCTTCAATTTTCAAGGTATATCGGAATAAGCATGATACTACCAGGGGCTGCATCAGTCCATTGCACTGTTATCTCCTCTGCTCCACGTACCTCAAATTTTTAAGTTGTGTGAATAAAAGAAATTAAACTCTAGGGTTCGGCAGTCTTACATATCACATGATTCGAATACTTTGAAAAGAGTAGGACCGACCCATTGTGTGATACTTGTAAATTTTCATGAAACTTATACTTGCATAAATCGTGTGGAATATATACTTATAGAGAATTCTTATGATACATTTATAGTTTGGAAATTTTACGTTACTTCTAACTTATTTCTAACCTATACTCTAACTTATTCTAACTCATTCTTTCTAACCTATACATATTGATTCTCATGATTCTTGTAGAGTTTAATTGTTAGTTGCAGATCATAAGGAAGAGGTGAAGAATTACATTGTAAACAGTTGATTGGAGCTCTCATTGACTTGGGAAGGACGACAAGTGTTGCAAGAAACGAGCTCCACCACTCTAAACTTTTGTTCATGATTTACAATTAAATTCTACTTAGCTAATTGTTGTATATTTATACACTAATTTCTAACTTTAGCTAATTCACTAACTCACTACTAACTTATTCTTTGAACTCTCATCTCCACTCTTCTAATTTTCTTTATCTTGATGTGATGCAGTTGAAGAGTGAAGTAATCATACATCAATTTTTGATAATCATTGTAAGGAGACACGAATTTGGAGGTGTACACTCCAAAAGGCGTCGCCCACAACTTGATTAAGAAGTTAAGAGTCTAAGCTAAAGGACTATAAACAATTAAGCACTGCAAGGGAGGCAACCCATTTCAACCAAAATTGTGAAGGAGCCGTCTACGAGAGTTTGAATTTTCTAAATCCCTAAACTCTTTTTGGTTGAATTGTATAAATGTGGAACTTGTTGAATTTATCATATGCTTAGAAATTACAACATTATTTGTGATTTACATTATTAAGGACAATGTAACTTTCTAAGTGTGGGGTAGAGAATATATGTTTCACATGTTTTGTTTTGTTTTGAGTCTTTGTTTTGAGTCATAAAAGAAAAGAAAATAAAAAATAAAAAATAAAAAAAATTGCGTTGCTTTTAGTTTGTAATTTTTGTAGGTTTTGTTTTTGTTTTTGAGTCTTAGGTGCCCCTAATAGTCTATGATGACTATATTATTTGAGTACATAGATGATGGTTTTGCATAATCATGAGAATTAATTGTGAGTTTCATGGACATTGTGATTGATATGAACATTTGAGACTTGGATTTATTTGTGTAATAAGCATGCATGTTTGTGTTGATTTTGTTCCATAATAACCTATGTGAGCTTTGATGCCAAATACTTTCTTCATGAGCGATAAATATAAGAAAAAATGGGCAGAATTTTTCAAAACTTCGTCATTCTTTGATTATTCAATGACTATGTGCCATAGCTTTTAATGAACTCTAGAATGCTAGAACTTGCTCTTGATGATTTTTGAGACTATTATTCATGAAATGCCTTGATTTCGAAAGTGATTGAGATGATCTTGTTAGGATTACCATCAAAGCCAAATAAAGCATGTGCCTAATTTGTGCCCGTCGTGGGACTCCTTAGTTTTAACCCCTTTGAGCTTACATTGAGCCTATCTTTCATCACCTTATACACATTCCATATGCTTAGAATAGCTATACTTTTACCTTTGTTCTCAAGACTTGGTAAAGCTTATTATCATGGAATTGTAACTTGGAGTGATGTTGTGAAACAAGTGTGGGGTGAACTTAGACTTATCATGGAATTGTAAATTGATTAAATGCCGTGCCTAAAAGAAAAGAAAAGAAAAACAATTCGGACATAAAATTAAAAAGAGAAAAAGATTAGTCTGAAACAAAAGAAAGAGGAAGACACGGTTTCGATGTGATTTTTGCTAAGTTGATTGTGAAATTGGAGTTTGTTTGAAAATTGAAGGTCTATCATTGTATACATGACCTTTGTTCGATTTCACTATTTGGGAAGAAAATAATGAAGAATGGGCCTAACAAGTTGAAACTTGGCCCTTGGAGTGAAGTCATAAGGAGTATTGAGCTTTGCTAAGTCTTGGTGACATTTTTATCACCACTATCCTAAATGCGAATACCTTATGCCAAGCCCCATTATATTCCTTTGTAAAGATCTCTCATGATTCTTAAAATAGGTGAACTTTATATGTGGAGATTATCTCAAGAGTTGAGCTTATGGTTTTGGTTCATTTGTGCACATAATTGTTATATGAAGTTTATCTTGATAATACTATTCACAAAGTGCCTTTATTTGATGACATATACAAGTTACTCTTTGTAATTCTTAATCTATTCTCTTGCATATACTTTGAGTGAATATTGCCATATCATGAGTGAAAAGAAGAGAGTATGCCTAGTGAGGAGGATTGAATTAACTTGACATGTTTACATGCTTATTTTCTCACTTTTTACTTATTCATGACATGAAACATGTCTATGACGCTTGGGATTATTGCGCTTACATTTGGATGCTTAACTTGAAAGCTATGTGTTTAAAAAGATCCTGAGACAATTATTTAGGGGCAGCAGTTTGTTTTAGTAGTCTTTTATTTTGTTTTGCAAAGGGACTAGCAAAAGCTAAGTGTGGGGTAGTTGATAGGAGCACTATGTGCGACGATATTAATATGCTTATGCCCTCATTTAAGCTTCGTTTAACCCTTATTTACCTAAGATAGAGTCATAATTTAGTTTAGTGTCAATTTGGTAGAGTTTTGGAGAAAGTGTGCTTAATTGTCAGAAAAACGACTAAGTATAGAAATCTGAGGAAAAAGTGAAAAATATGTTGTTTTCGTAATTTTCAGGCCTGTGTTTGATTGACTTATTATTTTTCAAATTTGATGAAATTTTGCAGACACATAACTGGCAAACTGGAATGTATTGTGTCAAAATTTCAGATCTATTGGAGTTTGGGAAGTCACCCAAAAGATGGCTGCAACTTGGCAGTTTGAACAAAGATCACCAGGGACTAACATGATTTTCCTGGGACTGTGTCCTGACTTCCGGAATTTATGCCAGAAGATCCACAAGGAACCAGAAGGCGATTCATATAACGATGGAAAGCCATGTGTGTCTAGTTTTATATGAAATTAGAATCGCAGCGAAAGCTTTCCTGAGAAAAAAGTTATGCCGGTTTGAATGCACGAAGGTCAAGTCTGCCGAAAGAAGAAAACCTAAACCGAGTTCTACATGGATTTGGCTTACGAATGTGGACTGAATTCCATCCTTTGTGCACAATTTTTGGCTGAATTAATTCATGGAAAACCTAAAGAGATATTGCTCAATTATTCAGTCATTATCTTGGGAATTTTTGGCAGAAAATAGAGGATGAAAATCGCAACAAATTCGGCAGAATTCCTGTGCACGTCATCCAAAAGCTAAGTGTGGGGTAGTTGATAGGAGCACTATGTGCGACGATATTAATATGCTTATGCCCTCATTTATGCTTCGTTTAACCCTTATTTACCTAAGATAGAGTCATAATTTAGTTTAGTGTCAATTTGGTAGAGTTTTGGAGAAAGTGTGCTTAATTGTCAGAAAAAAGACTAAGTATAGAAATCTGAGGAAAAAGTGAAAAATATGTTGTTTTCGTAATTTTGAGGCCTGTGTTTGATTGACTTATTATTTATCAAATTTGATGAAATTTTGCAGGCACATAACTGGCAAGCTGGAGTGTATTGTGTCAAAATTTCAGATCTATTGGAGTTCGGGAAGTCACCCAAAAGATGGCTGCAACTTGGCAGTTTGAACAAAGATCACCAGGGACTAACAGGATTTTCCTGGGACTGTGTCCTGACTTCCAGAATTTATACCAGACGATCCACAAGGAACCAGAAGGCGAATCACATAACGATGGAAAGCCATGTGTGTCTAGTTTTATATGAAATTAGAATCGCAGCAAAAGCTTTCCTGAGAAAAAAGTTATGCCGGTTTGAATGCACGAAGGTCAAGTCTGCCGAAAAAAGAAAACCTAAACCGAGTTCTACATGGATTTGGCTTACGAATGTGGACTGAATTCCATCCTTTGTGCACAATTTTTGGCTGAATTAATTCATGGAAAACCTAAAGAGATATTTCTCAATTATTCAGTCATTATCTTGGGAATTTTTGGCAAAAAATAGAGGATGAAAATCGCAACAAATTCGGCAGAATTCCTGTGCACGTCATCCAACTTCCACGGACATTTCCGGATAGCTCACTTCCAATTAGAAGGCGAATCTCATATGGATGGAAAGCTACGGGAGTCTAGTTTCTAATCGAAATCACCTCAATATCTATTTTCTAGATAAAGATATTCCATAATCTTCACGCGAAGGTCAAATCTGCCAGCAGGATAAGTTTGAGAAAAACTAGGTTTTGTGACCCCTAGTTGCAGCCACCCTTTTGCCTCTATATATTGGACGATTTTCACATAGAAAATATCATCTTCTATTCCTCACTTTAAACTGCCAAACCTCTGCCGAAATTCCACCATAAAATCCTATCAAAGAACTAAGCCAATTCCATCTCCACCACTCTTCCAAAAATTCAGTCCGTCCATCACCACTAATCCTCTTTGCCGATTCTCTACTCAAGGTTTCTCAAAGTGTGATTTTATCTTTTCTTATGACTTTTATTCTTTTGTATCAATACAATATTTTGTCTATGAAATTTGTATGGATTCGTGGTTGTAATTTCGGTTTCTTGAATTATTCTTTGGATTTCCGAATTTTTGTTATATGATTTGGTTTTCTTTTGGTTTAATTTTCGAACTATGCATGTAATAAATTGAATTTAGGTTTTATGGGCAGTAGGTTTTTACATGTGTTCTTGGTTTAATTTGGTTTATTTTCTGAATTTGTATGCATAAAAATCATATGCATGAGGGTAGCCTCGGCCATGGCTAATCCTTGTGTGTTGGTTTCACATGCCGATTAAATACAAGTTGAATCATACGCGAAGTTGGTTTTAATTTGTATTTATCTAAGGGGTAGAATAATTCTGAAAATTTACATGTCGATGTGAGATGAGTGACGACGTACTTGCTAACATGTTTCCAATTCGACTTATTGTGCTTATGTGCTCTTTGTGTTTAATTTCTACGCGAAGTGTTTTTAAACCAATTAGTACCATGTTTAGGATTACATGCGAAGTTAATTCTAAATACTTGTGAAGTTTTGAATGATTAGATAAACCGCGAAGGCTCTAATTAAATTGGAACTAGATAAGATCTTGAATTCGATTTTAGCTTGCTGCCCCTATTTCTTTATTTAATTTTGTTACATGTTTAGAGAGTTTTGTGTTATGTGCTCTTTGTGGAAGATATTGATCAATTGTATATATTAATTTAGGTTTTATTTTTCTTTACAATTTGCGTAAAAATCAGTAGGTTATTTAGATAAAAACATCAAACCCCCTTCTATTTGCAATACTTTGTGTGATTGAAAGCCCTAGATTTCCCCGGATAGAACGATCCCTACTTGTCCTAACTACAATTGACACAAATAGGGTATTATGTGTATGAAGTTGTTTTACAGGTACAAATGTGCTGGATAATAGCTCCATCAAAAGTAGTCAACACTATCCACCATCGCAACATTTACCGGGCGTCTACACTTGGAGTGGCTGAAGAGAACGAGGAAGGTGGCACCGCGTATCAAGTGCCCAACTCAAACGGTATTCCTGACTCCTCTTTTATTCGCCTAGACACGCCGGTGCGAATTCGACGTGAAGAGCCACTGCTTGTTGATGTTGATCCAAATGAAGAAACTAACGAGGACTCTAGTGGTGAGGAAAAACATAGATTACCCCTATCGAGCAATTCAGAAACCGAAGAAAACTCATCCGATGATTCCGATTACAATCCGAAGGATTAAGTAATTTAGATGATGTAATCCTTTCATTTGTAATCCACTAATTTCTAAAGACAACTCCGATTCTTAAAAAAATAATAAGAAAAACCTGCATGTACCAAGCTATGTTTACGACCAAGCTGTTACAGATAACAGCTGCTTTGTGACAACTTTCCCTACTCTCTAAAATTTTCAAAGGTGGGAGGTACTGACTGAAAACCAATAATTTCTCACCAGATGACTCACATAACCTAAGCATATTCATAAAGAATTTTACCTTGATTCCTTCATTCAAGTCTATCGTCTCGACCAACTCATCCATTTTTTCATTTGAGTCAGAGGGTTTCCAGTCCTTCGAGACAGAGTATAGTTTTCGGTGCAGATAAACAGCATTGCCAACTGAACTTTGCTTGAACTTCCTTGCCAACTGTTTTTTTTTTGTTTCATATAATAGCCAACAAAAATTTGTTATTTCGTCGGCTATAACTATATTGAAAAATACATATTTTTTTAGACAGAAAACGACAAAAGAATAGCCGACGAGTATGAGTCTCTCGTCGGCTATGATTTAAAAAAAAAAAAAATGACCATATTCCATTTTCTATCACTAACGATAAACTATTGCTTCATCCTTCAAATGAAAAAATGTTGTGGAATAAGATATTACCGAAATAATGAAATACGTCTACGGTTGAAAAATGACAAGATTCCGATAAAATCTGAGTGTCGAAAGATGCGGTCAAAGGTTTTATTCCTTCGTTTCCCTAATGGTAGCGTTACCTTCGGTAAATATTTTGAGGAAAATTTTTATACGATTAGTTGCATCTTATCAATTTGAAACTATTATCTGTTGAAGGTCAGGCCAAAAAACGTCATTTAGACAGTCCAATTACCATTTCTAAGCGTTTAGAGGTTTGACTCACCTAGTTGACCGTTCCGATCGAGCCTTTAACGTTGTCAGCTGAAGTTGGATTTTTTTCCATACATGTATTTAATCTTAACGGTGATATCTGATGGCTGTAATAGATTTTCTAAACTTTTAGATTCAAAATCAGAATATATGCACTAATGTTCCTTAACTTGTTTACTAAGTGTTTAAGTGAATGTATAGTTTCAAATAGTTACTATACGTAGACTCTTCAAATGCAAAAATGTTGTGAATTAAGATATGACCGAAATAATGAAATACGTCTACGGTTGAAAAATGACAAGATTCCGATAAAATCTGTGTGCCGAATGTTGCGGTTAACTATTTTTTACTTTCGTTTTCCTATGGGTAGCCTGACGTTCGTTAAATCAATTTTGTAAAATTTTTATATGATTAGTTGCGTCTCATTGATTTGAAACTATTATCTGTTGAAGGTGAGGCCAGAAACCGTCGTTTAACTAGACTAATTTCCGCTTTTAAGCGTTTAGAGGTTTGACTTAGTGGTTTGACCTATAGTTTAGCCGACGAAAATTATATGTCGTCGGCTAAACTCTTGCGATCCGCGCCATTTTATTGTCCGCCGTTGGATGGCTCAGATCCAACGGCTGTTGATTTTCCAAAGTATAGCCGACGATGTTTATATAATAGCCGACAAAATCTTTTAAATCGTCGGCTATTCTCTAAGTTTAGGCGACAAAAATTATATTTCGTCGGCTAAACTCTTGCGATCCGCGCCTTTTTATTTTCCGCCGTTGGATGGCTCATATCAGACGGTTGTTGATCTTTCAAAGTATAGTCGACGATGTTAATAGAATAGCCGACGACATTCAAAGAATAGCCGACGAAATCTTCTAAATCGTCGGCTATTCTTTCTGCTATAAAAGCTGAAAGTCACTTTCTCTCCGACTTTTTTTCTCTCCTCCTCCGCAAAAACTCCTCCTCCGCTCCTCAAATCAGCCGCTCTCCTCCTCCTCCTCCTCAAATCGGCGCCGGTGTCCGCTCTCCTCCTCCTCCTTCCCCTCCTCCATCCGGCCTCCTCCTCCTCCTTAAGAAAATCATCCCGTAATTTTTTTTGTTTTTTTTTTCAATTTATTTTAATTGTATAATTTAGGTATATAATTTAGATATTTAAGTATGTGTTAAATTGTTATATATATTGGTTATATGTATAAATTGTTAGATTAATTATATATATAAATTTGTAGATTAATTATATAAATTGTTATATGTTTGTTAATATTGGTTATATGTTAATGTATATTTTAATTGTTATATATAAATTGTTAAATTAATTATATATATAAATTGGTAGCCTAATTATATAAATGGTTATATTTATGTTAATATATAAATGGTTATTTGTATGTATATATATGTTAATGATGAAATATAGTTATATTTGTATATAAATGGTTATATTTATGTTAATGGTTAGTATTATTTAAAATTAGTTAAAATTTAAATATTAATTTGTTAATATGTTTTAAAATATGTTAGTATTATTGGTTATTATATCAATTAGAATTTGTTATTTAATGTAATATAATTTAATATTAATTAATGTATTAATGCTTCAAGCTCCATATGGCCGATGCATTTAGATAGTTATTCGGAGGCCGTCGTTCCAGATCTAGGGATTCTGGAAGTTCTGGCGGATCTGGAGACTCCGAGAGGACCCTTAGCCAGCCTGAGAGGACCACTAGCCAGCCTTAGAGGATCGATTCATCCCCGCCGCGGAGGAGTGTGAGCAACCGGCACCAGACCCTTTTATCGGCGGGGCGGCCAGATCCTCCGAGATGTAGTACGCAGCTATTTCAGGACGACATAGCTTCAGACGTTCATCAGGTCCGTATGCCTAAGTTTCATCGGGAGCCGATGACGAGTCCTGCGCCGTCTGCTGCTGACTCTACTGAGGGGCCTACTCTCCCTAATCAGCTGTACTTGCCATACAACATTCCTGCCATACCCGAGGTCGACGAGCGTGGTGTGCCCATATGGCCTGCTAGGCCTCAGTACGTGAGTGTTGCGGAGGCATACCATTATGAGCCATTTGAGAGACCTGAGCTCCTGATTTCGGCAAGATTAAAAGCAAAGCCGACAGAAGGGTCATCGAGTTCAGGTAACATTTGATTTTATTAATTAAATGTTTTATTAAAATTAACGCACTAATATTTAATTTAATTAACCAATCGTCGTTTATGTGATAGGGACTGCCGGTAGCAGTTCAAGCAGAAATACGAGAGGTGTCATATGTTTTGATACGCTCAGGAAAAGTGTTGAGACCAGCGGGAGGATCCAGATCAACGAACCCCCTAATCAGGATGTTAAGGGGAAAAAACGCCGCG
The DNA here is from genome assembly GCA_963682095.1 of Potentilla sterilis. NCBI lineage: Eukaryota > Viridiplantae > Streptophyta > Magnoliopsida > Rosales > Rosaceae > Potentilla > Potentilla sterilis. Next base: position 35,965,979 of record OY821758.1, read on the forward strand.
ATTACGCGGGTTGCGTGGGAGCACTAATTAGGGATAGAGTCCCTATGTTGTGGACACGGTGGGCTGATGTGTCGGAAGAGATCAAGAGGGAGGTCAACAACGCGGCGTCGGTGAGTAATTTAAAAAACTTAATTTCTTTATCGTAATATTTAATAATTTTCGGTATTGTTATAATTTTAAAACTAATAAAATATTATCTTTCAGGCATACTTCGAGATTGCCGAACACAAGCAGGCTTGGGCGTACGCGATGCAGAACTCGAGGTATGTTGGGAATTCCTCATCTTATAATTTGAAATATTTTATGATATTAATAATATTTCTAATGCACTTTTGTTTTTTCCGTAGGTTCAAAGAGTGGAAGAACGAGCTCCGTACCCACTTTACCGAATACGACAAACATAATCGTATGGGTACTCCAAGAGAGTTCATGTTCAGGGAGTACGAGTGGCGTTGGTTGAAGGCAGTAGACTTCAACAACCCAGTTATACAGTTAAATACTAAACTTAACTATAAATGTTTATTTTGTTAATATTTTAATTATTAGTTTAATTATTTTATAATTATTACACTAATATTTTTTGATGCATTTTTCTAATATTTTATTGTTTGTTTGAAGGAACGGTCTCGGCAGAACTCTGCGAACCGCCGCCGTAACACAACCCCCCATCATGGTGGTTCTAGGCTATTTTCACAATATCAGGAGGAGGCGCTTAGAGATCATTCTTTAAGCAACCCGTACGTAGAGACGTTCAAGAAGGCTTATCCATTAGCGACAGAAGAGCTTGTAAGTCGTTGATTACGATTTTAAAATTTAAATTATTAATTTTACTTAATTAAATATTTGTTAGAATATTAATTATTTTTTTTCCCGTTCAATTAGGAGAGGGTGAACCGGGCCGAAGAAGAAGTGTTGCAGGCAGTAGTTCGGGAGACACAACCGAACATTTCAGAGGAAGATCTGCAAGAAGCTCTGAGCCAGGTCGACCGATCGAATGTCCAAACTGCAGCGAGGATATTCGACGCAGCATTCCCAAACATGTCAAACGACTATTACTACCGGGGTTTGGGAAGTTTTGGAATAGGGGTCCTGAAGACCACTAAGGGAGCTCAAAAGAATGGAGGCGGGGACACCCAACAGATGAGGGGGAAAATGCAGAGATTGGCAGAAGAAAATGCAAGATTGGCGGCCCTGTTCCAGAGATCACAGGAGCAACAACGCAGAACACAAGAGCAACAATGCATAACACAGCAGTATCAGATGGAAATTGAGCGTTGGCATGCTGAATGCGAGAGAATTCGGCGACAGAACTACGCCGGCCAACAAAGCTGGTGGTATGCTATGTTCGCGGCACAACAACAAGGCTTTGAACCTCCGCCCCCGTTTGAGCCGTTAGATGAACCTCGAATGCCAAGAGCTCCAGAGTTCATTCAGCAGGATGACGAGCATGATGGACAGCAGAATGGTGGCCAGGATGACGGGCATGTTGGGGATGACGTGGTGGACTTTAGTGCTTTATGTGATGATTAGGGTTATATTTTATGTATATTGGAACAAATTAAATATGTCATTTAGACGTGTTTCTTGTTGGTGTAAATGCATGGATTGTCATTGTGAATTGCAGGCTGCTTGGAATGGTAATTTAGAAATTAATTTAATTTTTTCCCCAAAATGTAAGAATAGCCGACGATATTGGCATTATTTCGTCGGCTATAAGTGCTATAGCCGACGATTTTACAAAATTTCGTCGGCTATAACTTTTATAACCGAGAAAATCACATTATTTCGTCGGCTATAACTAATTAATACCTCTTAAAATATTAATATATTTCGACGAAATAACCGACGAAATAGATGAAATCGTCGGCTATATTTCAGAACAAAGAGCCGACGAAACAGAATATATCGTCGGCTATAGTTTACGATATCGTCGGCCATACTCGAAAATATCCGACGAATTTCGTCGGATATTTTGCCAAGGTTTGGTCGACAAAATGAATTTTCGTTGGTGATAATTTTGGAATGGCCGACGATTTCTTTATTTTCGTCGGCCATTCGTTTTACCGACGCCCTTTTACCGACGAATTATAGCCGACGAAATTTTCGTCGGTAAAAGGAATAACCGACGAAAGTTTGGCATAGTAGACGAAATTTTTTTCGTCGGCTATTCTGTCCGATCTGGTAGTGACCCTTGGTCAATGGATAAAACACAAAAGATTTAGCTTTTATTGAAAGGGTTATCTAAAGTTCAAGTGTGAGGTGGCTATCTTCTCTCTCTGTTGCCTTGTGTTTGTTTGTAATTTTAAATACTAGTTGTAGCCTTAATGATGCATGCTCCCCAAAACATTGATAGGATCTTAATAGCTTCATACCACATTAAGGACTATATGATGTTTTAAGTGTGAGGTGTTTATTAGGCACATGTGTTAATTAGTTTGTTTTGGCTAGCATGTGGTAGTTAATAAGCATAGATTCTTATGCTTAAATTTGTTTCACCATTGTCCATTGCACATTGAGGACAATGTGCGATTTAAGTGTGAGGTTTAAGGCTAAGTCATATAATTCCTTATCCTTTTTCTTTATTTTATTTTTCTTGTGTTAGTTAAAAAAAAAAATCATAAAACTTGAAAAACTTTGAAAAATTGCAAAAATAAGTGTATAAGTGGTTGCTTGCTTGGTCTCAACCCCCGAACGGAATTATGTCTATTTGGATAGATTTATTTGACTATGTTTAGCGATTGAAGATCAATGCTTTGTTAATAGGAGGATTTGGCGTTTTGTGCTCACATGCATTAAAGTCATATTACCTATGTCATTTTAGATGGATTCATTTGGGAAAGCCAAGGATTAAATATGTTGAAACTATCTATGCCTAGTTATGTGAGCTTTTGGGCCTATTAGACTGCATACAAGTTTCACTTGCACTAGTTCTATGATTGTGTGATCAATTCATTGTGCATGTAATCTAGAACTTGCTTCGAATTTTTCGAGACTTTATATCAAAAGCATGAGTTGTTATTGGGGAAGACCAAAGCATTAGGTATCCACCATGGCCAAATAGCTTTAGTCCTTATAATGAAAATCCATTAGTAAGCCAATTTGAGCCTTTGTAATTATGTGCTAGTTTTTTCATTTATTCACCACCACAAATGTCTACCCTTTTAAAAACCTAAACACTTTTTCCTACCCTTTCTAAGCCAAGTGGTAAATAATGTGAGTCATATTATTAGTTCAGTGCTTGTAAATGGGTTTGCGGAGCAAAAACAAATAAGTGTGACGTGGGTAGAATATTTTTGTGTGCCGCCAATAAAAGAAAAGAGTGGCCCTAGAAACATGTTCAAAATATCAAAAGAATTATTCAAAGTCAAATATGGACTAGGGTTACCAAAGAACAAAAAAATAATAATAGAAAAACTGTTATTTGTGAGTAGAAAGAGAAAAAGAAAAAAAAAGAAAGAAAGAGAAAAAGAAAAAAAAAATACAAAAAGAGAGAGGAGAATAAATATTGTTAATTTAGTGGTTTAGATAGGTATGTGGAAAAGAAAAGGAGTTATAAAGCACCTAGAGAAAAAAAGAGTCGTATAGGATGTCAACAAGAGAATTGCTTACTAGTAGGCTTAGAATTTGTGATTTCCTTTCCCTTCATTTCTTAAACCCCCGCCTTAAGCCCCACTACAATTTTAATAAAAGGCCTTGTGATCCAAGAGAACTTGTGCAATGATCATGTGGAGAAAAGATTGAAGAGCAAGCCTATGCAAAACATGTCAATTGAATTGCATTTGAGTGTAAACACTAGCCATTAAACACTTGAGTGAAAATAATGAGTGATATCCATGTGAGTTTGATGGTTAGACAAATGTGGTCCATGTTAATCCTATATGAATCATTTTAAGGTGCATACATGACATATGCATATAAATTGTTGAGCATGAATTTCCAACGCCACTTATTAGCCTTACATTTCGAAAATTTGGTTTCTAAACATGCTCAATTGAAGTCATAAATCTCTAAGGGAAGTTATGTTCTCAAAGATGCAAGTGAACCTTTTGTTTGTTTGTGCTTGTTTAGTTTATGTTTTGCTTGAGGACAAGCAAAGTTTAAGTGTGAGGTAGTTTGTTAGGTCAATATTTACCTAGTAATTATTGCCTTATTTTTATTCTTGTACTATATTCTTTTGTATTTTATCTATTTCTTATTACTTTTCCTATTCATGCTAGGAAAGTGAGCTAAGGATTGGAAATGAGTTAAAAGGATGGATTTAGCACATATTGAAGAAACCGGGTGAAGAATTGAAGTCAAATGAGCAAAACAGAAAAATACACTAAAAGACGAATTTGACCGGTCAACGTTGGTCAACGCCGGTCAACAGGTAGAATTCCGGTCAAAATCCGGCGGCCGGAAGATGGTGATGGCTGATATTGAAGTGAAGAAGAATTTGAGGGAAAAACCGAAACCGAAGTTTCTCATAGTTCTTCATATTTTAGTTTGTTTAGTTAGATGAGTTTAGCCCTTGTGTAGAGAGAGGGGTGTAGCATCATTGGTTGATAACCAAAAACCAATGATTCTACACCCCTTAATCAATCACATTTGTGGGTAGATCCATGAAGCCTTGTTCTTAATCTTCTCTTTGTGTATATAGATTTGTATAGTGTTTTGGGTTTGAGAAAAACGAAAATACTATACTTTGAAACTTCACACCCTCTTTGTATACATCTAGGAAGTTCATGGGTATTGTGGTTCTTTCTCACCTTCTCTTTGCTTTCATGATGTACTACTTTTGTAAGGCTTTTATATATATGTCCATGTGTGTGAGTAGTGGATTTGAGCAAACAATGTAATTTCCTTAAATTTGATGATTGATGCATGTTTGAATTTATGGGTTCCTGCTCTTTTTGCCCACTAAATGTGTTGGCTAGTTTTGTCACCTAGAAAGCATGTTTAGGTAAGTAATTAATCGGAACATGAAATTGACAACTTCTTGAATCTGTGAGCATGAGTAGCCTTTAGGTGGTGGCTTAGTATTTCTTACCGGAAGTATTAAGTTGTTTGGATTTCTTACTTTGAACTTAATGCGTGTGTCGTGAGTTTGATTGCTCTAAGGGGGCGTTAGGCTTGCGGTACATAGCCCACTTGTATTATAAGGTAATACAATTGGGATTAAGGTTGTGTGATTTAACTTGGCTCCAAAAGACTTTGTTAAATTGCATGATTAGTTAGTTTCTTGGTAGCTTCACCAAAGCACTAGAGGATATTTGTCAACCATGTTTTCACATCAATTATGGGTTACATTTATCCATAAGTCTCTATTCCTCTCATTGATCTAGTCTCTACACTTGTTAGTTTAGTTTGCTTTAGTTTTAGTTTGGCTTTAATCTAGTTAAAATCAACTAAGCCGATTCACTACTACTTGTTAATACTATCCCCATGACCATTAGCTTCCAAAGGGCTAAGGTTGTGAATTGTAAAAAGGTAGATGCATGTGTTTTCTAGGTTTTATTTCGCGGTAATCTAGTTAGGGTAGAGTTACTCAATCCCTTGAGTACCATACTCTTACTTTTTCCCCCTATACTAAAACTTGACCTCTTATCTTGGGAGTAGGAAGCATCACAAATTTGCACATAATATTAGTTAGGTGATGCAACCAACAATAGGACAGCATACAAGACGCCTATAGGGATGTCTCCTTTTAGGTTTACCTACGACAAAGCATGCCATCTACCAGTGGAATTAGAGCATAAGGCGTGGTGGGCGGTAAAAGAGTTCAATATGAACTTAGATACGGCTGGTTTACACAGAAAGTTGCAAATGAGCGAGCTTGAAGAAATCAGAAATGATGCATATGATAATGTGTTTGCTCATGGTGCTATTGAAATTATTTTTCAGGAATTATTTGAAGAATTTCGGAAGCAAAACCCATGAAGAATTCAGATTGGATTAAGGGAATTGCTGCTGAATCAATTGACGAAAAAGAGTTGCAAAGCAACTAGGAACAGAAGAATGCATGCCGAGTACATGCAAGAGAAGAGGAGTGCACGGCAAGAGAAACAAATTAAAGGGAATCACTTGCCGAATTAACAAGGAATTCAAGGATGAATGTGGACTTAATTCCATACACATTCATTTAGGGTTTCACTTGCCGAATAACCCTAGATTTACAAGGGAAGAATTATTCAGAATTTCACAAGAGAATTTCAGCAAATAAAGGAAGAAAAAGAAGACTAACCTGACAAACACTTTGTGTCGAACCCTAGTCCTTGCCGAAACTCTAATGTGCCGAAACCCTAGCTCTCCCCTACCTCTATATATAGTTCGGCATACATAGAGAAGAATCATCTCTTCTTGCACACTTTCACTTAGCCAAATTTATGCCGAAACTCCACCACAATACCAAAGAAATATCAGCCAAATCCATCACCATCACCACACCGAAATCGTTCCTCCATCACCACCGAATTCATTCTTTGCCGAAGTCTCTTCAAGGTTTCTACAATGTGTTATTCACTCTTCTCTCATTGTTGTACATTTTCTTTGTAATTATAATACTCTGTCTATAAAGATTAAATGTATTTGTGGATGGTTATTTGGTTTTATTAATTCTAATTTAGATTTTCGAATTTGCTACTTGATTATCTAATATTAGGATTAGGTACTTGATGTGCAACGATTTTAATCAGGGTTTATGATATAGTTGAAATCGCATGTGTTCTTGGTTTTATTTTGGTTTATTCTGAATTCATTTGCATATAAATCGATAGATGAGGGCAGCCTTGATCATGGTTGTACCTTGTGTATTGGTTTCACTTGCCGAATACAATATGAGGTGGATTATAAACATTAAGTTGGTTTAGCTTGTATTGGTTCTATGGGTTAGAGTAATTCTGAAAATTTACATATCGATGTGAGATGAGGTGACGCCATACTTGCTAATATGTCTCCAATTTAAATCATTGTGCTTATGTGTTTCTTGGTTTAATTTCTACACGAAGTGTCTTTAAACTAATTAGCACTATGTTTAGAATTATGCAAGAAGCTGGTTCTAAATAATTAAGGAGTTTTGACTAATTAGAAGAACCACGAAGGCTCTAACTAAATTAGAACTAGAACTAATCTTAAATGCATGCCGATTGCTACTTTATTATCTTGTGCGAAATTGTTATATGTTTTGTGAGTTTAGTGTGTAGTGTTATGTGTAAAAGAAGATGATCATGTGTAAATAATAATTTAGGTTTTAATTTTCGTAAATTTCAGTAGTTGTTAGATATAAATCCAAACCCCCCATATAACTATGTGATGCTTTATGTGATTAAATGCCCTTGATTTTTCCGGATAGAACGATCCCTACTTGTAAATAATACAATCGACACAAGAATGGTAATATATGTATGAAGTTGTTTTTCAGGTACAAATGTGCTGGGAAATAATTCCATCAATTTTTGGCCCCGTTGCCGGGGAAATTAAAATTGTTAAATTTCATGAAGTGTTACTTTGTAACAATTGTATATTTGTATAAATTTCGGATTGTCTATTTTTTAGTTTTGGTTTTGTATAATTTTTAAGTTTTCGGGTTTGTAATAGTAATTATGGTTTCGATTTTTGGTTTTATAATTGTTGCCGAATTATTTATTTTATCATGTGATGTATGTTTGTAACACTTAGTTAAATTGCTAGAAGTTTAAAGGTTTATTTGTGTTTGATTCACTTTGTAACAAGTAGTAAATGACTGTAAGTGAATTGACGTTCTTTTAAATCCACCAAAACCCAACTTTTTAGTCTTCGAGGGACCTCCCAAAACCTACAAGAATGTTCTTTTAACTCATGGCTTCATTTTCACCCCATTTTTCTTGGCATTTTAACAAATCATCAAGTTTCAGTCGATTTTTGACGTTCTCGAAATCCACCAAAACCCAACTTTTTATCCTTCTAGGGATCTCCTAATACCAACGGAAGTGAACTTTTTTCTCATATCATTAATTTTGCCTCATTTATCTTTGCATTTGTCCATAATTTTCAACAAGTAGTTAAGGATCGTAAGTGAATTGATGTTCTTTTAAATCCACAAAAACCAAACTTTTTAGTCTTCTAGGGACCTCCCAAAACCTACAAGAACAATCTTTTTCTTCATTGCTTCAATTTCACCCCATTTTTCTTGGAATTTTAACAAATCATCAAGTTTCGGTCGATTTTGAACGTTCTCGAAATTCACCAATACCCAACTTTTTATCCTTCTAGGGATCTCCTAATACCAACGGGAGTAAACTTTTTTGTCATATCATTAATTTTCTCCCATTTTTCTTTGCATTTGTCCCTCATTTTTAAGAATTAGTTAAGGATAGTAAGTGAATTGACGTTCTTTTAAATCCAATGAAACCCAAATTTTTAGTCTTCTAGGGACCTCCCAAAACCTACAAGAATGCTCTTTTAATTCATGGCTTAAATTTCACCCCATTTTTCTTAGAATTTTAACAAATCTTCAAGTTTCGGTCATTTTTAACATACTCGAAATCCACCAAAACCCAACTTTTTATCCTTCTAGGGATCTCCTAATACCAACGGGAGTGAACTTTTTTCTCATATCATTAATTTTGCCTCATTTATCTTTGCATTTGTCCCTAATTTTTAACAAGTAGTTAAGGATCGTAAGTGAATTGACGTTCTTTTAAATCCACAAAAACCAAACTTTTTAGTCTTCTATGGACCTACCAAAACCTACAAGAATAATCTTTTTCTTAATTGCTTCAATTTCACCCCATTTTTCTTGGAATTTTAACAAATCATCAAGTTTCGGTCGATTTTTGACGTTCTCGAAATCCACCAAAACCCAACTATTTAATCTTCTAGGGACCTCGTAGTACCAACGGGAGTGAACTTTTTTGTCATATCATTAATTTTCCCCCATTTTTGTTTGTATTTGTCCCAATTTTTTAACGAGTAGTTAAGGATCGTAAGTGAATTGACGTTCTTTTAAATCCACAAAAACCCAACTTTTTAGTCTTCTAGAGACCTCCCAAAACCTACAAGAATGCTCTTGTAACTCATTACTTCAATTTCACCACATTTTTCTTGGAATTTTAACAAATCATCAAGTTTGGGTCGATTTTTGACGTTCTCGAAATCCACCGAAACCCAACTTTTTATCCTTCTAGGGATTTCCTAATAGCAACGGGAGTGAAATTTTTTCTCATATCATTAATTTTCCCCCATTTTTCTTTACATTTGTCCTTAATTTTTAACAAGTAGTTAAGGATAGTAAGTAAATTGACGTTCTTTTAAATCCAACAAAACTCAACTTTTTAGTCTTCTAGGGACCTCCCAACAACTACAAGAATGCTCTTTTAACTCATGGCTTCAATTTCGCCCCATTTTTTTTGGAATTTTAACAAATCTTCAAGTTTCGGTCGATTTTTGACTTTTTCGAAATCCGCCAAAACCCAACTATTTATCCTTCTATGGATCTCCTAATACCAACGGGAGTGAACTTTTTTCTCATATTGTTAATTTTCCCCTATTTTTCTTTGCATTTGTCCCTAACTTTTAACAAGTAGTTAAGGATAGTAAGTGAATTGACGTTCTTTTAAATCCAACAAAACCCAACTTTTTAGTCTTCTAGGGACCTCTCAAAACCTACAAGATTGCTCTTTTAACTCATGGCTTCAATTTCACCCCATTTTTCTTGGAATTTTAATAAATCTTCAAGTTTCGGTGGATTTTTTACGTTCTCGAAATCCACCAAAACCCAATTTTTTATCCTTCTAGGGATCTCCTAATACCAACGGGAGTAAACTTTTTTGTCATATCATTAATTTTCTCCCATTTTTCTTTACATTTGTCCCTCATTTTTAACAAGTAGTTAAGGATCGTAAGTGAATTGACGTTCTTTTAAATCCAGAAAAATCAAACTTTTTAGTCATCTTGGGACCTACCAAAACCTACAAGAATAATTTTTTCCTTCATTGCTTCAATTTCACCACATTTGTTCATGAAATTTTAACAAATCATCAAGTTTCTGTCGATTTTTTACGTTATTTAAATTCGCAAAAACCCAACTTTTTATCCTTCTAGGGACCTACTAATACCAACGGAAGTAAACTTTTTGTCATATCATTAATTTTCTTCCATTTTTCGTTGCATTTGTCCCTAATTTTTAACAAGTAGTCAATTGACGTTCTTTTAAATCCAAAAAAACCAAACTTTTTAGTCTTCTAGAGACCTCCCAAAACCTACAAGAATAATATTTTTCTTCGTGGCTTCAATTTCACCCCATTTTTCTTGGAATTTTAACAAATCATCAAGTTTTGGTCGATTTTTGACTTTCTCGAAAACCACTAAAACCCAACTTTTTATCCATCTAGGGACCTCTTAATACCAACGGGAGTGAACTTTTTTGTCATATCATTACTTCTCTCTCATTTTTCTTTGCATTTGTCCAAATTTTTTAACAAGTAGTGAATTGACGTTCTTTTAAATTCACAAAAACCAAACTTTTTGGTCTTCTAGGGACCTCCAAAAACCTACAATAATAATCTTTTTCTTCATGGCTTCAATTTCACCCCATTTTTCTTGGAATTTTAACAAATCATCAAGTTTCGGTCGATTTTGGACGTTCTCGAAATCCACCAAAGCTCAACTATTTATCCTTCTAGGGACCTCCTAATACCAAAGGGAGTGAACTTTTTTCTCATATCATTAATTTTGCCTCATTTATCTTTGCATTTGTCCCTAATTTTTAACAAATAGTTAAGGATCGTAAGTGAATTTACGTTCTTTTAAATCCACCAAAACCCAACTTTTTAGTCTTCTAGGGACCTCCCAAAACCTACAAGAATGCTCTTTTAACTCATGGCTTCAATTTCACCCCTTTTTTCTTAGAATTTTAACAAATCTTCAAGTTTCGGTGGATTTTTGACGTTCTTGAAATCCACCAAAACCCAACTTTTTATCCTTCTAGGGATCTCCTAATACCAACGGGAGTAAACTTTTTTTGTCATATCATTAATTTTCTCCCATTTTTCTTAGCAAGTATGGAGTCACCTAATCTCATTCAGTGCCAAAAGTATTATGTTATGGTGAACTTGCAAGAATCCTACTGTTCATGTGGAGAATGGCAAGTTCACGGATTCCCTTGCTCGCATGCACTTGTCGTGATTTAGAAACACGGTTATGATGTGTACTCATATATCAACCCAATTTTCAAGGTGTAGTACTTCTCCTAAATCTATCATTAATTAGACAGTTACCCGGTAGTTACTTAGATAGTTAATTCAGATTAAATAGTTAAATTGATAGATACTAGTGAAGTTATTTGTATAGTTACATTAACCTGACATTATAACCTTATTTTTTATTCTTTTTATTGTTTTTATTCCTGTTACAGGTGGATAAATATCGTGAAACATATTCTTTCTCAATCAACCCGGTGTCTACTATTTCAAAGTCGGTGGATCTAGCTCAGCCAGCATTGTTGGTGCAACCACCTTTAACAAAAAGACCACCTGGAAGGCCAAAATTACAGAGGTATAGAAGTAAAAATGAAGTTAAAAGGACTGTCAAGTGCAGCAGGTGTAACAAATATGCTGGTCACAACAGAACAAGTTGTAAAGAAATTATATAGTTCCGTAGCTATTCAGGCAGTTACAACAATAGCTACTTTCTGTTTTTTTTCGGTGTAGCAGCATATATAGCTGTTTTTTTTACAATTACCATGATGGTTAGTTAAGAATGTTTTTTGAAAGTTACATTGAAACTTATATTGAAATTTACATTGATTGTTTCTTGGTTTTACTGTTATTGAATGGTTGCATTTTTAATTTTGTTCATGTTTATTTCGGCAGCGGAACGCTACCGTGGTGCGGTGCAGCGACACGCTGCATTGTTTTATGCAGATAGTTATCAAGATAGTTACAAATTTAGTTACACAGATAGTTACAAAATTGATAGTTATTGAGATAGATAGTAAAATAGTAACACAGATAGTTACAAAATTGATAGTTACTAAGGTTGTTACTAACATAGTTACACAGATAGCTTTCAAAATTGATAGTTACTATGATAGTTAGTACGGTAGTTACACAGAATAGGTACAAGGATGATAGTTACTAAGATAGTCACACATATAGTTACGAAATTGATAGTTACTGAGATAGTTAGTAAAATAGTAATACATATAGTTACAAAACTGATAGTTACTAACATAGTTACACAGATAGCTTTCAAAATTGATAGTTACTATGATAGTTACTAAGGTACAAAGATGATAGTTACTAAGATAGTTACTTTTTTATTTAATTGATAGTTACTTGATAGTTATTGGGCTAGTTACCAAAACTGTTCCTTGAATAGTAACTTTGATAGTTACTCAGAAACAATCTGCTTAACTTTTCATGAAACAATCTGTTCAAATAAAGCATGAACAATCTGTTCAAATAAAGAATGAAACAATCTGTTCAAATAAAGCAAAAAATTTCCTATACTTTAAACTTCCTAAATTTTTCAAACAATCTATTCAATCGATCTAACAATCTCTCCAACTATGTCGATTGTCCGCAAAACGCTTCAGAATGTGTAAGCCCTAAACTTGTCAGCCTCTTTCTTCCCAAACTTCTTGTTGAAACTGCCTTGTGACATGATAACGCTCATGAAGTACATGACATATATCCCACAGTCGACTCTGTTTTGTCACAATAAATAGATTAATAAAAGTCAAACAGTTATAAAGATGATAGTTAGTGATATAGTTACAAACATAGTTGCACAGATAGTTACAAATATGATATTTACTGAGATAGTTACTAAAATAAAAATACACAGTTACAAGATGATTGTTACAAAGATGCTGGGATAAGAACTTACGAATAAGATTGTTGTTGAGGCAATTTTTCGCTGTACGAACGGACAGTCAAATTTGACTTATAATTCTTCTTAATCCACCTTATAGATTGAACTTCATCTTCAGTAAGAGCCTCTTCTACCATCTGTAATTTGGTGCTGGTGCTTTTGTTGCAGTCTATTTTGTACCTGCATCCTTGCTCCAGCATGTCATCCGATTGATCAAGCCCAGCTTTCATCCACAAATTAATCATTGTAACCTATTAATAGCATAGTTAGTCAGATAGTTACAAAAAATGATAGTTATTCAGATAGTTACTTTCATAGTTAGTCAAATATCTCGCAAATATTGATAGTTACAAAGATAGTTACTAACATAATTACACAGATAAGTTTCAAAATTGATAGTTACTAAGATAGTTACAAACATAGTTATACAAATAGTTTTCATAACTGATAGTTGCTAAGATAGTAACTAACATAGTTACACAGATAGTTTTCATAACTGACAGTTATTAAGATAGTTACTAACATAGTTACACAAATAGGTTTCGAAATTGATAGTTACTAACATAGTTACACAGATAATTTTCAAAATTGATAGTTACTAATATTATAATTACTAATTAACATACCATTTTTTCAGCATCTTTAAAACTTTACCCGGTTTCTTTTCTTCTTGCTCTCATGGAATCAAAGTGGGCAAATCTGCACGCTTCCTTGTCAAACACCCGTAGAGTATGGTGGAAGTTCCGCTTATGTGTAAGGGGTATCATAATGGCATCCGCTTTAGCTAGCTTCTCATCAGAGATTCACAGAGGAACTGATGAATTGGTTTTGCTTCGAGGTCTTCTGTCGACATCTGTTTTTCAAACCAAACCTATGATTAGTTATCTCATAATTTTTTACAAAAATATAATTCTCCTGTTAATTAGTATCTTACCCAGGAGTGAGTGAGCAGAATTTCTATTTTTGGTGCAACTGGATCGTTGATGTCCTTCATTTCGCTATATAACAAAGATGCAAATGCATCAATCATGTTGTTTGCGACTTCAACTCCAAACACGACTTGTTCAATTTCATGCTTTGAAATTTCTGTTCCCACCTCCTTTCCTTCCCAGAAGAACACTCTGCACACATGATAGTAAATCATATGATAGTTACTAAGACAGTTACAGTCAGATGTTAGATACTGAGATAGTTACTAAAATAGTCACACAGGTAGTTAGTCAGATAGTTATTCAGAATGATAGTTACTAAGGCAGATAGTTAGAAAGATAGATACTAAGATGATAGTTATTGAGATAGTTACTTAAGAAATGATCAAGACAGATACCAGGACAGATTGTAGGACAGACTGTTAATAAGATATATACCAAGACAGATAGCAGGACAGATTGTAGGATAAATGAATATTATGCTTACCCGCTTGGCGCCTTGTTCCAGTATTCTCAAAACCTTTGCTTCGCGTTTTCGTCAATATGATCTTTGTAAACTGTGTGGTCATCCCAGTCCATCACCTCTCGTTGGCTTGGTTGATAAGGTTCCTCTGAATCACCAACAAGGTATATTGGTTCACCTTCCTCTGTCACCCCAGCCACATCGTCAAATGACGTCTGAACAGCAGTTACTGATTCAACCTGTTCTGGTTGCACCACCTTTCTCAAACTTTCCTCCTCTTTCTTTTTCCTCCTCTCTTCTTCAAACTTTTTTATGTACTCTTCCTGCCTCTTTCTTTTGATTTCCCTTTCAGCTTTGACTTCACCCCACCAGTATATGTTGTCCTTTCTTGACGCCCTCTTTATGTTTTTTATGCGCACAGCATATGAATATATTCCCAGCGATTCTGCTGAACTACCAGAGTGCATTTCGTCAAGCGAAAAATTCGTCACATTTTGGTTTGATTTGAAATACACTTTTTTCTTTGTTTTTGCCTCAGATTGGTTGAAAACAGGCATGGGAACCAGTGACTCTATGATCTGGAACTTGTGAGGTTCAGCTATCATGTCACCCAGAGTTAGCTTTCTGGCTTGTGGAGAAGGTGGAGTCCTCAGATTTGCTGTTGAGATTTCTTTTGGTTGCTGCGGTGATTGAGTGGGAGTGCTATAAGCTCCCCAAGGGGATATAATCCCCGGCAAGATGTTGAAAGAAGGCATTTCCAGCATTTCCGTCACCGGTGTCTTGGGTGACCATCTTGCTTCCTTTGGGATTTATCTACGATATGTTCTTGTTTCTTCCTCATCACCTGCGCAATAGGAAATCAGATGATAGTTATAGTTACAGTTATAGTTACTAATACAGATACTCAGATGATAGTTACTCAGTTCTGTTGATAGTTACTAAGATAGTTACTAAGGTAGCTAAACAGATAGCTTTCTCAGATGATAGTTACTAAGGTAGTTGCACAAAATAGGAACAAATATGATAGTTATTAAGATAGTTACTAACATAGTTACACATAATAGTTTTCAAAATCAGATAGTTACTAACATAGTTACACAGATAGTTTTCAAAATTGATAGTTACTAAGATAGTAATTCAAAATTGATAGTTACTAAGATAGTTACTAACATTGTTGCACTGATAGTTTTCAAAATTGATAGTTAATAACAAATTTTTATTACCTTTGCTTTTTTCTTCCTCTCTTCTTTTTTCAGCCTCTTCTTTTTTCTTCCTTTCTAATTCTTCCTCCACTTTATTCAAAGCGTCCAGCTGATCTGCTACAAGCTGTTTTCTTCTTCTTCTTTTGCATTTTTCTGACTGCTTTCCTTCACTTCAGTTGCCTGCCCTTCTTTTTCGGCTCAGTCGCCAGTTTTTCCAGGCCATCTGATTGAGATTGTGGTGGTGTCATCTCCATTGGGTCGGAGAATTGAGTCAATGCGGCCACAATTTTCTTTTACCTCTCCAACCCAGCCTTTAATTTTAAATTTTCCAGCTCGTGTGCCGTTGCACTCTCTTTCATCACCACAATTTCTAGTCTGGCGTCTTCCAAATCTTGTGACATCTGTGTTAGATTTTTCTCCTTTTCTTACAATTTTTTTTTTCCAAATGCTCAATCTGCATGTGCTTTTGCTTGAGCTGTTTTGAATTTTCTTTATTGATGATTCTAGGTTGCATTTGTTCTATTTCAGTCTGCTCAGTTGCTTCAGGTTCATCCTCATCCTCACTTGTCCCTTCCAGGTCTTCTCTGCTTTTTGCGAAATATTTCTGAAAAAAATAAAATAATAATTACTCACTCAGTTACTGACATAGTTACCAAAATGATAGTTACCAAAATAGTTACTAAAATAGTTAGTCAGACATAGTTACAAAGATGATAGTTAGTCATCTTTGATAGTTACTATGATAGTTACTAGTTACTAACATAGTTAGTCAGACATTGTTATAAAGATAATAGTTAGTCAGATAGTTACTAACATACTTACACAGATTGTTTACAAAATTTATAGTTACTGAGATAGTTACTAACATAGTTACTAAGATAACTACACAAATGGTTTTCAAAATTGATAGTTACTAAGGTAGTTACTAACACAGTTACAGAGATAGCTATTCACAAATGATAGTTACTAAGATAATTACTAAGATGATACTTACTGACAAGTCTTTGAGTTGATACTTCCACTGTAATAACCCGGTTTTTAATCGGGTTTATTATATAAATTTCTCATAATTATTGGAAGGTTGATTTACGAGAATTGAAATTTCGTACGCTTTTATTTAGTCGTTACGCGACGTCGGAAGTGATTTCGAAAGTTAAATTCGAAAAACGTTTAAGCACTACCAGATCGGAGTGAATAGCCGACGAAAAAAATTTCGTCGACTATGCCAAATTTTCGTCGGCTATTCCTTCTGCCGACGAAATTTTCGTCGGCTATAATTCGTCGGAAAAACGCCGTCGGTAATACCAATGGCCGACGAAAATAACGAAATCGTCGGCTATAGTAGAGTATGGCCGACGAATTTACCGACGAAAATTTATTTCGTCGGCCAAACGTGGGCGAAATATCCGACGAATTTCGTCGGGTATTTTCGAGTATGGCCGACGATATCGTAAACTATAGCCGACGAAATTCGTCGGCTATTTGTTCAGAATATATTAATATTTTAAGAGGCATAGCCGACGAAATAATGTGATTTTCGTCGGTAATAAAAGTTATAGCCGACGAAATTTGGTAAAAATCGTCGGCTATAACAGTTATAGCCGACGAAATAAGGTCAATTTCGTCGGCTATTCTTAAATTTTGGGGAAAAAAAAATTAAATTATGCTTTGGTTCAACTGAATATGCAATCTTCTATAGTCATGCCGGAGGAGGATGCCGGAGGAGGAGGAGAAGGAGGAGGAGGAGGCCGGAGGAGGAGGAGAAGGAGGAGGCCGGAGGAGGAGGAGGAGGGTGCCGGAGGAGGAGGATGGAGGAGGAGGGTGCCGGAGGAGGAGGACGCCGGCGCCGATTTGAGGAGGAGGAGGAGGAGTTTTTCCTGAGGAGGAGAGAAAAAAGGCGGGCTGAAAGATTTAAAACACAGAGTATAGCCGACGATTTAAAAGATTTCGTCAGCTATACTTTGGAAGATCAACAGCCGTTGGATCTGAGCCATCCAACGGCGGACAATAAAAAGGCGCGGATCGCAAGAGTTTAGCCGACGAAATATAATATTCGTCGGCTAAACTTAGACAATAGCCGACGATTTATAATATTTCGTCGGCTATACTTTGGAAGATCAACAGCCGTCGGATCTGAGCCATCCAACGGCGGACAATGAAAAGGCACGGATCGCAAGAGTTTAGCCGACGAAATATAATTTTCGTCGGCTCAACTATAGGTCAAACCACTAAGTCAAACCTCTAAACGCTTAAAAACGGAAATTAGTCTAGTTAAACGACGGTTTCTGACTCAGTAAAAGTGTGGAAGGGTTGATCAACGTCAAACCCTCAATGAATGGAGAGTACAATCAACGTCGTACTCTAAAGAACAGGTCTGGAATCCACCAGGAATCAAGAGAAAACTCTTAGGGTTTTGATAAAATATGATTAATTAATTGTATGTGATCCTAAAGGGATGCTTAAATACTGAAAAGAAACCCTAGGACAACTAACAAGGAAACCTAAAAGCCCAAGGAATTAAAACAAAACGAATCCAAAACAAATTAGAAAACTTAAATCTTGAAAACATATTAAACTGCCGTTTTGAGGCCCTAAACGAACTCGAAAGCCCGAAAAGGCACACACGTTGTAGCGAAGCATATTCCTGGCCTCGTTCCCTTTCCGGAATGGTATCACAATCGTCATTCGGACGCCGGACGCCAAATCTGCAGTAAACCGGATTTTGACTTGCAACGGTCAATCTGCTCTTCAATGTTTGCTGCCATCCTTCCTACATCAGTTTCTGGCCTCACCTTCAACAGATAATAGTTTCAAATCAATGAGACGCAACTAATCATATAAAAATTTTACAAAATTGATTTAACGAACGGCAGGCTACCCATAGGAAAACGAAAGTAAAAAACAGTTAACCGCAACATTTGGCACACAGATTTTGTCGGAATCTTGTCATTTTTCAACCGTAGCCGTATTTCATTATTTCGGTCATATCTTATTTGACGACATATTTGCATTTGAAGAGTGTACGTATAGTAACTATTTGAAATTATACATTCACTTAAACACTTAGTAAACAAGTTAAGGAACATTAGTGCATATGTTCCGATTTTGAATCTAAAAGTTTGGAAAATCTATTCCAACTGTCAGATATCACCGTTAAGATTAAATACATGTATGAAAAAAAATCCAACTACATCTGACAACGTTAAAGGCTCGATCGGGACGGTCAACCGGGTGAGTCAACCCTTTAAACGCTTAGCAATGGTAATTGGCCTGTTTAAATGACGTTTTTTGACCTGACCTTCAACAGATAATAGTTTCAAATCGATGAGACGCAACTAATCGTATAAAATACCCACAGATTTTTCACTCTTTCTCTCGTTTTTTTTTCATTTTTTTTTTAAATAAGCAGCTGTTGTCTAGATATGAAAATATATAGACTTATAGCCGACGAAAATGCCAATTTCGTCGGCCAAACTTTCAAAAGTTTTCGTCGGCTAAAGTTTCAGAGAAAGGCTGACGAAAATTCAAATCGTCGACTAAAATATGAATATAGCCGACGAATTTTTTTTTTTACCAACGAAAAAAAAAATCGTCGGCCATTCTAGGGGAATAGCTGACGATTTTTTGTTTTTTAGCGACGAAAAAAAAAATCATCGGCCATTCTTGGGAATAGCCGACGAACATTTTATGTCGTCGGCCGTTTTTTTTTATTTCGTCGGAAAAAGCCTTTTTTCTGGTAGTGGAGTTTCAATGGGTCAAAAGTTGACTTTGTGATCCGTTATTAATTTTAAAAAGTTTCCTTCACGAAAGTCGTAGAGCGCGACGATACGAGTTCGTAGACACGTGGCACGCATGAAACGGACGTCGTATGAAGAAGTTACAACCTGTCGAAGTTATTTCATTTTTCAGAAATAAACTATAAAACGTCGATTTTCAGAAAATGTCCAAAATTCCATTTTTGTCCGTTTACCTTTTACTGTTCACTTTTTACTGTTTATTTTTTCTCTCCCCGATCTAGTTTTTCTCCTCCGCCGATCTCCGTCTTCCGGTCGCCGAGGCTCGCGCGCCACCTTGTGTTGTGTTCGTCTTCCTCTCCTCTTCCGTTTGAGGCAAGACGCAGCCTAGGGGAGCACCGGTGGACGCCGCTGCGTCGACTGGAAGAACTGCCACCGTGCACGGTGGAGCTCCAGGCGTCGCCGGACCAAGCGCCACCCATCGATCGATTGGGTTTCTCCTTGCGGTCCTCTCTGTGCTAGTGGTTTCAGCCGATTAGAGCTCTCGAGCACGGATCGAAATTGTGTTCTTCACGACCCGAATTCCACTGTTGGACCCGGATCCGACCCGACCCGACCCGACCCGGCCCACTGTTGACTGCGTTGACAGTTGACCAGATGTTGACTGTTGACCCGAGTTGACCAGATTTCGGAACTGCAGCGATTCAATCCGACGTGATCCTGCAGCAATCCGACTCGACCCTGAACGAATATTTGCCATTTCTGGTGAATTAAGGTGAGTAAACCTCACAGTGTTCGTATTTATTATGAGTTGATTATAGTAATGGATCGTTAAATGTGAAATTGTTTTATGAAAATAAATATTTGTTTTAATTGAATGAACTTGATCGACTACGGTTCATTGGTAAGTAAGATGATTTTTATTATAAAAATGATTTCAAACCTATTTTACGATCAATGACTATAGTTGGTATTAGTGGGCAGTTCCTGAGTGAATGCCTACATATATATATATATATATATATATATATATATATATATGTTTACGTGGAATATTTGTGTTGATTGATGTGGAAGTGTGAAATATATGTATATATTGAGGGTGTGCTTTGAGTGATATATATTGTTGAGTATTTATTATAATTGTGAATGTGAGTGCTTTGGGTGATTTATGTTGTTGAGGAATTGTTAAAATGAATTTATGTGAGTTGTGGAATGTGTGATTGAGTTGGTACGGAGACCAACGGCCAGTGTAAGATCTTGCCTTAGGGAGGTCGAATTGGGATCTTACATGTGTGCCGTGTGAACGTAAGATCTCGCCTGGATGGTCGAATTGGGATTTTACGTGTGTGTTGTGTGGATGTAAGATCTTGCCTGGATGGTCGAATTGGGATCTTACGGAAAGGATCTTGCCTAGATGGTCGAATTGGGATCCTTGTGGCAATTTTATCGGAAACCAGAGGTTGGTTTGGATTTCAATCAGTTAGCGCTTTAGAGCTCTAATCTATTTGCCTTTGTGTGATTTGGTGGGGAATGACAGTGGTCATTGCGCCCGAGTTATGTTATTGTGATATGATTAAGTGTGGTAGATATTTTGGTTTTGTGTTTGTTATCTGTGAGTGAAATTGCTTTACCTTGTTCTAGTCTGTTTACTCACACGAGCTTACCGGGTTCGTTGTTTACAACCCGGTGCACCAATCGATGGTGTAGGGGTTAGACCTGCAGGGGTTGACCAACAGCCAGGAGGAGGCGTATGAGTTGAGTGGCTAGAAGGTGGGGTGTTTTGTCTAGCTGGGTTTTATTTGTTTTGAGTGTTAGTGTGAGACTCTATTTTACATTCATGTTTTTAATGATGTAATAATTCGAGTGTTTGGTGCCACACGGTGAACTGTGTTGTGATACTTAGTTATTTGTATAATAACTTTTAAGTATTTGAGTTAATTTGTGATTAATCACCCTTAGGAATTCGGATTTTTGTTATTTGTATAATAACTTTTAAGTATTTGAGTTACTTTCGAGAGATGGTCCGACTGCAGCGGTTCACCATCATGCTTGCTCATATTGGTATATCATTGGGTATGTAGGGGGTAGGGAGTTGAGTCCTTGTATAGAGGTTTGTCTCTATAATAAGTTTAGGAGATCAGTGCGCTTCCGTTTAGCTTTATTGTCTTGATTAATGCATGTCGTGCCTAACTTACACTTCGGTATAAGTTAATACAAATATTAATCAAGTGTTGCCATGCTTTGTAGGATGGATCGTAGAGGAGGTAGAGTGAGAGGCCGAGGTAGGGCCAGACGGGGTAGAGGCAGAGACCGCCCTGTTGAGGAGTTCTACGAGGAGGAGGTGGAGGTGTCGTTGGTTGAGCAGCCTGCTCCTCCTGTGGTTGTGCCTGACGACGGCCGCGTGCTGAGGTTGATCAGAGAGATTGGAAGGGTGGGAGCACCCATGTTCCATGGAGGGCTAGATCACCTGGTGGCCGATCATTGGATCCAGGAAGTGGAGAAGCATTTTGATCTGATTGTTTGCTCTAAGATCGAGAAGAGGAAGATAACCACATTCTTCCTCAAGGATGATGCTTTGGACTGGTGGAGGAGTATCCAGAGGGTGAGAGATGTGACTGCTCTCACTTGGGGGGTTTTGTGGAACTCTTCAGGGAGAAGTATTTTCCAGCCACCTTGAGTGAACAGTTGGAGCTTGAGTTCATTTCTCTGACACAGGGGGCCATGGATGTTAGAGAGTATGAGACTCGGTTCTCGCAGCTGTATCGGTTTGTCAGGCCGATGGACAAGGTGTAATTAGCTCAGAAATTTCTCCGAGGGTTGAGGCATGAGTTCAGGATGACCATATCTGCCATTTGCCTATCTTCCAAGGCAAGGATGTACGAGAGTGCTGTGCACCTGAAGCAGGAGGCTAACCTTCACGCAAGTGAGGTAGCTCTGAGAGATCCCCAGGGGAAAGGGAAGGATGTAGCAGAGAGCAGTGGTACAGGTCACTTAGAGGGACCATGGAAAAAACAAAGAACTACTCAGCAGGCTCCAGCTAGGGGGGTAGGTCCACCCATCAGGGTCGCGCCTATTAGGCAGGTTGCGCCTTTGAGATGCTTTAGGTGTGGCGAGTTGGGTCACTTGTCGCAAGCATGCACGCGACCTAAGCCTCCTATCGTATGCTACACTTGCCAGCAGCCCAGGCACATTGCTAGAGAGTGTCCTCGGAACGAGCCCAGAAGGCAGTTGAACCAGCAGAGACAGTTGCCGGCAGGGCAAGCCAGTGTTCATGCTATTGGCCAGCGAGGTGCCGAGGTGGAAGGTACTTTATCTGTTTTAAATTACCTTGCAAAAAGTATTGTTTGTTACGGGAGCATTTCTTTCTTTCTTTTCTAGTTCTGTGGTAGAGGTGTTGGGATTGGTCCCTACGCCTCTTGCTGGGCCTTTTGTGTGTCATAATACCTTTGTGCGTTTCTTTTGAGCTTGGATTGATTTGTGAAAGCTTAAGTCGTTGACGTTTACACATTTCTTACTTTTTAAGTGTCCAGCCATGTGGTATTCTCACTCAAGTCTTTGCTGATTTGATGTGGAGACAGTTGAGTTTATGGTTAGCAGTTGAATTTGAGGTTGGCGACCCTGTTGGTGGTCCCACCCATGTCTGGTGTGTTTAGTTTCGAGGAAGGGAAAAGTCAGCATTGTTATGTGTTGGACCGTATCTTAGAAAAGTTAGCAGAGTTGGATGTCGTTTTGTCTAACTCGATTGTTTGCTAGTGTCCTTTCGTATTTCCGGACAACCAGAGTTTTGTTATCACTGCCTCAAGTCAGGTATTGCTGATGCATTCAGGAGATACGAGGGTACCTCTTAAGAGATTAGTAGATTTTGTAATTGATTTTGTAACGTTTAAGTTTCAATGGGTCAAAAGTTGACTTTATGATCCGTTATGAATTTTGAAAAGTTTCCTTCACGAAAGTCGTAGAGCGCGACGATACGAGTTCGTAGACACGTGGCATGCATAAAACGGACGTCGTATGACGAAGTTACGACCTGTCGAAATTATTTCATTTTTCGGAAATTAACTATAAAACGTCGATTTTCGGAAAAATGTCCAAAATTCCCTTTTTGTCCGTTTACCTTTTACTGTTCACTTTATACTGTTCATTTTCTCTCCCCGATCCAGTTTTTCTCCTCCGCCGATCTCCGCCGTCCAGCCGCCGCGGCTCGCGTGCTACCCCGCTTTGTGTTCGTCTTCCTCTCTTCTTCCGTTTGAGCCAAGACGCAGCCTAGGGGAGCACTGGTGGACGGCGCTACGTCGACTGGAAGAACTGCCACTGTGCACGGCGGAGCTCCAGGCGTCGCCGGACCAAGCGCCACCCATCGATCGATTGGGTTTCTCCTTGCGGTCCTCTCTGTGCTAGTGGTTTCAGCCGATTAGAGCTCTCGAGCATGGATCGAAATCGTGTTCTTCACGACCCGAAATCCACTGTTCGACCCGGATCAGACCCGACCCGGCCCACTGTTGCATGTGTTGACAGTTGACCGAACTGTTGACCAGACGTTGATCGTTGACCCGAGTTGACCAGATTTCGGAACTGCAGCGATTCAATCCGACGCGATCCTGCAGCGATCCGACTCGACCCTGAACGAATATTTGCCATTTCTGGTGAATTATGGTGAGTAAACCTCACAGTGTTCGTATTTATTATGAGTTGATTATAGAAATGAATCGTTAAATGTGAAATTGTTTTATGAAAATAAATATTTGTTTTAATTGAATGAACTTGATCGACTACGGTTCATTGGTAAGTAAAATGATTTTTATTATAAAAATGATTTCAAACGTATTTTACAATCAATGACTATAGTTGGTATTAGTGGGCAGTTCCTGAGTTAATGCCTACGTATATATATATATATATATATATATATATATATATATATATATATATACGTGGAATATTTTTGTTGATTGATGTGGAAGTGTGAAATATATGTATATATTGAAGGTGTACTTTGAGTGATATATATTGTTGAGAATTTATTATAATTGTGAATGTGAGTGCTTTGGGTGATTTATGCTGTTGAGGAATTGTTAAAATAAATTTATGTGAGTTGTGGAATGTGTGATTGAGTTGGTACGGAGACCAACGGCCAGTGTAAGATCTTGCCTTAGGGAGGTCGAATTAGGATCTTACATGTGTGTTGTGTGGATGTAAGATCTTACCTGGATGGTCGAATTGGGATCTTACAGAAAGGATCTTGCCTAGATGGTCGAATTGGGATCCTTGTGGCAATTTTATCAGAAACCAAAGGTTGGTTTGGATTTCGATCAGTTAGTGCTTTAGAGCTCTAATCTGTTTGCCTTTGTGTGATTTGGTGGGAAATGACAGTGGTCATTGCGCCCGAGTTATGTTATTGTGATGTGATTAAGTGTGGTAGATATTTTGGTTTTGTGTTTGTTATCTGTGAGTGAAATTGCTTTACCTTGTTCTTGGTTGTTTACTCACACGAGCTTTTAAAGCTTACCGGGTTCGTTGTTTACAACCCGGTGCACCAATCGATGGTGTAGGGGTTAGACCTGCAGGGGTTGGCCAACAACCAGGAGGAGGCGTCTGAGTTGAGTGGCTAGAAGGTGGGGTGTTTTGTCTAGTTGGGTTTTATTTGTTTTGAGTGTTAGTGTGAGACTCTATTTTACATTCATGTTTTTAATGATGTAATAATTCGAGTGTTTGGTGCCACACGGTGAACTCTGTTGTGATACTTAGTTATTTGGATAATAAATTTTAAGTATTTGAGTTAATTTGTGATTAATCACCCTTACGAATTCGGATTTTTGTTATTCGGAATTTCGGGGCGTGACATCCACATCTTTTTCTTCAACTTTTCCAGGTCCCATTTCCTGATCTGGTGTTGTTCATTGTCCCTCCCTGCAATTGGCTCCACCAAGTTTGTCTTCATGCACAACCAATAGTTTATAAGAAGCAAAATGATATAACATAAAAGAATAAAGGAAGATAAAACTCGTGCGCTTACCAAAATGACATAAACACATCCTCCTGTATTCTTTGATGCACGGTCCGATTTCTTGTACTTTATGAGACATCTTTTCAAGAAGATTTTGACTTCTTTTGCCCAGGCATAGTTAGATGTCTCATCTAAATCCTCCACAGCTCTGACCATGTCTATATGGAGGGTTCCCTTTGCATTTGGGAAGAGAAGCTTGGTGAGAATGTCGACAATTATCAGCCTTGCTATATTTGCATCTCCGCTTCCATTTTCCTCATCAGATTGAGGATTCTTATTTAATTCGGCTGTTATGGCTATATTCACCATCTTTTCATTGACTTCATTTGCTTGTCCGAAAAATTTGATCACAAAATCAGAAATGTGCGTCTCTTTTCTCTGAATGTACACTCTTGTACGGTTCAGCCCTAGAATTTGTGAAACATCTGATGATTTTATTCGGAACTTCTTCCTAGCAAACTGAAACTCATCTCTTACGTGATCGTAAGCTTCTAGCACCATCCCCAATTGGTTGTTTGACTTTGAACCGTAAACAAGGTTCTGGTGTAGTGCTTGAAACAGCTTGGCAAAGGGAGTCCTCTCGATCAGCTGTAGTACTGCTTCTGGTATTTGGCCCCCATATTCATTGAAATTTGGTAGGGTGCTTCTGAACTGTAGGGTCTGCCCCTTTTTCTTCTGCTCATTTGAAAACACAATTAAAACAAAATTAGTATGACAATTGATAGTTACTAGTTACTTTGATAGTTACTAGTTACTTTGATAGTTACAATGATAGTTACTTGTTACTTTCATAGATACTATGATAGTTACCTTTATAGTTACTAGTTACTTTCATAGTTACTATGATAGTTACTAGTTACTGTGATAGTTACTATGATAGTTAGTAGATACTGTGATAGTTACTATGATAGTTAGTAGATATTGTGATAGTTATTTTGATAGTTACAATGATAGTTACTAGTTATTTTCATAGATACTATGATAGTTACCTTGATAGTTACTAGTTACTTTCATAGTTACTATGATAGTTAGTAGATACTGTGTTAGTTACTTACATGATTTTGCAGTTGATGTTCTTCTTGTTTTTCTATCCAGACGATCTTCTTTGCACCTTTATCATCATCTTCATCAGTTTGATAGTCAGATCCACTACCACTACTAGATGTATCATATTCAGTTTCATCACCGTCATCCTCTTGTTGCCATTTTCTTTTTTTATCTCTAGCTCCCCTTTCTTCCGTTATCTGCACATTTGATAAGCAAAGTTAGTATGACAGTTTTTTCAATTATAACACAGTTAGTAAGATAGTTATTCAAAAGAAAAACTGTTACTATAACAGTTACTATGACAGTTACTTATTGATTTTCGTGCTTGCTTTCCTTTTTTAACATCAGCACCATCATCGCTTTCATCATCTTGTTTTCTTTTTCTTTTGGCAGCTGCCGCTACCTTATCTTTGCTTATCTGCACATTCGATAAACACAGTTACTAAGACATTTTTTCAATTGTAACATAGTTACTGAGATAGTTACTTATAAGAAATACTGTTACTACTATAGTTACTAACTAATTGTGTTGTTTTCCTTTCCAGTTTCCTTTTTTTTTCTTTCCCTTCTATCTATTCTGCTTTTTTCTTCTATGCTCCCATCAATTCATAGTTAGATGATTTATACACTAACATTTGCATTACCAACTGCTTAATAGTTACACTAACAGTTACAGAAAAAATATAATTTCGATTACCAAGATAGATAGTTACCTTTCGCTGTTTTTGTTTTGCAGTCTTCTTTTCTGGATTGTCCTCATTCCTTTTCTTTGTTTGTAGCTCGTGTTGTATATCATCGTCAATTGTAGTAACCTCTTTTGCCGGACTAGTTTTCAGTTTTGGTGCCATTTTCTGCATGTGTGAGGGAAAAAAGTTATTATAACCCGATACAACCATAAACTCAAAAAGTTCACATATATTTGCATCACCAAATGTCACAGTTACTAATACAGTTATGCAACACTGAAACAATACAATTTCATTCACATAAACTCAAACAATATAGTTACTAGAATAGTTTCTGTTATAGTTCCTTGCACATAACATAGTTTCATCCATTCACACACACAGAAACACTCAGAAATGTTAGCGCCCAAGTAAAATTTAAAAAAATAGCAGTTACTTTGATAGTTCCAACCATTTATTCTTGAACAAAATGTTCTATAACATCTATAAACACTGTATATATGTATTAAACCTAAAATCATCTTCTAATTTATCATCCAATCTCCCCAAACCTAAAATCATCTTCCAATTTATCATATAATCCCCCCAAACCTAAAATCATCATCCATCTTCCACATTCTTCCCCTTCACTCTCTGGAACCCAGTCTAAACATCTCAGATTCCTCATCCTCTTCTTCAGCAAATACGGAATCATCATCATCTCATGTCATGCATCATCAAAACTCTATTTGAATCTGTAAAAGAAGGTGAAATATCTGTTACCTGAGCAGCTGAGGTTTGCTTGTACTGCGAGCTGTCGAGGTTCGACGTCGGAGAAGGAGAGGATAACGGTGGAGACTCGTCGGCGGAGAATAAGAAGAGAACGGTGGAGATTCGGCGTCAGAGAAAGAGAGGAGAGAAGTAGAGAATGAGAGAATGAGGGAAGGAAGAGAATGAGGGAAGAACACTGGTTAGGAGAGAGGGAATAGTAGTGGAAGTTAATGAAGCAGATCGTGGTGTAACCACCCAACGACAAACTGTTCACACTCTGTTTTCAGTAATGGATCCATTTCAATTTCGTTACATTATTACAGTGGCATTTCGTAATTATTTGATGTTTTATGGTTATTTGTTAAACAGTGTCATTTTTTATGAACAACCCAAAGTTCATGCATTTTTTCTAATTTTGGGCTTTCAAAAGTCCTAAATTATAAAAACCCCTTAAATCTATTATTACAATGGTAATTGTCCTCACGAGATTTCATATTATGATTTTATCATCCATATAACTAAAAATGTTTTTCTCGATATATGAAATTAAGCCATCATTGAGAGCTCCGTCACCCATTCGATTGCGTAATTAAGTCTTCAAAAAATTCATGGCAGAAAATACTTTCTCAACATTTACAATCGTAATTGGTAAAATCAGTGCTAAAATATTCTATAAACTGTTATCCAACATACTTGGTAGTCAGTGGCGGAACTAAGAAGGGACGGGAGGGGGTTGTGGCTCCCCTATTAATCAAAATTTCCTTATAATTATAGTGTAATTACGTGTGATTATGGTTAAATTGTTATAATTATGGTATAAAAGTTTCGCATAATTTTTTTTTTGGCCCCTCAATTATGTTTATGGTATAGAAGTTTTAGATAAATTTTTTTTTGGCCCCCCATTATATTTCTTCTAGTTCCGCCACTGTTGGTAGTATTTATAGAAATTGAAAATACTTTATTTTTTAATAGTTTATATATTAGATTGGGAAAACTATTGAAAGGAGTTGGAAAAAAATTATATATAATGTTAATTGAAGTGAAATGGGTATCCATCCTTTAATCCCCTCCCCCCCTCCCTCCCTAAAGAAAAGACAAATTTAAGAAACCCTTCCGTTCCCCATTAGCGAAGTTTAAAATTAATTTAAAAATAATAAAAAAAATCCGTTCGTAATATATTTTATACATATATGTCAGGTTTTTGACTAAATAGTTTAGTGGGGCACGCATAAGTATATGGGAGGTTTTGGTCTGAAATATTGTAAATCCCAACTCCGCTCCTATGCTCGTAATATTGAGGTCAGGAGTTCGAATGCCGTCTCGGCAACATTTTTTGTTCAGTAAACAGTTACCAGCACTTCTAAATTCTAATGCTACGCCTTCAACAACTCTGTCGTAATGATTTTGTAACACGAATGAATAGTGAGTCATGCATTCATATTCAATTTTGAAAATGTATGTACTATGTAGTATGTACATTCAGTTTAACCATACAAGGAAGACCCTCTCTGGATTCGGCTAAGATCTATTTATATCTTTTCTTTTCTCTCCAAGGGTTGCTAGCTTAGGTTTTGGTGCATGAATTCCTGTAGTAGGATTGCATGGCCCTGGAATATGGCTTCCGATAGCTGTAGACCAAACCTGAGGTGTACAAGGCCGTTAACCCACTGTGGGGTTTGGAGGGTTTTAATCCTTATATTTCTGACACTGTCAACCGTAATTAACATGCACATGAACACTGTTGAGCCTGGATCAAATCTTGCAGCCTTACACTGCTGCAACAATGGTCAAATGTACTGCTCAAGAACCTCTAAAGAACCGCAACATCAACAAAGCTTGTCCTAATTACATTGGATTGGGCACATTAGGACTAAATTCTGATCGACATTTTACCAGACTATAAATGGTACTTTAGCACTTGTTTAGCAATTATCGTATGTCTTACTGCATAAACTTAAGTAACTTGGTTTGACTTCAGCACCAAGTGGTTTTGCAGGGTAGGTGAATTTTAAGCTGGCTCCAGAAACTAGAACTAGATTCCACGTTGAACTGTGAATCTTCATGTCCATTTCTCGATATCAAGGCCTTGTCATGATGGCAATAGATTCCCACTCCAGGCTGTATATCACATCCTGTGCAGCAAAATTTGAAACTAGTAAGCAACACTGCTTTCATCATATTAGACCTACTTAAAGAGTTGCAGCAGCATTCTTCTCAAAAAAAAAAAAAAAAAAAAAAAAAGAGTTGCAGCAAAAACAACAAAAGTCATATATCTTTCACAGTACACAAACAGCATTTGGTAAAATTGCTACTCACAGAAGGATATTGCTGGTCTATGTCAAAACTATTGATTGCACAAGGTTCTGCGGAGAGCTCAATAGGTCCCTCACCTACAAGGTCTGAAATTTAATAATCTTTGTTAGTCTCACTTCCACTTGTACATATTGTAAGCTAATTAGCAAAAGAAAGAAGCTTTCAGACGTCAGTTAGTCCAGGAAATATCAGAAAATATCATACCCTGTTCCACAACAGCAAGAATTCCGTCCTCAGAACAGATCATAGTAGGTAAAATACGTGAAGAACCATTTCCTACGTTTGTAGACTTTACATAGGGGTCATACTGAACCTCCCAAACTTCACTTTCACACGGGGCGCAGGTTGCTTCCCCTGACCCAACCCCAGAGAGTAAAATTGGCTGTTGTGACCATCTAAGATCCCAAGCAAATACAGTACCTACAGAGCCCCCTGCCTGTAAGTACAAGAAAGTTACAAGACATCATAAGTTCATGAAAACAAATATCTCATTTAGGTCTGTAATAAAGCTCTATCAGATTCTTTGGACATTGCAGCAGGCCACTAAACTAAGACATCATTATGATTCAACCATGAGAATAGACATAAATTCAACTGAAATTAATCATGGTACATCTTTTATTTTTGGCATATATTATGTAACAGTACCAAATAATCAAACTGAAAGTAATGCGCAAAGCTGACCCAACTGCAGAACAATCAACTCTCGCTACACAAACTTGCAGCAGCAAATGTACGCAACATGTTCTGCAAATATTGATTGATAAATACCATATCATGTTCAGTGCACCAATAGGACCAATCTCTCTAGTCTATTAATATGTGTGCGTTCTAATTTATGTCACCATTAGGCATTATCCTTTAAGGCAACTGAGCAAAGGATATTTATACACTAAATCACCCAAAACAGACTACCATCACCAGACTTTTATGGTGGGAAATGAAATAAGAGAAGTATTGAGATTGGGAGGGGAGACATGACTAAGAACACTAACAGAAACCAAATAAATGAGCCATGTCAAAATTCATAACAAAATGGACTTAAACAATAAAACTGATGCTCTTGGCTCTTATTGAAATGGAAACAACATACAATCATACATAACATGCAGTGAGTTTTAAAGCTCAATTAGTTTTATGGTAAATGGAAGTACTGAAGCCACATTACCAAACAAGTGTGCTTTCTCGATGGATGAATATCAATGGAATGTACAATCCCGGAAGATTTTCTTTGATTCCTGCAACATTTCCAGCAAGCAGAAAAACTTCTAAGAGTTACGTCGCTACCACGGTATGGAAATTCATCATGTTTCAAAATATTTACTAAAAAAGAGAGCAAAATCATTTATCAAAACCCAGAAGAAAGGGAGAAGATAGAAAACTGAACACACAGACCAGATTCAATCACGATCAAAATAGAGTTGACCAAACTCAGATTATCCAGGATCCGTGAAAAATAAAAACTACAAGATACAAGTCTTCATATTGTACAGGGCCGATACTTCTATGTTTCAAGCACATATTCCTAAGCTAATGAAGCACCATTGTAGGCCTGTGAATGTTTAATCTCTATATATCTGATCAAAGATTAGGCTTCAGCACGTAAACCGGAAATGAATTAGAAACTCCTCTATTAAAACTGAAATATCTAACTACATCTGAAAAATGCTCAGACTTCCACAGCACAACACATTTGATCCGAATCCCAATTGCTTAATGAAGAAGTAACAACAAAAGTTAACCATAAGCATAAAATGTAGCTCAACACAGCAACTGAGATAAAACAAATGCTCACCAGTCCCCCTTGAACTGTGAAACCGCCCCACCAGGCTTCCTCAGATCCCACCACTGCATACTAAACCCAAATCCTCCAGTAGCAAACTCACTCGGCGATGCCCATTTCGTCGAAGTAAACGAAACCAACCCACTGCTATCGAAAATCCTCCTATACCTGAGCTCATCCTCCCCTAAACTGACCAGATTGACCCTCCCATCTTCCCCAACAGTGACACACTCAACCCCTCCATCCATCACATCCACACAAGCCACAGCTCCATCATGCAACGCCTTCTCCGGCACCGAAAGCTCCGACTCAAACGACGAAGGGTCCATTACGTCGGTGAGCAGCACGTGCAGCGATCCCGAAAGCGTTGCGGCGGCCACTAGTGCTTTGTGGTTGAATTGAGAGGTCGTGAGCGAGGAGACTCGCGAGGGTGGGTCCCATTGGGACTGAGGGGTGAGATTGGGTGACGGGTCTTGGGTGAAGGAGTGGATTTCTACGGAGGAAGAGTCCGAATCGGAGTCGAAAACGGCGACCACGGCCAAGCGGTCCAAGGCGGAGACAGGGGGAAGCCACCGGACGGCATCTATGTACTTGGATTGTGGGAATCTGTGGATCCTCGGAGGCTCTGAGAGCGCTGTGCCTATCGCCATTGCTGAAGCTCAGCTCTTCTAGGGTTTTGATTTTAGGAAGGAGGGAAATTATTAGAAATTTGGGGTATTTGTTTCGGGCAACTGTTGCTTAATTACTATTTTACCCTTAGAGAAAATAAACAAAAGGAACACTGGATAGACTAACTATAGAGGAGGGAAAAGGGAAAATGTTTGTGGCAGAAAAGAGCCTCATCTTTAACAAGCTCTGGCCCTATGCGTATGAGAAGAAAAATGGCAGAAGATTGGGAACCATATTGGCTAAGAGAAGAGATTTGCCTACTGAAAATTCAAGTACCCAAGAGGGAGAATTTGTGTTTCCCAAATTGAGGGTTTCGAATACAATTGTTGCTAGGGCTGTGGTGGCAGTGTCGGGACTAGGATTCATCGATGCAGGGTAAGCATACTATAGGTTGTTGATTGAAATATGGGAGCTATTTATGTGACAAATTGAGATTAATGTAGCAGGATTAATGTGCAGGTATAGTGGAGACTGGTCAAGGATTGGAGTGATTTCAAAAGAGGGTGAGGACTTGCTCAAGGTTGCTGCATTTCTAGTTGTTCCCTTGTGTTTGTTCCTCATATTTTCTATCTCCCAACAACAGGAGGATTGAATTTACTGAGGTGGGCTCTTGTTTACTTCAATTTGTAAAATGAACTGAGTTCTCATGCCGAAAAAAACTATTTGTTGATTTAAGGCTGCAAGCTGCCTCATGCAATATTTGTTCATAGGGTTAGGACAGAGTGACCATCACAGCATTAAGGTGAAAATTGGTGCTGCATTTTGCTTGAACACTAAAGTAGTGCGTGCACTTGTTACATATATAAAAGTAGTAAATACAGTTTGTGCTGATCACTTTCATTGTAGGATTAAACTGACAATTCCAATGGGTAATGATTCTAACCTTGTAGCCATATGTACTAGGCATTCCTGATCACCCAAACACGCATCAGCATGAGATCCCTAGAGTAGGAATCTAGTCTTGCAAGGCTGACACAGAGGTTGGGATAGATTTTCTTAGGTTCTTAGGTAGTTAAACCAGTTGGTGGTTTGATAGAAGGACATGATTCATTAGAAGTGTTGTCAATGCCTCTAGCTAGAGTGAGAGATGAGCAGTCTTTGATAGAGAATCAAACGTAGTTTAAGCATGCACTTTGTACTCATGCATGTTTCTCTTGCAATACGTCTTTGCATCAGTTTTGCTTAATTGTTAGAGCATAATTGCTTGGTGGTGGGTAGAAAGGAGTTAAAGAACCTGTAATATATATATATATATATATATATATATATATATATATATATATATATCTTTGTTTTTTTCTAAACAGTTGTTCGATCTTGGAGTGGCAAATATTTTGATAATTTTTTTCTGCATACCCTACAACAGATCATATTTTACTAGTTCTTAAAGAGCTGGTAGTCAAAATAGAGCCCTTTTGAAATTCTGGGGTGTTGCGTTGGGGATGAAGGAGAAAAGAAGTGCAATTGGCCTGATTCTTGTTTGATTTGAGTTCATTTATGTTTGATCTGATTCTTTGGAGAAGAAGAGAGAAAGAAATAGAATATAAACACATGAGGGTATTTGAGGAAGTTAGAAAAATAATTGAAGGATAATATTGTCCATGTTAGCTAGTTAACGGAACTTTTGGACGTAGAGAGACGGATGGATCAATTGGTCGATATTTGAAAAGTATGAGGAGTGATCGGTTGAAATTGAAAACATGAGATCTAAACTGTTGAGACCCTGAAAATATAGGGAGTTAGGACTGGGCGCGGGCCGGACCCAGCCCAAAATTCCCAAAGCCCGACCCAAAACCCGACCCTCTCGGTCCGAGCCGAGCCGGGCTTTTTTAAAGTTGAGGACCTACCCAAGCCCGAGCCCGACGGGCCGAGCCGGGCTTTCGGGCTTTTTCGGGCCCAAAAATCCCTGCCAACAGAGTTGTCTGATGCATTGCCACCGCCAGAATTTGAGCTTGAGATTTATGAAGCCTTGAAAATTTGCAAACAATTGAAGCAAATATATAGTTACACAATTAACAGAACGTCTAGTTTAATCAATCACAGAGTACAGAACATGGATTCAATGCAATCTATCACAGAGTACAGAAGTAACAGAACATCTACAATTAACATGCAATAAACAATAATTAAATTACCTGATATTATGAAGTATGAAGCAGTTCGTTCCCAAATCTCCAATGGAGCTCCGATCTTCAATTCAAAACAGGTGTCTCTCCAATCTTCAATATCTTTGATGTAGAAGTACTATAGCTCTGCCCATAGCTCAATGCTACTTCCACCTCAAAGCTCTGCGCATAGCTCAGTGCGAAAAAGAGAGGCGAGGAGGAACTGATGAGGAGAGACACCTGGACTCTGGAGACGATCGGAGAAGAGAGGCGAGGAGGAGAGTCAAAGACTCTGGAGAGTTGAGAGTGGAGACGAACGGAGAAGAGAGGCGAGGAGGAGAGTCGGAGACTCAGGGAGTGGTGGAGATCCGGAGGAGTGGAGGGCTGGAGGCGGTGATTCGGTGGAGTGGCTGCGGGGGGGGGGGTGGGGGGACTAAATCGAGCTCGAGTGGGATTAGGGATTTAGGATTTTAGGGTTTTGGCATCTGGGTCTAGGTAAGTCGGTGTAAGTGGGATTACAGGCCTGGTCCTGGTTATTGGGCTCAACAAAGTTTCGGTCCGGGCCGAGCTTTCGGTCCCAAAAAAAACAGGGCCTGAGCTCGGACCGAATTTCCTATTTTCAGGCCGGGCTTTTTTCGAGCCGGTCCTTACAAAAGTTGAGCTCGGCTCGTTTCGAGCTTTTTTCAGGTTTTCGGGCCGGGCTTTCGGTCCTTCGGGCCCAAACACCCAGCCCTATAGGGAGTGACCAGTATTTTGTCCTTAATATTTTTTTTTTTAGAATGTTTTTATTCATATTAACGTAATCTCACACTACCAGAAAAAAGGGTTTTCCCAACGAAAAAAAAAAAACGGCCGACGAATTAAAATTTTCGTCGGTAATTCTAAGGAATAGCCGACGGTTTTATTTTTCGTCGGTGGAAAAAAAAATTCGTCGGCCATAGTTTAACCATAGCCGACGAAACTGTTTTTTCGTTGGTATTTTCAAAACATCGTCGGCTATATTCATATTTCAGTCGACGATTTGTATTTTCGTCGGCCTTTCTCCGAAACATTAGCCGACGAAAATTTTTAGAAGTATGGCCGACGAAGTTGACATTTTCGTCGGCTATAAGTCTATATATTTTCAGATCTGGGCAGCAGCTGCTCATTTAACAAAAAACGAAAAAAAAGGGGGAAAAACGGGAGAAAGAGTGAAAAATTTGTGGGTATTGTTGAAATCCGTCCTCTCTTACATTGTGGAGCTATATATATATATAGGTACGTATATGTGTATATATATATATATATATATATATATATGTTGATTTTGAGTTTTAGTGATTTTGATTTAGTAAGTGATCGATTTTTTGTTTTGTTGTTGTTTTAGTGTTAGAATGTATGTATATATGTTGATTTTGAGTTTTAGTTGAGTTGATTTTGACTTTTAGTGATTTTGATTTATTAAGTGATTTTTTGTTTAATTTGTTGTTGTTTTAGTGTTAGAATGTATGTATATATGTTGATTTTGAGTTTTAGTTGAGTTGATTTTGAGTTTTAGTTTAATTATGTGTTTTAATTTGATGTTATTTTAATTAGTGTTAAAATATATATATATATATATATATATATATATATATATATGTGTGTGTGTGTGTGTGTGTGTGTGTGTGTGTGTCTGTTAATTAATAGTTGTTGATAGTGTAATTAACTTAAATAATGGTTGATATATAGTGTAACTTAAATAATGGTTGTTAATGGTATATATATATGAGTTGATGTTGATAATAATATATATTGCAATGTAATTAATTATTAAGGATTTATATATATATATTATTATCAGGCTATATATGGATCTGGATAAGAGTTGGATTTCGCTTCCAAGGCATGACCGACGATACACTACAGGAGTTGTGAATTTTTTGCAGTTCGTCGAGGAAAATGCAAACGGGAATGAATACCATTATTGCCCGTGCAAGAAATGTAAGTGTCGCAGTGATATGTGTCGATTTCCGATTAGGACAGTATGAGAGCACCTAAAAAGTAATGGGTTTTGGCCGAAGTACAAACGTTGGATATATCACGGTGAGCCATCATTAGATGGATCGCATGATCATGGGCAGTTTTTTGAGGCGGGCAGTAGTAGTACATCCAACGATCCAACAATGGCATTCGTCAACGACGTGTTTCCTTTTGAAAGCGGTGTACGTAGGGAACAATATATGCATGACCCGGTACAGCCATTCCCACAAGTTGTCATTACTGCTGCCTTTGACAAGTACAACAAACTGATTGCATTGCAACAGACCCCTGTGTCTTCAAGTTCTGAGAAGACAGTTCTTCAAAGTGTGATGGAGGTAATGAGGATTAAAGTCGAGACAAAATCGACTATCAGGCAAGTGGATGAATATCTACAGTACACTTCTTCGTTGTTGGAGGAGGGTCATCGTAATCCTACCAATCACCGTAAGGTCCGAAGTATCCTCAAAGATCTAGGGCTTTCCTACATTAAGATCCATACATGCGCATTTGACTGCGTTCTCTTCTGGGGTAAAGATGCAAAAGGGAATGACCTTGCTAGCCTTGACGCATGTCCGATATGTCAGTCTGACCGATATAAGTTAACGGGAGCAGGCAATAGGAAACCTGTGAAAGTGCTTCGGTATTTTTCGTTGAGAGATAGGCTTGAGCGGTTGTACATGTCAGAAACAACCGCAAAAGCTATGAGATGGCATGGTGAGCAGGACGCGGGAGACGCAGATATTATGACACACATCTCTGACGGAGCGGCTTGGAAGCATATAAACAATGAGTTTCCTTATTTTGCGTCAGATGTCAGAAACGTCAGAGTCGGGCTCTCAACCGACGGGTTCAACCCTTTCGGCACCATGAGTCTTTCATACAGTTTATGGCCTGTGGTTTTGGTACCTTACAACCTTCCTCCGTGGATGTGCATGAAGAAAGAATATAATATGTTAACGTTGTTGATTCCGGGGCCTGGTTACCCAGGGAAATGTCTCGATGTGTATATGAGACCATTGATTGAAGAGCTTAAGGTATTGTGGGACGTTGGTCATCCCACTTTTGACAAGTACTAGGAGGAGACGTTTCAGATGCATGCCATGGTTATTGGTACCATCAGTGATTTTCCTGCTTATGGGATGTTGTCGGGCAGCGTTGTTAGGGGATACAAGGCTTGTCCAGAGTGCCTCAGCGATTATGGGAGCACCTCTCATTGCAACAAGATATGCAGAATGGGTCATCGTGTGTTCCTTCCGGCGGATCACCACTGCCGTTACGAGTCCGCCGCATTTGATGGAACCGAAGAACACGGTGGTCCTCCCAGAAGATGGACGGGAAGAGAAATTTTAGCAGTGCTTAATGAGTACGATTTTGGGCCCCTCAGCAATCATCCCGATATTGTAGCGGAAATACCTGAAAGACCTGAGGAGTACAAATTCTGGACACATAAGAGCATATTGTGGGAACTCCCGTACTGGTGTGAGTTGTTGATCCGTCACTTCCTAGACGTTATGCACATAGAAAAAAAATGTTTCTGAAAGTGTGGTGGGCACAACGCTGAACTTGGAGGGGAAGACGAAAGACGGTCCTAAGGCTCGCACTGATCTGCAAAACATGAATATCAGAAAACAACTATGGTTAAAACAAGGGAAGAGAAAAATGCCTCAAGCTCCTTACACCGTCAAGCCTGAGCATAAATCAGAAATTTTCCATTGGATAAGTCGGGCCAAGTCTCCTTCAGGCTTTGCTGGAAATATAGCCAAGTGTGTGAACAGACAATTCAACAATCTTTACGGGTTGAAAAGTCATGACAATCATATCCTTCTACAACGTCTCTTCCCTGTTTTCATTCGATCGTTCCTTCCCCATCACATTGTGGAGCCGTTAGTAGCGTTGGCAAGATTTTGCCAGAGGGTATGCACACGGGAAGTGAGAAAATCTGACCTCCGGGAAATGCAACAAGACATCGTTCATATCATGTGTAAATTTGAGATGATATTTCCTCCAAATTTTTTCGACATCATCCCTCACCTCATAATCCATCTTCCTCGGCAGTTGTTGCTTACCGGTCCTGTGCACTTCACTTGGATGTATCTGATGGAAAGGTATGTATTTTATACCTTATGTTAATTTCCTCATCAATATATGTGATTTAGTATTAATGTATTATCATAACACTTTAAAAACTTTATTTATAGGCAACTTGGACAATACGGTGATTTTGTCCAAAACAGATCCGCACCTGAAGGATGTATAGCTGAAGCATATATTGCGCACGAGTGCGTCACCTACATGAAGTTGTATTTAGGAGCGTTACAGGAAAGCATACCGGAAGATGTACCTTCACAGTTCAATCTTTCCATACTCTCCGACGATGTTGTACTCGGTGGAAACATGCCAGTTTCCTACAAGTTGAAAGATTATGAGGTAGCCATTGCATATTGGTGGGTACTAATTAACTGTTTAGAAGTTCAGTTTTGGAAGAACATGCATCTAAACTGTGAACAAGTAGGAGGTGATCTCGATTACCACAACCGGACATTCGCAGAGTATTTCGGCCTCTGGGTACGTAACTTTAACACTATTCTATACGTATTTATATATTATTGTGTATAATTATTCATATTTATAGTTGATTCTGATGGTTGCAGATGGACCTTATTAAAAATGATAATTACCCAAATTGGTCGCACGAACTCCGACTTCTGGCGATGAAGCCGGTCTATTCAAAAGTTTATGCGACGTGCAAGGTGAATGGTGTGTTATTTCGATGTGAAGAGAGAGACGTCAGACTGAAAACACAAAATTCAGGGGTTATGGCACATGGTGGGGATGATGGAGTTGACTATTACGGTGTTCTCCATTCAGTTGTGGAACTGCATTATGGGGAAGGCATGAAAATGCACCTTTTCAAATGTAGATGGTTTGACACACGGCCGCAGAGCATGAAAACCGATCAATACGGCATAACTTCTGTGAACACTAGTACATCATGGTATGAGGATGACCCGTTCGTTTTAGCCACATGGGTGAAACAAGTGTTTTATCTTGATGATCTCGCCAAGGGTGACCCGTGGAAAGTAGTCAACAATATCCACCATCGCAACATTTACCGGGCGTCTACACTTGGAGTGGCTGAAGAGAACGAGGAAGGTGGCACCGCGTATCAAGAGCCCAACGCAAACGGTATTCCTGACTCCTCTTTTATTCGTCTAGACACGCCTGTGCGAATTCGACGTGAAGAGTCACTGCTTGTTGATGTTGATCCAAATGAAGAAACTAACGAGGACTCTAGTGGTGAGGAAAGACATAGATTACCCCTATCGAGCAATTCAGAAACCGAAGAAGACTCATCCGATGATTCCGATTACAATCCGCCGGATTAAGTAATTTAGATGATGTAATCCTTTCATTTGTAATCTCAAAATGTCTAATGAACGGGCGTGGGGATGAGCCTCCCAGCTAGGCTGGGTTCCAAACCCCTTAAAAAAAAAATTTGAAATATGTTGACTGCTGAGTTTCTGTTTTCTTGATGTTCAATTTAAGTTATATATGAACAGGAAATAGGAATACGAGAGGAGTAAACCGACTGATTTTTTTTACCTTTTTCATATAATGGCCGATGAAAAACACGTTATTTCGTCGGCTATATTAATAATAGCCGACGAAAAATTCATTATTTCGTCAGCTATACTAATAAAAGCCGACGAAAAATTCATTATTTCGTCGGCTATACTAATAAAAGTATATATGCTGATTGAATTTTACACATTTATTCAGGTATAATGGTTTCTTTGTGATTAATGCATTGGTGAACGAACATAGACATTAATAGTCGACGAAAAATTCATTATTTCGTCGGCTATACTAATAAAAGTATATATGAAAAAGTATATATGCTGATTGAATTTTTTTCTTTGATAGTTACTATGAAAAAGTACATATGCTGATTGAATTTTGCACGTTTATTCAGGTATAATGGTTTCTTTGTGATTAATGAATTGGTGAACGAACTTAGACATTAATAGCCGACGAAAAATTCATTATTTCGTTGGCTACACTAATAAAAGCCGATGAAAAATTCATTATTTCGTCGGCTATAACTATATTGGAAAATACATATTTTAGTTTAGACAGGAAAAGACAAAAGAATAGCCGACGACTACGAGTCTCTCGTCGGCTATGATTTAAAAAAAAAACAAAAAATGATCATATTCCATTTTCTATCACTAACGATAAACCATTGCTTCATCCTTCAAATGCAAAAATGTTGTGAAATAAGATATGACCGAAATAATGAAATACGTCTACGGTTGAAAAATGACAAGATTCTGATAAAATCTGAACGGCGAAAGATGCGGTCAAAGGTTTTATTCCTTCGTTTCCCTAATGGTAGCGTTACCATCGGTAAATATTTTGAGGAAAATTTTTATACGATAAGTTATATCTCATCGATTTGAAACTATTATCTGTTGAAGGTCGCAAAAAAACGTCATTT
This sequence comes from Potentilla sterilis, assembly GCA_963682095.1. NCBI lineage: Eukaryota > Viridiplantae > Streptophyta > Magnoliopsida > Rosales > Rosaceae > Potentilla > Potentilla sterilis. The sequence goes on from OY821758.1 coordinate 36,006,997, forward strand.
AGACAGGCCAATTACCATTTCTAAGGGTTTAGAGGTTTGACTCACCCGGTTGACCGTTCCGATCGAGCCTTTAACGTTGTCAGCTGAAGTTTGATTTTTTTCCATACATGTATTTAATCTTAACGGTGATATTTGACGGTTGGAATAGATTTTATAAACTTTTAGATTCAAAATCATAACATATGCACTAATGTTCCTTAACTTGTTTATTAAGTGTTTAAGTGAATGTATAGTTTCAAATAGTTACTATACGTAGACTCTTCAAATGCAAAAATGTTGTGAAATAAGATATGACCGAAATGATAAAATACGCCCACGGTTGAAAAATGACAAGATTCCGATAAAATCTGTGTGCCGAATGTTGCGGTAGACTGTTTTTTACTTTCGTTTTCCTATGGGTAGCCTGACGTTCGATAAATCAATTTTGTAAAATTTTTATACGATTAGTTGCGTCTCATTGATTTGAAACTATTATCTGTTGAAGGTGAGGCCAGAAACCGTCGTTTAAGTAGACTAATTTCCGTTTTTAAGCGTTTAGAGGTTTGACTTACTGGTTTGACCAACTGTTTAGCCGACGAAAATTATATGTCGTTGGCTAAACTCTTGCGATCCGCGCCTTTTTATTGTCTGCCGTTGGATGACTCAGATCGGACGGCTGTTGATCTTCCAAAGTATAGCCGACGATGTTCATAGAATAGCCGACGACAATCAAAGTATAGCCGCCGACGATTAAAAAAGATTTCGTCGACGAAATATTTTTTAATCTTCGGCTATTCTTTCTGCTATAAATCTGACAGTCCCGAACCCTAGCCGACTTTTTTCTCTCCTCCTCCTCCTCCTTCCTCAAATCGGCTGCGTCACTTCCTCCAATCCGCCGCTCTGCTCCTCCTCCTCCTCAAATCAGCGGCGCCTCCACCTTTCCTCCTCCTCCGGCCTCCTCCTCCTCCTCCTCCTTCCTCAATTCGGCCGGCCTAGCTCCTCCTCCTCCTCCTTCTCCTCCTTCTCCTTCCCCTCCTCCTCCGATCGAGCTAGGTTTACCATTTTTTTTTCCAATTTATTTTAATTGTATAATTAAATTGTTAAATTGTTATATAAATTGTTATATAATATTTGTTAATATTAATTATATAAATTGTATATATTTTTATATATTTGTTAATAAATTAATTATATATTTGTTATATATTTGTTAATTATATAAATTTGTAAATATATTTGTTAATAAATCGAGCTAGGTAATTAATTATATAAATTGTTATATATTTGTTAATATATACACATATTTGTATATATATATATATATGTTAATGTATATTTTAATTGTTATATATAAATTGTTAAATTAATTATATATATAAATTGGTAGCCTAATTATATAAATGGTTATATTTATGTTAATATATAAATGGTTATTTGTATGTATATATATGTTAATGATGAAATATAGTTATATTTGTATATAAATGGTTATATTTATGTTAATGGTTAGTATTATTTAAAATTAGTTAAAATTTAAATATTAATTTGTTAGTATGTTTTAAAATATGTTAGTATCATTGGTTATTATATTAATTAGAATTTGTTATTTAATGTAATATAATTTAATATTAATTAATGTATTAATGCCTCAAGCTACAGATGGCCGATGCACTCAGACAGTTATTCGGAGGCCGTCGTTCTTCCAGATTTAGGGGTTCTGGAAGTTCTGCCGGTTCCGCAGACTCCGACAGGACCATTAGCCAGCCTGAGAGGACCACCAGCCAGCCGCGGAGGAGTGTGGATTCATCCCAGCCGCGGAGGAGTGTGAGTTCTCGGCACCAGACCCTTCTCCAAGCGGGGCAGCCGTCGAGCAGTTCACGTCCCCCTCTCGGGCAAGATGCTCCGAGGTTCAGTAGGCAGCTATTTCAGGACGAGATAGCTCCAGACGCTCCTCAGGTCTGTATGCCTGAGGTTCATCGGGAGCCGATGACAAGTCCAGCGACGTCTGCTGCTGACTCGACTGAGGGGCCTACTCTCCCAAATCAGCTCTACCTCCCGTACAACATTCCTGCGATACCCGAGGTCGACTTTCGTGGTGTGCCCATATGGCCTGATATGCCTCAGTACGTGAGTGTTGCGGAGGCATACCATCAGCAGCCATTTGAGAGACCTGACCTCCTGATTTCGGCAAGGAGAAAAGGAAAGTCGACAGACGGGTCATCCAGTTCAGGTAACATTTGATTTTATTAATTAAATGTTTTATTAAAATTAACGCACTAATATTTAATTTTATTAACCAATCGTCGTTTATGTTATAGGGACAGCCGGTAGCAGTTCAACGAGGAATACGAGAGGTGTCATATGTTTTGACACGCTCAGGAGAACTGTTGAGAGCAGGGGGAGGATCCAGATCAACGAATCCCCTAATCTAGGGGTGGACACGCGGACCCGAAAACAGAAAAAAACCGAGCCCGAAACCGAACCGTAACCGAAAAAACCGAATACCGAAAAAAACCGAACCGAAAAAAAAAAACCGAACCGAACCGAAGTAGTTCGGGTTGGGTTTCGGTTTCAGTCTGGCAAAACCCGAACCAAACCGAACTGACCCAAACTGACCCGAATTCAAAACGACGTCGTTTTATTGTATGATCTCTTTAAGGTGTATGTGGAAGAGGCAAATTTGGGGCAAAGTGTTAGTGTTTCTCAAGATTCTAATCAAACTATTGAAGTGGTCCCTTTGGAAAAAGGCCTTACCGAATTTCAAAGGAAGTTGAAGAGAAAGGCAAAGAAGGCCGAGGTGATTTATGATGATGTGGATTGATATATTAGTGATCCCGTTGAAGGAGATGATGGAACTCATGGAAGGTTTGAATTGTTGACTTGGTGGAGAGTGTTTGGGATGTCTAAATACCCTACATTGGCCCGCATTGCAAGAGACATTCTAGCTATTCCGGTTTCAACTATATCTTCCTAGTCTTGTTTTAGCACTAGTGGGAGAGTAATTAATCCACATCGTAGCTCTCTAAGTCCTAAAATGGTGGAAGCATTGATATGTACTCAAAGTTGGCTTAGGGGTGAACATATTGCTTTGCACCATGTGCCTACTATTGAGGAGATGGAGATTTGTGAAGATGCGGAAATAGGTAATAGTTTTGTTTTTTTCTTATTGAATATTTGAATTGCTTAATGTGATTTGGTTTTGTGTTATGCATAATTATATTTTATTTCTATTTTTCTAATTGTATGCAATTATGCATGTAGATGAGTTGGTGAAAAACTTGCAGCATGGCATTAGAGACGATCGTGCCGAGAGTGGATCAAGTGGGATGCTACCTCCAAGATCAAACTCATTCATGCGAGCTTGAGGGAGAGTTGAGAATTGTGATGATGCCAAATTGCCAATCATGCATGGACTCTCATGTTGTTCTATTTTTCTCTTCCTTATTTAGTTATGTTTAAATATTAAACTTTGGACTTTGACTTTATTTTGATGGACTTGAAATTGTTGAATTATGGAGTATGGACTCAAGCTGAACTTTGTAGTTTGAAATTTTTGACTTATAAACTATGAAATTTGTATTTTTTTATTCGAACTTGAAAAGTGGGTAAAACAGAAAAAAAAATGGAACCGAACCGAACCGTGCGGGTTGGGTCGGGTTATGGGTCACTGACTCAAAAATTAAAAAACCGAACCGAACCGAACCGAATTTTAAATTTGGGTTGGGTCATGGGTTTTGTCCAAACCCGAACCGAAGTGACCCGTGTCCACCCCTACCCTAATCAGGAGGTTCAGGGGAAAAAACGCCGCGATTACGCGGGTTGCGTGGGGGCAATAATTAGGGATAAAGTCCCTATGTTGTGGACCCGGTGGGCTGATGTGCCCGAAGAGATCAAGAGGGAGGTCAACAACGCGGCGTCGGTGAGTAATTTAAAAAATTTAATTTCTTTATTGTAATATTTAATAATTTTCGGTATTGTTATAATTGTAAAACTAATAAAATATTATCTTTCAGACATACTTCGAGATTGCCGAACACAAGCAGGATTGGGCGGACGCGATGCGAAACTCGAGGTACATTGGGAATTCCTCATCTTATAATTTGAAATATTTTATGATATTAATAATATTTCTAATGCACTTTTATTTTTTCTATAGGTTCAAAGAGTGGAAGAATGAGCTCCGTACCCACTTTAACGAATACGACAACCGTGGTCGTATGGGTACTCCAAGAGAGTTCATGTTCAGGGAGTACGAGTGGCGTTGGTTGAAGACAGTAGACTTCAACAACCCACTTATGCAGGTAAATACTAAATTTAACTATAAATGTTTATTTTGTTAAAATTTTAATTATTAGTTTAATTATTTTATAATTATTACACTAATATTTTTTTATGCATTTTTCTAATATTTTATTATTTATTTGAAGGAACGGTCTCGGATAAACTTTGCGAACCGCCGCCGTAACACAACCCCCCATCATGGTGGTTCTAGGCCATTTGCACAATATATATCAGGAGGAGGCGCTTAGAGATCATCTTGATAGCAACCCGTACGTGAAGACGTTCAAGAAGGCTTATCCACAAGCGACAGAACAGCTCGTAAGTCGTTGATTACGATTTTAAAATTTTAATTATTAATTTTACTTAATTATATATTTGTTAGAATATTAATTTTTTTTTTCCCGTTCAATTAGGAGATGGTGAACCGGGCCGAAGAAGAAGTGTATGAGCAAATAGTTTGATGCGGCTCGCACACAATAATAACCCTACAAAAGATCGTTAGTAATATAAGCAAGTAAGAATCGTTCTAACCGGGGATTAAGGGTACCTGAAACATGAGAATGTTAACACAAATATTCGCAAACACATATATACACAATTGTCACACTTATATACATATATACACATCGAAATCATCATACGGGGGAGGTCATGGCGTCGGCAGCAAGGGCTGCCCCTAAAACTAGCATACAAAAATTAAAGACAAGGAAATAAAATTCTACTCTATTATGTACAAGGTTGGTCGACATCGTTCACACAAAACACACATCACTAACTATCATAAATCAAAACAAGTAACAAGTAGGAAATCAGGAAACATGCTCTGAAATATTCTAAACTCGACTTAGTTCCAACCCAACTCGGTCCTTCGCGGTTGCTCTCCGTTGATTTTAGACTTCACATAGGTATTTAGAATTAGCTTCGCGCATAACCCTAATCATTAGCTAACCGATTATAGACACTTCGCGTAGAAAATAACCAATTAACCAATGAAGCACATAAGTCCTTTTTTAGTTGGAGACATGTTAGCAAGTAAGGCGTCACTTTTCTCACATCGACATGCAAACTCTTTAAACTACTCGATCCCTAAGAAACAACACAAATCAAGACAACTTTGCGCTAATCTTAATCTATGTAAATTTCGGCAAATTAGATTGATACCCTAGATGTCATGACTCAATTAGACTACCAATCTTTAAGGCACACGAATTTAAAGAGTTAACCAAAAACAAGTTTCAAAATCAAGTCATTGCATGCATCCTAAGTTCAAACCGATTACTTATTTACAATTTATGTTCACATGCTATCATTCATAAAACCATGAAATCAAAACTTTAGAGTTGATCACACACAAAGAATCAAAATCATGCTTTGAATTAAACATGCAAAACCAAACAAACAAATTGTTCATACATAGACATAAGAACAAATACCAAAAGAACATATGTTTTACATAGACATAAAAGCATAAAACCATAAAATTACAAGCCAAATGGAGTAGATCACACATTTAGACACCTTGGGAGGCAGCAGCTCGTGTGGATCTTGATGGAGAATGGCGTGGAGGCTGCACGGGCAGTAGTATAGGCTCGGCAGTAAGTTTCTGGATGGTGGTGAGGGATGTGTTTCGGCAAGAATTTTATGTAGGACTTAAGGTAGAAAATTTGGTAGAGCTTTGGACTAGAGTTTTGGCTACAAGATGTGACAACTTTTTCTGTGGAGAATGCCCTCTATATAAATAGGAGAGGCCGGCAAACCCTAGAGCAGTTCCTAGGTACAATTAGGTAAAACAAAACCTAATAGAATAGGGTTTTGAAACCTTCCTAAATTAATTCTTCTAGGACTTTGTTTTCTGATTTTTCTTCAAGGCTTGGGCTGCATATCTTCATGGACTTCTTGTATAATCTTTGGACTTCATTTGATAGGTCTTGATCCATGGTATAATGCTCCCAGCCGGCCTATCAAACAAAACTGGCACAAATCTGCCTTTTCCGGCAGCTTTTCCTAGCTTGACTAGGAAAACTTCTTCTTCGTATTTTTCTTCAATGCCATAGCTTGGTGTCATCCTCCTTCCTTCCTTAAGCTTGGACCATCTTCACATATGCATTTGTACACCATATGGTCCATCGAAAACAGAAATTGTGAAAAGGAGGCAGTAGCATCCTGGAATCGGCAGAAAAGACCTTGCTGTAGTAACTCCGGCATATCTCCCTCCTCGGAGCTCCGATTGATGCGATTCCAAATCTCAGATAAACTAGACACACATAGGTACTTCTATATAAAACAGTTCGATCAAATTCCTTGTGAGTCGTCGGTAATGAGTTTTCGAAGTTGGGACACAGTCCCAGGAAAATCCTGGAAGTCCCTGGATTGGTTTGCTCGAACTGCTGTTTTGCAGCCATCTTTTGGGTGACTTCCCGAACTCCGATTGATCTGAAATTTTAACACAGCATTCCTCAGTATATGAATAATATGCACACTAAATTTCATTAAATTCGGACAAGGATAGATCATATTTTTACTCATCTCAGAATCACAAAAAAGACAACTTGCATTATTTTCCAGATTTCTCAAACTTAGTCATTTTTTCGGATTCTAAAGCACATTTGATAAAAACTCTACCAAATTGACACTAAACTAAATTATGACTCTATCTTAGATAAATAAGGGTTAAACAAAGCATAAACGAGGGCATAAGCATATTAATATCGTCGCACATTGTGCTCCTATCAACTACCCCACACTTATCCTTTGCTAGTCCCTTAGCAAACTATATTAAACTAGACTCTAAGCAAACTATTGCTCCTAACAATTTGTCTCAGGCTCGTATGTACACATAACTTTCAAGTTAATGCATGAGAATCCTAAGCACGAAAATTCCAAACTTCATGAACATGTAACATCAATAAGAACATATAAGAGCAAAAGGTAAGCATGTAAACATGTTAAAGCTAATCCAATCCTCCTCACTAGGCATACTCTCTTCTTTTCTCTCGAAACATGGTTATTCACTCATTAGTGTATGCAAGTGAAAGATAATGAATTACAAAGAGTAACTTGCATATGTCATGAAACGAAAGCACTTTGTGAAATTTTCAAGGAAAAACCTCATATGACAACTATATGCACCAATGAACCAAAACCATATGCTTACTCTTGAGATAAATCTCCACCAATCAAGTTTAACCATCTTAAGAATCATGAAAAAGATCAACAAAAGGGTTGTAATGGGGCTAGGCAAAGAGGTATTCGATATTTGGATAAGGAGGCTCAAAACGTCACCGTGGCCTTTGACAAAACTTAATCTCCTTATGTCTTCTGGCCAAGGGTCAAATTTCATCTTGTTGGACCCATACTTCATTCTTTTCTTCCCCACAACATAGTGAATATGAACAAAGGTCAAAATATAACAATGCTAGACCTTCACATGCAAACAAAACTCCAAATTCACAATATTTTTTTCAATACTAGACTTAGCAATTTTCTTTTGAAACCGTGCCTACACTTTTTCTTTTATTTCGGACTTGAGTTTTCTTTTTCTTCTTTTCTTTTTCTGTCCGAATCACATATTTTCTGTTTTCTTTTTACTAGGCACGGCACAATTACAATTTTCATACAATTTTCTAGCTAAGTCTACCCCACACTTGTTCTTCTTCATCACTTCACGCGAAAACTCCTTCAAAAATCAAGGTTTGCCAACACATAAGGTAAAGGCATCACTATACTAAGCTCATGGAAAGTGTTTAAGGGTGATGAAAGAAAAGGCTAATCGTAGGCTCAAAGGGGTTTACTAAGGTGTCCCACGACGGGCTCCAATTGGGCTCATGCTTTATTTGGCAATGGTGGTAAACCTAAGAGATCTTTATTCAATCATATTCAAAATCAAGGTATTTTATGATATAAACGTTTCGAAAATCAACAAGAGTAAGTTCTAGCATACTAGAGTTCATTAAAAAGCTATGGCACATAGTCATCGAATAATCAAAGAATTATGAGGTTTCATGCTTCCTACGAATCTATTAAATTTTATCTTTTTATCACTCAAGAAGAAAGCAAATTGGCTCTAAAGCTCACATAGGTTATTATGGAAACAAACTAGCTAAAACATGCATGCTTTTTTAATCAACAAGTCCTACATGCTCCTACCAATGCACAAAATCCATGAAACTCACAATTTTAATTGTATGCACAACCATCATCTATGTATGCAAAGAGGAGAAAAACATCATTGACATATTAGGAGCATCCTAAGACTCGAAAAAAATTTAAACACTCTATTTTTGTGGAACAATTTTCTGATTTTTTTTTTCTAAACTAAGCACATAAAAACATAAACGGAATACGTTATCCCACCCCACACTTAGAAAATTACATTGTCCTCAATGTAAGCACAAATCTATATCGACGAATTTCCTAAGCATGCAATTGTCTAACATATTCCAACATATCATCACAAACCAAAGAAAAGGAGAAGGGTTAAGAAATTTCAAACTCTCGGTGATGGCTCCTTCATTTTTCATGGTCGAATTGAGTTGCCTCCCAATTAGCGCTTAAATTTTATAGTCCGTAGCCTAGACTTTTCACCGCGTGTTTTGTGTATTCATCGTGCCATGTGCTTGGAAGTTGGGGCAGCAGCCCCTCTCGGCAGTATCAGGTTCTTGGCAGGCAAGCTCCTCTCGGCAGGCAGGGTACGCAGGTTGTAGCATCGCGGCAGCAGCAGGGCAGTAGCAGGGGCAGCAGCATCACAAGGTGCAGTAGCATTGGCAGCGTGAGCGCAAGCAATATCATGGCGTATCGGATTGTGCATCCGTATTCGTATCTGATTCGGTCCAAAGTAGCACAGGCGTATCGACATGCGTATCAGATACGGCTACTTGGTTGGATACATGTCAAAATTTATCTTGGATGCGGTACAGGACTGCTTGGCAGGACATGTGGATACGTCGGCAGCTTGTGGGCAATGTGTGCGCATAGGCTGCGTTGCAGCAGCTTGCTCGTCAGGATGATTGGTAGCGTGAGGCTGCAACCTGGCTGCAGCATTAGCAGGGGCAGTGTATCGGTAGGATGGTTTGTATGCTGGCCTCGGCAGGCAGGGCTGGCGGCAGGACAGAGGCAGGGGCAGCATCCTGGCAGCTCGGCAGAATGTTTGGCAGTGTACACTTCCTCTTAAGGCTCGAATTTGGGTGTGTTCCAGTATCCTAATGCAAAAGTGTTATAACGCAATTTTGTAATGGACACACAGAGCTTTCCAACGGTATAAAATTTGCCTCAATCAGACCATGTTGGAGACACTTCGCGTAGAAAATAACCAATTAACCAATGAAGCACATAAGTCCTTTTTTAGTTGGAGACATGTTAGCAAGTAAGGCGTCACTTTTCTCACATCGACATGCAAACTCTTTAAACTACTCGATCCCTAAGAAACAACACAAATCAAGACAACTTTGCGCTAATCTTAATCTATGTAAATTTCGGCAAATTAGATTGATACCCTAGATGTCATGACTCAATTAGACTACCAATCTTTAAGGCACACGAATTTAAAGAGTTAACCAAAAACAAGTTTCAAAATCAAGTCATTGCATGCATCCTAAGTTCAAACCGATTACTTATTTACAATTTATGTTCACATGCTATCATTCATAAAACCATGAAATCAAAACTTTAGAGTTGATCACACACAAAGAATCAAAATCATGCTTTGAATTAAACATGCAAAACCAAACAAACAAATTGTTCATACATAGACATAAGAACAAATACCAAAAGAACATATGTTTTACATAGACATAAAAGCATAAAACCATAAAATTACAAGCCAAATGGAGTAGATCACACATTTAGACACCTTGGGAGGCAGCAGCTCGTGTGGATCTTGATGGAGAATGGCGTGGAGGCTGCACGGGCAGTAGTATAGGCTCGGCAGTAAGTTTCTGGATGGTGGTGAGGGATGTGTTTCGGCAAGAATTTTATGTAGGACTTAAGGTAGAAAATTTGGTAGAGCTTTGGACTAGAATTTTGGCTACAAGATGTGACAACTTTTTCTGTGGAGAATGCCGTCTATATAAATAGGAGAGGCCAGCAAACCCTAGAGCAGTTCCTAGGTACAATAAGGTAAAACAAAACCTAATAGAATAGGGTTTTGAAACCTTCCTAAATTAATTCTTCTAGGACTTTGTTTTCTGATTTTTCTTCAAGGCTTGGGCTGCATATCTTCATGGACTTCTTGTATAATCTTTGGACTTCATTTGATAGGTCTTGATTCATGGTATAATGCTTCCAGCTGGCCTATCAAACAAAACTGGCACAAATCTGCCTTTTCCGGCAGCTTTTCCTAGCTTGACTAGGAAAACTTCTTCTTCGTATTTTTCTTCAATGCCATGGCTTGGTGTCATCCTCCTTCCTTCCTTAAACTTGGACCATCTTCACATATACATTTGCACACCATATGGTCCATCGAAAACAGAAATTGTGAAAAGGAGACAGTAGCATCCTGGAATCGGCAGAGAAGACCTTGCTGTAGTAACTCCGGCATATCTCCCTCCTCGGAGCTCCGATTGATGCGATTCTAAATCTCAGATAAACTAGACACATATAGCTACCTCCATATAAAACAGTTCGATCAAATTCCTTGTGAGTCTTCAAGAATGAGTTTTCGAAGTTGGGACACAGTCCCAGGAAAATCCTGGAAGTCCCTGGATTGGTTTGCTCGAACTGCTGTTTTACAGCCATCTTTTGGGTGACTTCCCGAACTCCTATTGATCTGAAATTGTAACACAACATTCCTCAGTATATTAATAATATGCACACCAAATTTCATTAAATTCGGACAAGGATAGGTCACATTTTTACTCATCTCAGAATCACAAAAAAGACAACTTGCATTATTTTCCAGATTTCTCAAACTTAGTCATTTTTTCGTATTCTAAAGCACATTTGACAAAAACTCTACCAAATTGACACTAAACTAAATTATGACTCTATCTTAGATAAATAAGGGTTAAACAAAGCATAAACGAAGGCATAAACATATTAATATCGTCGCACATTGTGCTCCTATCATAGTTCGGGAGACACAACCGAACATTTCCGAGGCAGATCTGCAAGAAGCCCTGCGCCAGGTCGACCGATCGAATGCCCAAACGGCAGCGAGGATGTTCGACGCAGTCTTCCCACACCGGTCAAACCAATACTACTGCCGGGGTTTGGGAAGTTCTGGAATAGGGCTCCTGAAGACCACTAAGGGAGGTCAAAAGAAGGGAGGCGGGGACAGCCAACAGATGAGAGGAGAAGTGCAGAGATTGGCCGCAAGATTGGCGGCCGAGTCCCAGAGATCACAGGAGCAACACCGCAGAACACAGCAGTATCATTTGGATATGTCGACTATGTGCACCAATGAACCAAAACCATATGCTTACTCTTGAGATAATCTCCACAAATCAAATTTAACCATCTTAAGAATCATGAAAAGATCAATAAAAGGGATGTAATGGGGCTAGGTTAAGAGGTATTCGATATTTGGATAAGGAGGCTCAAAACGTCACTATGGCCTTTAGCAAAGCTCAATTCTCCTTATGTCTTCTCACCAAGGGTCGGATTTCTTCTTGTTGGACCCATACTTCATTCTTTACTTCCCCAAAACATAGTGAATATGAACAAAGGTCAAAATATAACAATAGTAGACCTTCTCATGAATACATACTCCAAATTCACAATAATTAGACTTAGCCAAATTTTCTTTTGAAACCGTGCCTACACTTTTTCTTTTATTTCTGACTTGAATTTTTCTTTTTCTTCTTTTCTGTCCAATTTCATTTTTTCTTCTTCTTTTGTTTTCTCATAGGCACGGCTCACATACAATTTTTCACAATTTTTAGCTAAGTCTACCCCACACTTGTTCTTTTTCATCACTTCACACGAAAACTCCTTCGAAAATCAAGCTTTGCCGACACACAATGGTCAAGACATCACTATACTAAGTTCATGGAAAGTGTTTAAGGGTGATGAAAGAAAAGACTAATCGTAGGCTCAAAGGGGGTTTACTAAGGTGTCCCACGACGGGCACAAATAGGCACATGCTTTATTTGGCAATGGTGGTAAACCTAAAAGATCTTTTCAATCACTTTCAAAATCAAGGTATTTTATGATTAAAAACGTTTTGAAAATCAACAAGAGTAAGTTCTAGCATTCTAGAGTTCATTAAAAAGCTATGGCACATAATCATTGAATAATCAAAGAATAATGAGGTTCATATAATATCATGCTCAAAATTTTCAGAATTTTAGCACTCATGAAGAAAGCAAATTGGCTCTAAAGCTCACATAGGTTATTATGGAAACAAACTAGCTAAAACATGCATGCTTCGTTAATCAACAAGTCCTACATGCTCCTACCAATGCACATAATCCATGAAACTCACAATTTTAATTGTATGCACAACTATCATCTATGTATGCAAAGAGGAGAAAAACATCATTGACATATTAGGGGCATCCTAAGACTCGAAACAAATTAAACACTCTCTTTTTGTATTACAATTTTCTGAATTTTCTTTTCTAAACTAAGCACATGAAAACATAAACGGAATATGTTATCCCACCCCACACTTAGAAAATTACATTGCCCTCAATGTAAGCACAAATCTATAACAACGAATTTCATAAGCATGCAATAGTCTAACATATACCAACGTATCATCACAAATCAAAGAAAAAGAGAAGGGTTAAGAAATTTCAAACTCTCGGTGATGGCTCCTTCACTTTTCTTTGATCGTATGGGGTTGCCTCCCCATAAGCGCTTTATTTTTATAGTCCTTAGCCTAGACTCTTCACCGTGTGTTTTGTGTATTCATTGTGTCATGTGCTTGGAAGTTGGGGCAGCAGCCCTTTCATTTGGAGTGTTTGGCATGCAGTACCTTGCTCTCTTGCAGTGGCAAGGTATCGACAGGAAGGCTCTCGGCAGTGGCCTCCGGAGGGCAGTAGCATGGCTACTCGGCAGCATGGCATGGTGCAGGGGCAGCAGCAGGATAGTAGCATTGCAGGAGCAGGCTGCAGGCAGCTTCTGGGCAGCATCGGCAGATGTGTCTGTATCTTTTGAGGCTCGAATTTGGGTGTGCTCCATTGTCCGAATGCAAACGTGTTCTAAATTAAAGTTGTAGTGAACACACAAAGCTTTTCAACGGTATAAAATTTGCCTCAATCGGACCAGCAGAAGTACTCTTTGTTTGGCCTTTAATCAGACCTATTGATCTGCCCAGTGTTCTGCTTCGCCAGATTGACCTTCGTGCACTCAAATTGAAACTGGGAGCAGCTCGAGACTCCAAATCCACTTCTGTAAAATCCTACTGAAAGTAGACTCAAAGACCTTTCCAACCGTGTATGGCTCACTTTCCCAGGTTTTGTGAGCTGAAAACAGCATCCATCCAAAGTCGACTGCACTGCCCGATTTCTGTTTGGGCAGAACTTCCGTATTTCCTGCACTTTTTCTTTCAAGTTCGACCTGCACACACACAAAACACATCAAAACGAACAAAAACAATAAACTAAAATACCAGGATATACAGATTCATAAAAGCGACGGTTTCAACAAAAAAAATTTCAAGGTTAGAAGAAGAAAATACAAGAGTTAGAACGTCATGTTAGAGAGTTAGGATATATAAATATACGTTAGAATTAGAGACACGGATTGTTAACAAACTTTACATCACAAATATTAACACACTTTAACATTCACATAAAACAAGATTTTATAATCCCCGGCAACGGCGCCAAAAATTGATGAGTCGCCGAAGCGAGCATCAAGCAATAATAACCCTACAATCGTTAGTAGTATAGAATAAGTAGGAATCGTTCTAGCCGGGGATTAAGGGTACCTGAAACATGAGAATGTTAACACAAATATTCACAAACATATATGCACACAATTGTCACACTTATATACATATATACATATTCACACGAAATCAAGGGGGATTGAGATAGGATCGGCAGCAAAGCTGCCTCTAAATTCCTAGACATGAATTTAAGACATGAAATTAAATCCTAAAGCTACTATTTACAAGGTTGGTCGACATTCTTCCACAAAGCACTAACACGAAAGCAATCAAAACACATAACAAACAAGCAAGCAAGACTCACGGCAAGATGTTAACATGTTCTAGACTCAACTTAACTCCAACCCAATTAGCTCCTAACCGGCACTACTAATTGATTAAGACTCCTCATGTATTTTAAGTGACAAACCGCCTAACCTTAAAATTGTACTAGTCATCTTTGAATATTCTAACCGACGTAAACAAACATGACAAGTAATTAAGCACAAAGTCTTTTTCTTTAGTTGGAAACAAGTTAAATAAGCAAGGCGTCACCACTTCTTATTAACAAGCATGTTCATTTAAATTACTCTAGCCCTCGTGAAAACAACACAAATTAAAATAACCCTAAAGATTACTTAACCCATATTATTTTCGGCTAATGAGATTAACAATCCACATATTGCACTTACATAGACTACCAATCTTTAAGCACACGAATTTAAAGAACAAGTCAAGAAAACCCTAAAACCAAGTTAACATGCATTCTTGCCGATTACCCTATTCACTTATTCATTACATATTTTCCTTACTCTTTAACATGCAATCCGTATTCTTACATCCAAAACCCATTTAAAGACAAAGAAAACGAATTGAACATACAAATTATAAAACTAAATTTCACTCCAAACAATACATAGACATAGAGTTTGAAACCAAGAATTCATGCTAACTTCATAGACAAAGTTTAACATAACTACATAAAAATTACAAAACCGAGAGAGGGGAGTGGATCACACTTTTGTAGACACCTTGGATGACTTCGACTAGTGTGGATCCGATGGTTGGTGGAGAAGATGGCTGCTCGGCAGTGGGTGGTGTCGGCAGAATTTTGTAGGTGAGATGGGGGTGATTTTCGGCTAGGTTTTATGTAGGACTCTTGGGAAATATTGGTAGAGCTTTGGCTAGATTTTTGCTTTAGAATGTGACAAGTTTTTCTGTGTAAAAGATGGCTTTATATAGAGGCAAATTCGTCAGAAAACCCTAGGTAGAAAACCTAGTCCAAATCGGCAAAGGCAATCCTTGTGCAACAAGGTTTTGGTTCCTTCCTTTCATGGTTCTTCTAGGAAACTTCTTTTTCTGATTTTTCTTCAATGCCTTGGCTTGGTGTCATCCTCTAACCTTCCTTAAGCTTGGACCATCATCACATATGCATTTGTACACCATTTGGTCCATCAAAAACAGAAATCGCAAAAAGGAGGCAGTAGGTTCCTGGAATCGGCAGAGCAGACGTTATTGTAGTAAATCCGGCTTATCTCCCTCCTCGGAGCTCTGATTGATGCGATTCCAAGTCTCAGCTAAACCAGACACACATAGCTACCTCCATATAAAACAGTTCGATCATAATCCTTGTGAGTCGACGGGAATGATTTTTCGAAGTTGGGACACAGTCCCAGGAAAATCTTGGAAGTCCCTGGATTGGTTTGCTCGAACTGCTGTTTTGCAGCCATCTTTTGGGTGACTTTCCGAACTCCGATTGATATGAAATTTTAACACAATATTCCTCAATATATGAATAATAAGCACACCAAATTTCATTGAATTCGGACAAGGATAGATCACATTTTTACTCATCTCAGAATCACGAAAAAGACATATTTTGCATTATTTTCCAGATTTCTCAAACTTAGTCATTTTTCGGATTCTTAGCCAACTTTTCACCAAACTCTACCAAAATGACACTAAACTATATTATGACTCTATCTTAGACAAATAAGGGTTAAACAAAGCATAAATGAGGGCATAAGCATATTAATATCGTTGCACATTGTGCTCCTATCTGTATGCTGAATGCGAGAGAATTCGGTGACACAACTACGCCGGCCAACAAAACTGGTGGTATGATATGTTCGCGGCACAACAACAAAGCCTTGAACCCCCGCCCCCGTTTCAGCCGTTAATTGAACCTCCAATGCCTCAACCTCCCAAGTTCGTTCAGCAGGATGGCGAGCATGATGGAGAGTAGGATGCTGGGGATGACGTGGTGGACTTTAGTGCTTTAGGTGATGATTAGGGTTATATTTTATGTATATTGGAACAAATTAAATAATATGTCATTTAGACGTGTTTCTTGTTAGTGTAAATGCATGGATTGTCATTGTGAATTGCAGGTTGCTTGGAATGGTAATTTAGAAATTAATTTAATTTTTTTTCCCCAAAATGTAAGAATAGCCGACGAAAATAGCATTATTTCGTCGGCTATAAGTGCTATAGCCGACGATTTTTACCAAATTTCGTCGGCTATAATTAATTAATGCCTGTTAAAATATTAATATATTCCGACGGAATAACCGACGAAATAGACGAAATTCGTCGGCTATAGTTTACGATATCGTCGGCCATGCTCGAGAATAGCCGACGAATTTCGTCGGATATTTTGCCAAGGTTTGGTCGACAAAATTAATTTTCGTCGGTAATATCGTCAGCCATACTCGAGAATAGCCGACGATTTTGTTATTTTCGTCGGTCATTGGTTTTACCGACGCCGTTTTACCGACGAATTATAGCCGATGAAAGTTTCGTCGGCAGAAGGAATAGCCGACGAAAATTTGGCATAGTCGACGAAATTTTTTTCGTCGGCTATTCTGTCATATGTGGTAGTGTCATTCGACTTTAGAAAATGAATCCTAGACGTGGACGGTACACACTTCTTCTACGTTATACTTCAAAAATTGGGAGGGAAGATACGTATCTTCACTTCTCTAAGCCCACATCGTCCCTCGGCCAGCCTCTAGCTCCATCTGGTACAATCCCTCTCAGTAAACCCCTAAACTCTAAGAAGCACGGACACATACACGAGTGTCCAACACGGACATGATACGATACGTGGACACGTCAAAATCAAATTTTAATCAGACACGGACACGTGGTGGACTCGTTAATTAAATAATTTATATATATATATATATATATATATATATATAATTAAACAAAAAAATAGACAGCCCGAGTCCATGGCCCAAGCCTAAGCCCAAGACACACCTTCTCTTCTTTCTTTCTTTCTTGGAGTTTCGAACTTGAAAATAACTCCAACTCAGTTGCAGTAACTAAGTTCAAGTCTAGAAGCATCTTCCACTTCCATCCATTGCCTCATTTCCAATATCAAAACATGATCCTCCGAAATTAATCAAACAACACAAAAGAGTGAACCTTCCGAATGATTGATGGTAGTGATCATGACCTCCTCTGCACCGGCGTCGCACCCAATCACTCCCCTCTCCTCCTCCGCCATTAGATCACCTACTGTCGTCGCCGCACACTCTCAGCTCCCGTTGCCTCTCTCCCGCCTCCCTCTCCCACTGCCGGCGCTCGACAATGTCCAGCCAATCGTCGACGCCGCCGCGCCGGCAGTCCAGTGCTAGTTGGCCCGGGTTCGGATCTCAGATATTGCTCCGTACGACGGAGCCCCGACCGGGACGTATGTAAGGGCGGTGGAGGAGTTGTCGGGCTCGTTGATGAGACACAACGCTGCCGTCATCGAATTGGGAGCCGACGACGCTGCTGTCAGGACCCAGCCCGGAATTTCCACCTTAAATCCCTTAAACCAAATTTTTTTTTTCTTACTGTAAGTCAACAGTAACATGTACTGTTCATTTTACTGTTTACCCTTTTACTTTTACAGTTTATCCTTTTATTTTTACTGTTTTACTGTTTACTATTTATCTTTTACCGTTTCACTTTAACCTTTTTACCCTTCTTCAACCTCCTGCCGCCGGCAGCTCCGCCAAAGAGGCTAAAAAAACCTCCAAATCAACTCAAAACGATCGCCACCACCTCAGGACCTCATCCCCACTGCCTTCGCAGCCAAAAACCAAAGCAGCAGCCGCATACGGCGGCCGACACGGCGGCAGAACACCTCAATCCCAAATTTCACCAAAATTCATCCAAATCAACACAAAAGTATACTTAATTGACTCTTTCCAATGTTCTGAACTCAGTTACAATATCCAATTACATCAAAAACACCAATTACACAACGTCCACCGAATTCACAAAAACCCTAGAAAATTCAAATCCTAAATTATCCTTACCTGGTTCGAATTGGATCAATTCCTTCCATGGAATTGTTGCACAAGTCGAAACCTTCAATTGCCCCCCAAAATCGGGCCGAACCGTGGCCGGAGGAGAAAGTTTTCAGTTCAATACAATCAAACCTCCTCGGGCTTCCACCGACTGAACGGCGGTGATTCGCCTCGAACCACCACCACAGACCTAAATAGGGAGGAGAGAGGAGTCGAACAGCGACCGGTGGCGCGCTGATCAGTGACCGGACGACGAAGAACCCTAGGGTGGCGCCTGGGTCAGTGGAGCTCGGGCCCGATTGTAGGAGAGGAGAGAGAGAGAGAGAGGGAGAAAAAGAAACAAAAAAAGGAGGAAAGAAAAAGACTATTCCCTCCCATTTATAGAATATTCCCCCCGTTTCTAGAAACTTCCGCCCCTGACTATTTATACTCGACCAAAATAAAAAAATTATCGATTTTACATCATAACTTTTTCATACGAACTCCTAATTAAACATGTTACGTGTCCACGAACTCGTTATAACGACCTCCATCTCGTCGATAAATAAAATTCTCGGTCGGGTTAACATATAAAAAGTCAACCTTTGAAAATTCTGAATCGTAAAAATTAAAGTAAAACTGTTATGAGGTAATTTAAGGTTCGGGTCGTTATAATTCTCCCCTCATAAAAATTTTGTCCTCGAAATTTGCGTAACAGCCAAGAAGAAGGATGGGGGTACTAATGTCTCACTGCTCCTTCCGTTTCTGAAGTAGTTCCCGATACCTTATGATTTACCTCAATTCCGATAAATTGAGCAATCACTTCAAATCTATCTTGTAATCGTATGTGAACTATGCAACAATTCTACAACCATTAATTCAACTCCATATCTACTATGGACACCCAATTTCAGATAAACCTTCACCCTCATTCCAATCACAACTCCCTAGGTGGAAGTCCATCTTTACTTCAAGTCTGATCCATGCACTATCAAATATTACTCCAAGTGTGCAGTATAATATCTCCCTTTCCATTTAATTAATTGATCATCACCTCCGCATTACAGGTTTCTCATTCTTTATCCTCTTCAATTATCTCTTTGGTCTAAAGTGATCGTGAGCTATCTCTCCATGTCTACCAATGCAATATAGCTAAAAAAATAACCAAACCATGTGTAAACCATTACTGAAATTCCTAATTCCCAAAAATTATACCCGAAAATTTTGGGATAACCTTCCTTAAAAATGGACCAACCATACATGTAGAAAATTCCAACTAACACTTCTCACAATAATCTATCCACTCCTGGAGCCATCTGCTCCCCAAAACACAACCACCGTCACAAAGTATAAAAAAAATCTAAACCTACAAGGTTCATGATACACGTTTGTAGGGATAATACAACAGATTAAATCAACCCCTGCATTATACTACTCTTCATAACCACAACCACCCACCCACTAGAAATAAGACAGGGGTCATAACTTCTCAAATTAACCTCGCGAATATAATAAATCATAAAATACTTTTGGTCACAATAAATATGTTTCGCAAGCTAACACAATTAACAATTTAAGTCAAGCGATATAATCACCATCAGCCCACTACCAAATATTTTCATAATAAAATATTCAGCCCCACTGGTTCGGAAATTTATTAAATAACTGAAAGTCTCATAAACACAATATTCCTGAAGACCAAATAACAAATATCATAACCAATCTCATTGTCTATATAATCATATCGGATAAATCGATCAGGGGAAGGTTAGCACCACCAAATTATAGTAAGCCTCCCAGGCTCGGGTCGGGACCTCCCAAGGCTGCTAAAACAGCGTCTCACGCTACTACTAGCTAGCAAATATGACGACCCAGCCTTCCAGGCTAAAGGTCGGAACCTCCCAGGGCTTTTGAAGTAGCATCACACGCTACTGCTAGCTAGCTAATATGATGAACCGGATAAACAGGAGCCTCCCAGGGCTACTAAGTAGCGTCCCACGCTAATGCTAGTTAGCAAATATGACGACCTAGATAAACAGGAGCCTCCCATACTCGGGTCAGAACCCAGGGCTACGAAGTAGCATCCCACGCTACTGCTAACTAGCAAATATGACGACCCAGCCTCCCATGATACCATCCCAGGCTTACTAAGGGTCGGAACCTTCCAGTGTTACTAAGTAGCGTCTCACACTACTGCTAGCTAGCAAACATGACGACCCCGCCTCTCAAGCTAAGGGTCGGAACCTCCCAAGGCTACTAAGTAGCATCTCACGCTACTGCTAGCTAGCAAACATGACGACCCTGATATGGTGAATAAAATTCAAAAGCACGCTTCTCCCAATTTATACCATATAGACAATATCATACAACTATTAGAATTATCAAATAAAATAATAGCCTCAAAGAAAAATATTTATAACTGACATGTCAAAATAACATCGAAAATAATATATGTAAAACTATTTTGGAAAAATCAAATCATATTATTCCTGAGCAACCAACTTAACCTTCAATTACCAACCCAACTCCAATTTACTTTGGACACCCAGATTGCCTTAATAATTATATCCTTCCTCCAAACTCGTATTAGATACCTTCCTCCAAACTCGTTTTCTACTTCTCTTTAATCAACTTTCTGGAACAAATCAAACATAATTGATTCCTCCATTTAACAAAGAAACCAACAATATAAACACAGCTTTACCAAAAATCAGAAGAAATTATTATCATTCTCCCAAACAACAGAAGTAATAATGCAGTTTAGACTTTAGCAGAAATTAAATCACAACACAACATGAAACTTTTAAAATAATAAAAAGAAAACAATACAACAATTCAATTCTTTTCCCACACTTTAAACCCCAATGATCATATCCCCGCTCTGATACCACTGTCAGGACCCACCCCGAATTTCCACCTTAAATCCCTTAAACCAGATTTATTTATTTATTTTTTTTCTTACAGTAACATTTCCTATTCACTTTACTAATTACCCTTTTACTTTTACTGTTTAACCTTTTACTTTTACTGTTTTAATGTTTACTATTTACCTTTTACCGTTTCACATTAACCTTTTTACCCTTCTTCAACCTCCTGCCGCCGGCAGCAGCAGCGTGGCCGGCAACTCAGCCACAAAGGCTAAAAAAACCTCCAAATCATCCTAAATCAACTCAAAACGATCGCCACTACATCAAAACCTCATCCCCATTGCCTCTGCCGCCAAAAACCAACGCAGCAGCCGCATACGGCGGCAGAACACCTCAATTCCAAATTTCACCAAAATTCATCCAAATCAACACCAAATTACACTTAATTGACTCCTTTCAATGTTCTGAACTCAATTACAATCTCCAATTACATCAAAAACACCAATTACACAACCTCCACCGAATTCACAAAAACCCTAGAAATTTCAAATCCTAAATTCTCCTGACCTGGTTCGAATTAGATCAATTCCTTCCATGGAATTGTTTCAAAAGTCGAGACCTTCAATTGCCCCCCAAAATTGGGCCGAACCGTGGCCGGAGGAGAAAGTTTCTGGTTCGACAAAGTCGAACCTCCTCGAGCTTCCACCGGCTGAACGGCGGCGATTCACCTTGAACCACCACTGCAGACTTGAAGAGGGAGGAGAGAGGAGTCGAACGCGACTGGTGGCGCGCGGATCGGTGACCGGACGGCGGAGAACCGAGTGCGGCGCCTGGGTCGGTGGAGCTCGGTGATAGGAGCATAAAATGCTACGTTCTTAATGTGTTATACCCTTCATTTATACTTTGTTTAACCCTTATTGTCTGAGAATCGAGTCATAATATCGAGTCATGAGTATTTGGTAGATTTACAAAGAAATTGTGCTAAGAATAGATAAAAATGTAAAAAAAATGTCAAGTAGCCGATTTAGAAGTTGTAGAGATGTTTCGATGAATTTGTTAAAGCCTCGGCTATACTTTTGATGGATTTTTCTTCTCTTATATGAAGGAGACATATTGATGATTGAGCATTGGAAGGAATTATACTAATCGGAGCAAAGAAAAGATGCCAAGAAATTACAAAGCACAAAATCGGAGCAAATCCAGTAATTCCAGTAGCATGTTCGTTCATTGTACTTGGTTTTACTTGGTTAGTTTCATGAATTCGTGCATAAAACTCAAGGTTTACATGAAGCCACGGCCATGGTTTTGTGTAGGTTGCGATTTCATCTACAAAAATAACTTAAGATCGAGTCATACGCGAAGTTAGTTTAATCTAGGTTGTTTATAGTGGTTACCATAATTCATAGAAACTTGCATGTTAATAAGATGAGTGACGCCATACTTAGAAGCATGTCTCCGATTTAGACTTTCGTGCTTAATTACTTGTTGTGTTTGATTTCTACGCGAAGTGTCTTTAAACCGGCTAGTAAATGTTTAGGATTATATGCGAAGTTAGTTCTAAATACTTAAGAAGTCTAGAAACAATTAGATAACCGCGAAGACCCTAATTGAAATTGGAACAGTAGCCACAGAGGGGCTACACCAGGCTCACAGACCCGCCGCTACTGTACCAGGGGCCGACCCAAGGCCCGGGACCGGATCACCAGCACCCGGCCTCGGGGTCCAGCAGTCTATCACTACCAGATCTGAGTGAATAGCCGACGAAAAAATTTTCGTCGGCTATACCATTTTTTCGTCGGCTATTCGTTCTACCGACGAAATTTTCGTCGGCTATCAGTCGTCGGAAAAACCCCGTCGGCTATACCAATGGCCGACGAAAAAAACCAATTTGTCGGCTATAGTAGAGTATGGCCGACGAACTTACCGACAAAAATATTTTTTGTCGGCCAAACCTGGAAGAAATTGCCGACGAATTTCGTCGGGTATTTTCGAGTATGGCCGACGAAATTCATTAACTATAGCCGACGAAATTCGTCGGCTATTGGGTTTTAACAATAGCCGACGATTTTATAAATTTTCGTCGGCTATTTCCTCGAAATATATTAATATTTAATATAGTTATAGCCGACGAAATAATGTAATTTTCGTCTGCTATACAACTTATAGTCGACGAAAATTGGTAAAATTTGTCGGCTATAGTTGTTATAGCCGACGAAATAATGCCAAAATCGTCGGCTTTTCTTATATTTGGGAAAAAAAAAATTAAATTATTTTCTAAATTACCATTCCAAGCAACCTGCAAATCACAAAAATAGTACATGCATTTGCACCAACAAGAAACACGTCTAAATACCCTTTTTATTAAATTCGTTCTAATATACATAAAATATAACCCTAATCATCACCTAAACCACTAAAGTCCAGCAGGTCATCCCCAGCATCCTGCTCTCCATCAGGCTCGTCATCCTGCTTACCGAACTCGGGAGTTTGAGGCATTGGAGGTTCCGCTAACGGCTGAAACGGGGGCGGGGGTGGAAGGTTTTGTTGTTGTGCCGCGAACATCTCGTACCACCACTTTTGTTGGCCGTCGTAGTTGTGTCGCCGAATTCTGTCGCATTCAGCATGCCAACTGGCCATATCCAAATGATACTGCCGTGTTCTGCGGCGCAGCTCCTGTACTGCCTGGGTCGAGGTCTCCAATTCTGTTGCCAATCGCTGCATTTCTCCCCTCATCTGTTGGCTCTCCCCGCCTCCCTTCTTTTGACCTCCCTTAGTGGTCTTCAGAAGCCCTAGTCCAGAACTTCCCAAACCCCGGCAGTAGTAGTTGTTTGACCGGTTTGGGAAGGCTGCGTCGAACATCCTCGCTGCCGTTTGGACATTGGACCGGTCGACCCGGCGCAGGGCTTCTTCCAGATCTGCCTCTGAAATGTTCGGTTGTGTCTCCCGAACTACTTGCTGGAACACCTCTTCTTCGGCCCGGTTAACCCTCTCCTAATTGGACGGGAAAAAAAAAATTAATATTATAACAAATATATAATTAAGTAAAATTAATAATTAAAATTTTAAAATTGTAATGAACGACTTACGAGCTGTTCTGTCGCTTGTGGATAAGCGATCTTGAACGTCTCCACGTACGGGTTGCTATCAGGATGATCTCTAAGCGCCTCCTCCTGATATTGTGCAAACGGCCTAGAACCAGCATGATGGGGGGTTGTGTTCCGGCGGCGGTTCTCAGAGTTTATCCGAGAACGTTGCTTCAAACAAATAATAAAATGTTAGAAAAATGCATCAAAAAATATTAGTGTAATAATTATAAAATAATTAAACTAATAATTAAAATTTTAACAAAATAAACATTTGTACTGAAGTTTAGTATTTACCTGCATAACTGGGTTGTTGAAGTCTACTGTCTTCAACCAACGCCACTCGTACTCCCTGAACATGAACTCCCTGGGAGTACCCATACGACCAAGGTTGTCGTATTCGTTATAGTGGGAACGCAGCTCGTTCTTCCACTCTTTGAACCTACGAAAAAAACAAAAGTGCATTAGAAATATTATTAATATCATAAAATATTAATAATTATAAGATAATTATAATATCATAAAAACAAACGTACCTCGATTTCTGCACGGTGTCCGCCCAATCCCGCTTGTGTTCGGCAATCTCGAAGAATGTCTGAAAATTAATATTTTATTAGTTTTACAATTGTAATAATACCGAAAATTATTAAATATTACGATAAATAAATTAAATTTTTTAAATTACTCACCGACGCGGCGTTGTTCAGCTCCCTCTTTATCTCTTCGGGCACATCAGCCCACCGGATCCACAACATAGGGACTCTGTCCCTAATCAGTGCCCCTACGCAACCCGAGTAGTCGCGTTTTTTCTTCCCCTGAACCTCCTGATTAG
This sequence comes from Potentilla sterilis, assembly GCA_963682095.1. Lineage (NCBI taxonomy): Eukaryota > Viridiplantae > Streptophyta > Magnoliopsida > Rosales > Rosaceae > Potentilla > Potentilla sterilis. The sequence continues at coordinate 36,032,130 of OY821758.1, forward strand.
GAGGTTCGTTGATCTGAATCCTCCCGCTGCGCTCAACAGTTCTCCTGAGCGTGTCAAAACATATGACACCTCTCGTATTCCTCCGTGAACTGCTAGCGGCTGTCCCTATCACAAAAACGACGATTGATTAATAAAATTAAATATTAGTGCATTAATTTTAATAAAACATTTAATTAATAAAATCAAATGTTACCTGAACTGGATGACTTGTCTGTCGACTTTCCTTTTCTCCTCGCCGAAATAAGGTGGTCAGGGTTCTCAAATGGCTGCTGCTGGTATGCCTCCGCAGCACTCACGTACTGAGGCATATCAGGCCATATGGGCACACCACGATAGTCGACCTCCGGTATCGCCGGAATGTTGTACGGGAGGTAGAGCTGGTTTGGGAGAGTAGGAGCCTCAGTCGAGTCGGCAGCAGACGTCGTCGGACTCCTCATCGGCTCCCGATGAACGTCAGGCATACGAACCTGAGGAACGTCTGCAGCTATCTCGTCCTGAAATAGCTGCCGACTGAACCTCGGAGCATCTGGCCCGACAGGCGGAAATGAACTGCTCGACGGCCGCCCCGCCTGGAGAAGGGTCTGGTGCCGAGAACTCACACTCCTCCGTGGCTGGGATGAATCCACAGTCCTCCGCGGCTGGGAGGAATCCACACTCCTCCGCGGCTGGCTGGTGGTCCTCTGAGGCTGGCTAATGGTCCTGTCGGAGTCTGCGGAACCGGCGGAACTTCCAGAACCTCTCGATCTGGAACGACGGCCTCCGAAGAACTGTCTGAATGCATCGGCCACCTGCAGCCGCGGCCATTTTAAATAATACTAACCATTAACCTAAATATAACTATTTATATACAAATATAACTATATTTCTTTATCAATATATATATATATATATATATATAATTAGACTACTAATTTATATATATAATTAATTTAACAATTTATATAATTAAAATTAAATATATAACAATTTATATACCTAAATTATAACAAATATATAACAATTAAATTTATTACCAAATATATAACAAATATATAACAATTTATATAATTAAAATTAAATATATAAAAAAATTATTTACCTAAATTATAACAAATATAATTAATTTATTAACAAATATATAACAATTTATATAATTAAAATTAAATATAATTAAGCTATATATATAATTAAGCTAAATTATACAATTAAGTTACCAATTGATATAATTAAACAACAAATTTATACGTATAAATTATACAATTACATCTAAATTATACAATTAAAATAAATTTTAAAAAAATTACCGGCTTTTATCATAAATACCTAAAAATTACCTAAATTAACATAAATACCTAAATTATACCTAAATTAACATAAATACCTAAATTATACCTAAATTAACATAAATACCTAAATTAACAATTACATCTAAATTAACATAAATACATAAATAAATTATATCTAAATTTACATAAATAATTAAATAAATTATATCTAAATTAACATAAATAAATTAACCTAAATTAACATATTTAAATTAAAATAATTTTAAAAAAAAAAAAAAAGGTTACCGGATCGGATGGAGGAGGAGGAGGAGGAGAGTGGCCGGCCGGATCGGATGGAGGGGAGGAGGAGGAGTGGCCGGATCGGATGGAGGAGGAGGAGGAGCAGAGCGGCGGTGCGACGCAATCTGAATTGCTGCGGAGGTGTACGAAGGAGGAGAACGGAAGAAAAATGCAGAAAATGGAGGCTAGGGTTCGGCAGTTTCAAACTTATACCCGATAGAATAGCCGACGATTAAAAAAGATTTCGTCGGCTATTCTTTACTATAGCCGACGAAATCTTTAATGTCGTCGGCTATTCTTTGAATGTCGTCGGCTATTCTTTTAATGTCGTCGACTATTCTTTGAATGTCGTTGGCTATACTTTAGGCATTCAGCAGCCGTCCGATCTCCCCGATCCAACGGCGGACAATGAAAAGGCGCGGATCGCAAGAGTTTAGCCGACGAAATTAAATATTTCGTCGGCTATTCTTTGGACAATCAGCAGCCGTTGGATCTGAGTCATCCAACGGCGGACAATAAGCGGATCGCAAGAGTTTAGCCGACGAAATAGACTTTTTGTCGGCTAAACCTTTGGTCAAACAGCGAAGTCAAACCTCTAAACGCTTTAAAACGGAAATTGGCCTGTCTAAATGACGTTTTTTTGCCTGATCTTCAACAGAGAATAGTTTCAAATCGATGAGACGCGACTAATCGTATAAAAATTTTCCTCAAAATATTTATCGACCATCAGGCTACCCATAGGAAAACGGAAGTAAAAAACAGTTAACCGCAACATTCGGCACACAGATTTTGTCGGAATCTTCTCATTTTTCAACCGTAGACGTATTTCAATATTTCGGTCATATCTTATTTCACGACACATTTGCATTTGAAGGACGAAGCAATGGTTTGTCGATAGTGATAGAAAATGGAAGCTGCTGTTTTTTTGTTTTTTTTTTTAATCATAGCCGACGAAATCAAACCTAGTACTCGTCGGCTATTGTCATAATGGCCGACGAAATAATGAATGTTTCGTCGGCTATTCATCAGTATAGCCGACGAAATAATGCATTTTTCGTCGGCTATTCTGTGAAAAAAATAAAAAAATCTGTGGTGTTACACCTCCCGTATGCCTATGTCCTGTTCATATATAACCAAAATTGAACATAAAAAAACAGAAACCCAACAGTCAACATATTTCAAATTTTTTTTAAAGGAGTTTGGAACCCAGCCTAGCTGGGAGGCTCATCCCCACGCCCGTTCATTAGAAATGATCGAGTGGATTACAAATGAAAGGATTACATCATCTAAATTACTTAATGCGTCGGATTGTAATCGGAATCATCGGATGAGTCTTCTTCGGTTTCTGAATTGCTCGATAGGGGTAATCTATGTCGTTCCTCACCACTAGAGTCCTCGTTAGTTTCTTCATTTGGATCAACATCAACAAGCAGTGGCTCTTCACGTCGAATTCGCACCGGCGTGTCTAGGCGAATAAAAGAGGAGTCAGGAATACCGTTTGAGTTGGGCTCTTGATACGCGGTGCCCCCTTCCTCGTTCTCTTCAGCCACTCCAAGTGTAGACGCCAGGTAAATGTTGCGATGGTGGATAGTGTTGACTACTTTCCACGGGTCACCTTTGGCGAGATCATCAAGATACAACACTTGTTTCACCCATGTGGATAAAACAAACGGGTCGTCCTCATACCATGATGTACTAGTGTTCACAGAAGTTATGTCGTATTGATCGGTTTTCATGCTCTGCGGCCGTGTGTCAAACCATCTACACTTGAAAAGGTGCACTTTCATGCCTTCCCCATAATGCAGTTCCACAACTGAATGGAGAACACCGTAATAGTCAACTCCATCATCCCCACCATGTGCCATAACCCCTGAATTTTGTGTTTTCAGTCTGAGGTCTCTCTCTTCACATCGAAATAACACACCATTCACCTTGCACGTCGCATAAACTTTTGAATAGACCGGCTTCATCGCCAGAAGTCTGAGTTCGTGCGACCAATTTGGGTGATTATCATTTTTAATAAGGTCCATCTGCAACCATCAGAATCAACTATAAATATGAATAATTAGACACAATAATATATAAACACGTATAGAATAGTGTTAAAGTTACGTACCCAGCGGCCGAAATACTCTGCGAATGTCCGGTTGTGGTAATCGACATCACCTCCTACTTGTTCACAGTGTAGATGTATGTTCTTCCAAAACTGAACTTCTGGACAGTTGATTAATACCCACCAATGTGCAATGGCTACCTCATAATCTTTCAACTTGTAGGAAACTGGCATGTTTCCACCGAGTACAACATCGTCGGAGAGTATGGAAAGATTGAACTGTGAAGGTACATCTTCCGGTATGCTTTCCTGTAACGCTCCTAAATACAGCTTCATGTAGGAGACGCACTCGTGCGCAATATATGCTTCAGCTATACATCCTTCAGGTGCGGATCTGTTTTGGACAAAACCACCGTATTGTCCAAGTTGCCTATAAATCAAGTATATAAAGTGTTATGATAATACATTAACACTATATCACATATATTGATGAGGAAATTAACATAAGGTGTAAAATACGTACCTTTCCATCGGATACATCCAAGTGAAGTGCACAGGACCGGTAAACAACAACTGCCGAGGAAGATGGATCATGAGGTGAGGCATGATGTCGAAAAAATTTGGAGGAAATATCATCTCAAATTTACACATGATATGAACGATGTCTTGTTGCATTTCCCGAAGGTCAGATTTTCTCACTTCCCGTGTGCATACCTTCTGGAAAAATCTTGCCAACGCTACTAACGGCTCCACAACGTGACGAGGAAGGAACGGTCGAATGAAAACAGGGAAGAGACGTTGTAGCAGGATATGATTGTCATGACTTTTCAACCCGTACAGATTGTTGAATTGTCTGTTCACACACTTGGCTATATTTCCAGCAAAGCCTGAAGGATACTTGGCCCGACTTATCCAATGGAAAATTTCTGGTTTATGCTCAGGCTTGACGGTGTAAGGAGCTTGAGGCATTTTTCTCTTCCCTTGTTTCAACCATAGTTGTTTTCTGATATTCATGTTTTGCAGATTAGTGCGAGCCTTAGGACCGTCTTTGGTCTTCCCCTCCAAGTTCAGCGTTGTGCCCACCACACTTTCAGAAACATTTTTTTCTATGTGCATAACGTCTAGGAAGTGACGGATCAGCAACTCACACCAGTACGGGAGTTCCCACAATATGCTCTTTTGTGTCCAGAATTTGTACTCCTCAGGTCTTTCAGGTATTTCCGCTACAATATCGGGATGATTGCTGAGGGGCCCAAAATCGTACTCATTAAGCACTGCTAAAATTTCTCTTCCCGTCCATCTTCTGGGAGGACCACCGTGTTCTTCGGTTCCATCAAATGCGGCGGACTCGTAACGCCAGTCGTGATCCGCCGGAAGGAACACACCATGACCCATTCGGCATATCTTGTTGCAATGAGGGGTGCTCCCATAATCGCTGAGGCACTCTGGACAAGCCTTGTATCCCCTAACAACGCTGCCCGACAACATCCCATAAGCAGGAAAATCACTAATGGTACCAATAACCATGGCATGCATCTGGAACGTCTCCTGCTTGTACTTGTCAAAAGTGGGATGACCAACGTCCCACAATACCTTAAGCTCTTCATTCAATGGTCTCATATACACATCGAGACATTTCCCTGGGTAACCAGGCCCCGGAATCAACAACGTCAACATATTATATTCCTTCTTCATGCACATCCACGGAGGAAGGTTGTAAGGTACCAAAACCACCGGCCATATACTGTATGAAAGACTCATGGTGCCGAAAGGGTTGAACCCGTCGGTTGACAGCCCGAGCCTGACGTTTCTGACATCTGACGCAAAATTAGGAAACTCATTGTTTATATGCTTCCAAGCCGCTCCGTCAGAGATGTGTGTCATGATATCTGCGTCTCCCGCTTCCCGCTCACCGTGCCACCTCATAGCTTTTGCGGTGGTTTCTGAAATGTACAACCGCTCAAGCCTATCTCTCAACGGAAAATACCGAAGCACTTTCACAGGTTTCCTATTGCCTGCTCCCGTCAACTTATATCGGTCAGACTGACATATCGGACATGCGTCAAGGCTAGCAAGGTCATTCCCTTCTGCATCTTTACCCCAGAAGAGAACGCAGTCAAATGCGCATGCATGGATCTTAATGTAGGAAAACCCTAGATCTTTGAGGATACTGCGGACCTTACGGTGATTGGTAGGATTACGATGACCCTCCTCCAACAACGAAGAAGTGTACTGTAGATATTCATCCACTTGCCTGATGCTCCCTTTTGTCTCGACTTTAATCCTCATTACCTCTATCACACTTTGAAGAACTGTCTTCTCAGAACTTGAAGACACAGGGGTCTGTTGCAATGTAATCAGTTTGTTTTACTTGTCAAAGGCAGCAGTGTTGACAACTTGTGGGAACGGCTGCACCGGGTCCTGCATATATTGTTCCCCACGTACACCGCTTTCAAAAGGAAACACGTCGTTGACGAATGCCATTGTTGGATCGTTGGATGTACTACTACTGCCCGCCTCAAAATACTGCCCATGATCATGCAATCCATCTAATGATGGCTCACCGTGATATATCCAACATGTGTACTTCGGCCAAAACCCATTACTCTTTAGGTGCTCCCATACTGTCCTAATCGAAAATCGACACATATCACTGCGACACTTACATTTCTTGCACGGGCAATAATGGTATTCCTTCCCGTTTGCATTTTCCTCGACGAACTGCAAAAAATCCACAACTCCTGTAGTGTATCGTCGGTCATGCCTTGGAAGCGAAATCCAACTCTTATCTCGATCCATATATAGCCTGATAATAATATATATGTATAACTTTAATTAATAAGAAATTAATTAACACATATATATTACAATATATATTATTATCAACATCAACTCATATATATATATATATATATATACCATTAATTAACAACCATTATTTAAGTTCATTACACTATCAACAACCATTAATTAACATATTTATATATATTTTAACACTAATTAAAATAACATCAAATTAAAACACATAATTAAACTCTAACTGAAAATCAACTCAACTACAACTCAAAATCAACATATATACATACATTCTAACACTAAAACAACAAAAAAACAAAAAATCACTTACTATATCAAAATCACTAAAACTCAAAATCAACTCAACTAAAACTCAAAATCAACATATATACACATATACGTACCTATATATAGCTCCACAATGTAAGAGAGGACGGATTTCAACAATACCCACAGATTTTTCACTCTTTCTCCCGTTTTTTTTCATTTTTTTTGAAATGAGCAGCTTCTGTCCAGATCTGAAAATATAAAGACTTATAGCCGACGAAAATTCAAATTTCGTTGGCCAAACTTTCTAAAGTTTTCGTCGGCTATACTTTAAGAGAAAGGCCGACGAAAATTCAAATCGTCGGCCATTCTAGGGGTATAGCCGACGAAAAATATTTTTTAGTGACGAAAGAAAAAATCGTCGGCCATTCTTGGGGAATAGCCGACGATTTTTTATTTTTAGCGACGACAGACAATATCGTCGGCCATTCTTGGGAATAGCCGACGAAAAAACTATGTCGTCGGCCGTTTTTTTTTTTTCGTCGGTAATACTGTTTTTTCTGGTAGTGTATCCTGCCACCAGGGGCCCGGGGACCGGGTGCGCCTACCTACCAAAGAGGTCACCAAAGCTGTCCTTTAGTGTGCAAACAGAAGGGAACCAGTCCCACATCGAAGGGTAAGGCCAGACCTCACTCCTGGCCACCTATATAAGGGCCCCAACTACCCTCATTAATAGGTAACTGAACCTTCCTACCGCTTATATACGTGCTTAAGTTATATCTATTCCAACTATACTAACTTAGGCATCGGAGAGGAGAAGACCGGCCCGCCCGGTATTCCCCTTAGTAAGCAGGTTTGCAGGAGATAGCACGAAGATTCACCTGTCTCTACCAGGCCCCGGGTTTGTGCAGAAACAGGAACTAAGTAGAATCTAGGAAGTGTCAAACTTGCTGCCTTGATTTCTTGCATGCGATTGTTACATGTTCTTGAGTGTTTTTGTGCTATGTGTTGTGTAGAGATGTCGATTACATGTAAATATTAGTCTAGGTTTAATTTTGTGTCTAGCATGTTAAAATCATCTTCGAAATCCCCCATTAAAACCGTGAATATGAATATATGTATATAATTGTGACGTTTTGTATATATGTAAATATGTGAATATATGTGTTAATGCTTTGAATATTTCAGGTACCCTTAATCCCCAACTAGAACGATCCCTACTTATTCTATACTACTAAGGATTGTAGGGTTATTATTGAAGATGTGCTTAGGCAACTCGTCACAAGTGCCTAAGTATGCAAAGTTCCTCAAAAAGCTTTGCACGACAAGGAGACATACAAGCACTACCAGAAAAGGGGTTATAGCCGACGATATGAAAAAAAAACGGCCGACGAAACAGCACTTCGTCGGCTATAATTGGTTATAGACGACGAATTACTATTTCGTCGGCCACATCGTCGGCTATAATATTATAGCCGACGAGTTGTCGGCCGTCGTCGGCTATAACTATAGCCGACGAAAAGTTTTTGGTTATAGCCGACGAGGAGGGTATTCGTCGGCTATAACTCTTATATCAGATCTATTCTGCAGCAGCGAGCTCATTCGTCGAAAACATTTCGAAAACGCTCTGAAATCGTCCAAAACCTCGGCCATAAGCTTGAAAGGTACGTATATTGCTGTGTGTGTTGATTTAGTTGGTTATATGCAGAGGTGTGTTAATTTAGAGTTTAATTACAATAAATGTGTGATTAATTTGATATATATATACATATATATATATATATATATATGTGTGTGTTGAGATGAGATTATTAATGGGTTGATATGTTGGTTAGATAGAATTGAAGTTTTGTTGAAGATCAGTGATTGATTGTTGATTTAGAGGTGATTTTAGATGAATTTGATGAAAAAATGTATATATATTAATTAATTTAATTGTAATTAAAAATATATTGTTGGTATATATGAAAAATATATTGTGTTTAATTAATTAGGGGGATTGACGATGTTTTAATTAATTTAGAGATGTGTATATATATATACATACATATATATATATGTGTAATGATGAAATTTTTAATTAATTAGTACGTAAGTACGTACGTAGTACGTGCATATATACACACATATATATATAGTTACATTTATTTATTGAATTTACAGGATGGACAGGAGTTGGATTACCCGGGGAAGATGGGATCAGGCGTATCATGATGGAGTTAGGAGTTTCCTGGAATTTGTGATGGCTAACTGTGGAGACACTACACTTCATTATTGCCCGTGTAAAAAGTGCAAGTGTGCCAGCCCACGACAACGTTTTTCCATAGAGACCGTGGAGCAACACCTGGCTAGATATGGATTTTGGGTCCTATACACTAATTGGATTTATCACGGTGAACCAGAGTTTGCGGGTCCTCATGATCATGGACAATTTGCCGAGAGAGGGAGTTCGTCCAATGATCCAACAACGAACTGGATCAACGATATGTTTCCTCCTGAGAGCGGTGTCTTTGATGAAGCACCAGATGTGCAACTCCCTCCTCCGGAGATGGAGTGTTTCCCTGATATTGAGCCACTCGAGCCATTACCCCGATCACCGGTCAACACAAGTGGTATGGAAAAGTACAACAACCTGATCGCATTGCAACAGACTCCGTTGTACCCCGGATGCAGTAAGACTGTCCTTGAATCTATCATGGGAGTGATGAAGATCAAAACGGAGAACAAAGGCACTGTCAAATCGGTTGATGATTGGCTGAAGATATGGGGTGGGGCGATGCCCCCCGGACATCGGCTTCCTACCAGTCATCATAAGGTGCGACATATCCTTAAAGATCTCGGCTTTTCCTACATCACGATTCATGCCTGTAGATACGATTGCGTTCTGTTTTACGGGGAAGGACTTGCAGATCTTGAATACTGCCCAGTATGCAATACAGAACGGTATAAGTTCACTCCTAAAGGGAACAAGAAAGCTGTGAAGATACTTCGGTACTTCCCGCTGATTGATAGGCTTGAGCGGTTGTTCATGTGTGCTTTCACGGCCAAAGCTATGAGATGGTGGGCTGAGAGGAATGTGCCTGACGATGACACCCTTAGACATCCCGCCGACGGAGAGGCTTGGAAGAAGAATGTGTTGGAGTTTCCTGAATTTGCATCAGAGGTTCGAAATGTTTGGCTAGGGCTATCATCCGACGGTTTCAACCCTTTTGGCAAGAAAGAGCTTCAGTACAGTGTGTGGCCAGTTATTTTGATTCCGTACAACCTTCCACCGTGGATGTGCATGAAGAAGGAATATAACATGCTCACATTGTTGATTCCAGGCCCAGGTTATCCGGGAAAGTGTCTCGATGTGTATTTGAGACCCGTAATTGAGGAGCTTCGGTACTTGAGTCTGAAAGGCCACCTGGTCTACGACCGGTTCAAAAATGAGATGTTCCGGATGCGTGCCATGCTTGTTGGCACGATCAGTGACTTTCCTGGGAGGGGTATGTTGTCCGGCAGCGTCACCAGGGGTTACAGGGCTTGTTCAGAGTGCATGACTGTTGATTGCTCCAGTCATCATTGCAACAAGATTGTCCAGATGCGTCACCGTTGTTGGCTTCCGCATGACCATCCATTTAGGGACGATGCACAGGCTTTTGATGGGAGTGAAGAAAGGGGCTGGGTACCACAACACGACGTTTGCAGACTATTTTCCACAATGGGTAAGTGTATAAATATATATATTAGATGGCTTTCTTTTACAGTTCCCTATTCTTTAACAAGTGCACACCAAGTGATTTGAGTTATATTTTTCAGCTTATGCAAGTGGCTGCGAAGGGTGGTCATAGAAATTACTCAGAGGAATTGAGGCTGTTGTCGATGAAGCCGATATCTTCCACAGTCCGCCCAATGTGTGATGTCAACGGCGTTAAGTATATATGTGAAGCTAGAGACGGGGAGCGCAAAACACAGAATTGTGGGGTGATGGTCGATGGTGCAGAGGGGGGCGTGGATTATTACGGTGTCCTACAGTCAGTTGTTGAACTCATTTATGGGAACCGCATGAAAGTCCACTTGTTCAAGTGTCGATGGTTTGATACTAGGCCGCACCGCATAAGGATCGATCAGTACGGCATACTTTCGGTGAATACCGCCACTAGTGTGTATGAAGATGACCCCTTTGTTTTCGCCACAGCGGCCAAAAAGGTCTTTTATCTTGATGATCCATTGAACAAAGGCACGTGGAAGGTAGTTAACCATGTGTCTCAGCGAGACATATACAGTGCTACCACACTTGGTGTGAGCACAGAGTGTCAAGAAGCGACCGCATACCAAGAGCCGGACGCCGTCGACATTCCGGAATCCTCCACCATCCGCGATAATAATGTGACGCCGGGCAGAGTGGTTCGACTTTCTAGGGGTCAGGTGCCCATGTATGATGTTAATCCGAATCGTCTATCTCAGGCAGACGATGACTCAGACGACGAGTACGAGCACCGGTTGCCAGATATTAACTACTATACTACGTCTGACTCAAGTGATGAGGATGATTCTGATTATCATCCTTAGTATACTATGTATATATTTGTGTAAGATGGTGCATGCATGTATGAATACATTTTTTGTCCTTAATTACCGTTTTCGGAGGTTATGGGAATTGTATTGAATTATTTGTGCGATGTTCAGGAATTTATCAGGTGAAATAGGCAATTTTCAGGCCCTAAATGGCAAATTTTCAGAAAGATCAGCATTATAGCCGACGAAATGGACCATACTTCGTCGGCTATAATGCCCATTCTGGTAATTTAATATGCAAGTCGTCGGCTAACGACCAAACGTTGAAGGTCGTCGGCTAAAGTATAGCCGACGAATTGCAACTCGTCGGCTACACTTTAGCCGACGACTTGCATTTCGTCGGCTAAAGTATATTGACCGAAACCCAATCTTCATCCTTCAAATGCAAATGTGTCGTGAAATAAGATATGACCGAAATATTGAAATACGTCTACGGTTGAAAAATGAGCAGATTCTGACAAAATCTGTGTGCCGAATGTTGCGGTTAACTGTTTTTTACTTCCTTTTTCTTATGGGTAGCCTGACGGTCGGTAAATTTTTTGAGGAAATGTTTTTTACGATTAGTTGCGTCGCATCGATTTGAAACTATTCTATGTTGAAGGTCAGGCAAAAAAACGTCATTTAGACGGGCCAATTGCCGTTTTAAAGCGTTTAGAGGTTTGACTTTGCAGTTTGACCGTCCCGATCGAGCCTTTAACGTTGTCAGATGTAGTTGGAATTTTTTTCATACATGTATTTCATCTTAACGGTGATATCTAACGGTTGGAATAGATTTTCCAAACTTTTAGATTCAAAATCGGAACATATGCACTAATGTTCCTTGACTTGTTTACTAAGTGTTTAAGTGAATGTATAGTTTCAAATAGCTACTATACGTAGACCCTTCAAATGCAAATGTGTCGTGAAATAAGATATGACCGAAATATTGAAATACGTCTGCGGTTGAAAAATGAAAAAATTCCGACAAAATCTGTGTGCCGAATGTTGCGGTTAGCTGTTTTTTACTTCCGTTTTCCTATGGGTAGCCTGACGGTCGGTAAATATTTTGAGGAAAATATTTTTACGATTAGTTACGTCGCATCGATTTGAAACTATTCTCTATTGAAGGTCAGGCCAAAAAAACGTCATTTAGACGGGCCAATTGCCGTTTTAAAGCGTTTAGAGGTTTGACTTTGCAGTTTGACCAAGGAATAGCCGACGAAATAATGAAATTCGTCGGCTAAACTGTTGCGATCCGCGCCGTTTCATTGTCCACCGTTGGATGGGGGAGATCTGACGGCTGCTGAGCGCGTGAAGTATAGCCGACGATATTCATACTATAGGCGACGAAATTCATACTTCGTCGGCTATAACAGGCCCGCAAAGCCCAACTTCGGCCCGGCCCGGATTTAGGGTCAGAGTATAGCCGACGAATTTCGTCGGCTATACTATAGCCGACGAATGAAAATTAAATCGTCGGCTATAGTCCTTCGATTTTCACACTATAGGCGACAAAATTCATTCTTCGTCGGCTATAACAGGCCCCCAAAGCCCAACTTCGGCCCGGCCCGGATTTAGGGTCAGAGTATAGCCGACGAATTAAAATTAAATCGTCTGCTATAGTCCTTCGATTTAAACCGAAACAGAGGCGCCTCTCCCTCATTTCTGCATAAACCCTAAATTCCCAATCGCCGCCCACCCCTCCCCGACGCCGACCGACCGCCGATCTGGAACCTCCCCGACGCCGACCGACCCTCCCCGGCCCTACCCGACCACTCCCCGCCCCCGCCCCCTCCCCGTCCTTCCCGACCCGTCCCGGACCCGAACGCAGACGAAATTCATTCCTCGTCCCCTAGCCGCCGTCGCCGCCGCACCGCACCACCGGTCCTCGTCCCCGTCGCACCACCATGTCAGGTAGTCCCCTGCCCCTCTTGCAATTTTTGATTTATGATTTTTCCGGAATTTTTGTGATTTATGATTTTTGTGGAATTTTTGATTTATGATTTTTGTGGAATTTTTGTGGAATTAGGCATCAATTTATGATTTTTGTGGAATTTTTGTGGAATTTTAGGAGGTTACCGAAATATTTATATATATATATATATATATATTTCGGAATATATATATATATATATATATAATTAGGTATAAATATATTTAGGTATATATATAATTAGGTATATATATATTTAATGAAGTTTTTAACTTTTTTGTGGAATTTTTGTGAAATTTATGGAATTTATATACTAATTGTGCAGGAAGCCGCCGCGCTGTAGACCGATGGCTTGCCAGACCGACCGAGAGCGACCCCGAAGCTCAGGCAGGACACAGCAGTGGGGGGGGCGGATCCAGCGGTCGTCGGGGCCTCCGCCGGCCACTGAACAGGCGCGAGGAGACGTTGATGGGATTGACCCCGAGCGATCCACGTGGGGGCTCATCCTATGAGTCGACGGGAGCGGGCCCAAGCCCGAGCGTCAGAGGAGGACGCACAGCCGCACCCTCCAGACCCCAGTGCACTTCAGTACTGTTCCAGGATCGGCAGCCGACCCCACCGCGCGCCGATCTGGACCCTCCAGAGATGCTCACTGTCCCCCCACAGCGACAGCGTCCACAGCTACAGGGCCCACCGTCAGGGGGATCAGGCCCCTCAGGGTCCACGCCCCGTATGTCTCCGCCATCGGGGATGTACATGGTCCAGTTCCTCCCTGCCATCCCCGAGTACGACGCTAGGGGGAGGCAGATTTGGAGGCACGACCGGCCGCACGAGATTCCCTGGGAGGAGGCCTACGTCCACAGGCCATTCGACTCAGAGGACTGCCGCGGCCTGTGGTGTGTTCGTGAGAAGGACAAGCAGTACAACGACGCAGGTAATTAGTTAGTTTAATTAATTATTTAGATTGTTTAATTAATTATTTAATTAGTTAGTTGAATTAATCATTTAACTATGTATTCATTTTAATTATGAAACAGGCGTCCTCGTAAATAAACCCGCGGGGACGAGACGGACCAGAGGACTAGCGAACATGTCGACCCTGGAGAGGGAGCTCGCCGGTGGGATCAGGGAGATCCTGCCCGGTCCCGGTGAGGATGGACGCCCGATCGAGAGGAGAGACACCACCACCAAGTATATCAACGCGACGGGCATGCTCGTGCGGGACAGGGTCCCACTGTTTTGGCCCGACTGGGGCTCTGTGTCCGATGAGATCAAGGCGCGAGTGTACAATGCACTGTCGGTGAGTTAAATCGTATTTTTATTATAGAAAATAAACATTTATGAATTCAGTCCTTATAACTATATAAAAATATTTTCTAATTAATTTATAATATTGCAGCAATGGTTTAGAGTCCATCCTACCTTGGACTGGTGGAGAGACGAGCAGCTGAAGAACAGGTTATGTGTTTCGCGTTATTTTACTATCATTCGAGTTAGATTGAAGACGATTAAAGATGTACGAATATATCTAACAGTTGTGTTTTGTTAATATAGGTACTCCGAGTGGAAGAACGAGCTGTCGACGCACTACAGGACGTACCATGTGGAGCAGGGCTTGGGGCGAGGTGCAACCCCCCACGAGTTCCGGTACAGGGAGTATGAGTGGCTATGGCTGGTAGCCTACTTCGGGAGCGACAGGGTCTCGGTAAGAAAATTTAGCCTGCTAGTATATAACTTTTTAATGTTATTTAATAATTAAATTATGTAGTTACTTAATTAAATTAATTAGTTAGTTAGTTATTAGTTATTAAATTAAGTTAGTTAGTTAGTTACATAGTTAGTTAGTTCGTTACTAAATTAAATTAAATTAAATTAAATTAGGTAGTTAGTAAATTAGTTAGTTAGGTAGTTACTAATTAAATTAAATTACTTAGTAACTAAATTAGTTAATAATTTTGTTTTGGTTAGTTCCTAATATTTTAATTTAGTTACTAATTTATATTTGCGTTTATATGTTCGTTCTTATAATAAAGAAAATCTCGAAGACGAACAGCGACAACCGCAAGAGGAACGAGCACCCCCACCACGGCGGCGCCCGCTCCTGGAGGCAGTGGGCAGAGATTGCAAGGAGGGACCGACCGCTGAGGCCGTTGTCGTGGATTCATGCGCAGATGTATCCGGGGCGTCCCGACCAAGTGGTAAGTATTCGCCCATTTTCAATAAAACTGTTTCATTAAATTAATTTATATATATTTTTTTATAAATTCGTTTATTATATTTTCTTGTCAATTAGGCGGGGATAGATGCGGAGACCGACGCTATCACCTTGGGGATCGCGCGAGATACGCTGGGGGAGGGGGCGTCCGACGAGGCGATTGCGGAGTTTGCCTCCACGATCGACACCCTTGAGCCGCGCTTGGCCTCTCAGATCATGCACGCGGCGGTAGGGACTGGCAACAACTACTTCTACCAGAGAGGCCTAGGCGCGGCGGGAGATGGGGTTCTGAAGTACACGCCGGCCAATCCCAGCACGCAGCGTGCGGCTTCGACGAGCAGAGACTTGCAGACACAGCTGCAGAGGACGCAGGCGGAGTTGGCGAGGGCGGTGGAGGCGCTCCAGCAGCAGGCTGCGGTGCAGCAGGCCAGAGACGTTTCTGTGGCGGAGATGTACCGATGGATGCAGCAATCTTGGGAGGCCCAGCGAGCTGGACAGGAGCCCCCGCCTCCGCCACAGATGCCCGAGTTCGTCGTACGCCAGGCGATCAGGATAGCCATAGCCACCGGAACTCGAACGATCCCGTCGACGACGCTACGCGTTTAGGGGTTGATGAGTAGATGACTAGTTAGGGGGTTAATTTGTACAGTACGTAGGATATTACGGATGGATTAATGTGGATATTTGTTGGATATTTGGATGTTTGTTTGTGAATTTTCTGCAGCCAAACCGAAGACGAAGTGAAATTGGGCCCGAACAAAATTTTTAATTTTTTTTAAATATTTAGGGGTTATAGCCGACGAAATGGACCATATTTCGTCGGCTATACCCTCACCGGCGAATGTTATGGCCGACAAGTAATTCGTCGGCTATGCGTGACTTATAGCTATCGTCGGCTATACTTCCCATTAGGGGAGAGTTGAAGCCGACGATTCTATCGTCGGCAATGTTCGAAGTATAGCCGACGACGCTTTATTCGTAGAATCGTCGGCAATGTTCGAAGTATAGCCGACGACGCTTAATTCGTCGGCTATACTTCGTGGTTTATCAGTCGACGACTTACCCTCGGTGTCGTCGGCTATACTATAGCCGACGGAGCATTCCCGACGAGAGAATAGCCGACGATACTTCGTCGGCTATGACTATAGCCGACGATTTAATGAAAACGGCCGACGAGATGGCGTCGTCGGCTATAATGCATTTTCTGGTAGTGAAGGGAGACACGTGTGATGATTATTGATAGGAGCATAAAATATGACGTTCTTAATATGTTTTACCCTCGTTTAGCCCGAGCCACCAATCATGACAATTTGTGCTCAAAATGGGCATAGCACTGGAGGAGGAGCCGCACCCGCAAACATCACTTTCCCTCCTTGTGCCGCCGGCAAGAGTGACGACTTTGAGTTGAAGAGTGAATTTCTCCACCAATTGAAGCCGTATCATGAACTTGCGGGTGAGGATCCGAACAAGCATCTTCAATGGTTTAACTTCACCACTGAAAGTATGTGTCCCACAAGTGCTGACATTCAACACTTCAAGATGAAGGCTTTTCCATTTTCACTTGAGGATCAAGCCAAGGAGTGGCTATTTGAGGTGCCTACTGGTATTATTTGCACGGCACGTGAGACATGTCGTATGTATATATTTTTCTTTAAGGCTACTATTTTAAATAATTATATTTATAAGCCTCAGATGTGTGGTCTGGGACCGTATGGATTTATGATAAATTGGGAAAGCGTATTTCCGGATTTGATTTTTACTTGTTTTTACACCACTTATTGGGTCGTCGTGATGCTAACTAGCCGTAGCGTGGGACGCTACTTAGAAGACTGAGAGGTTCCGACCCGAGCCTGGGAGGCTCCGATTTATGGTGTACCCACTTCCCTACCAGATGTTTTATCGGGCAAATGAGATTGGCCTTTGATGTACTTTATTGTTATGAATGTTTTCCGTGAAATTTATTATTGCATGCCCCATGGTTTTCTTAAATATAAATTGGGAGAACATTTGCAAATTTTCAATGTTTTAAATGTTTAGCTTATTGATTTTTGCCCACTCACGCTAAAGTTCTAAATGTTTCTCCCCTGGGCCCTTCGTTTTAAATTGCCCAATCTACAGTAGTTGTTCGGCGACATTTGGAGCGAGGCATGGCTACTCTTTTTCCCAGTTTTCACCTCAGGAGGTTACTTGCTAATCTCCTTATATGTTATTGCCGCTTCTAGACTAAACGCACTAATAACCAAGGGTTGTAAGATTTGGATTTAGTTTATGAACTTTAGGTTTCCCTTTGGAACTTAGTTAGATGTATTGGGTGTGTCTTGACCATAAGAAGTGAAATTACTCAATTATGGATTGGTGAATCTTTTTATTTGTTGTGGTGGATGTTGAATTGGGGAGCAGATGGCTCCAGGAGTAAGGTGGACTATTGTGAGAAGTGTTGGTTGTGTTTTCTGCAGGTAGGGTTGTTCATTTTGAAGGGAGGTTATGCAAAAAAAAATCTGGTATAATTTTTCCCTTCGGATTTAAGGTGGAAATCCGGGGTGGGTCCTGACACGTAGTGAACGAAAATGTCACCCAACATAATTTCACTCATATTCATATAGGGAATATAGTTTTAATTATTTTGGGTTCAACCCATTCAAGACAAAGTTTGTCTCTTAATTACAATTCCCTATTTGTAGGGGAAACACCCTTTGATTCCATTTATGAATAAACTAATAATAAGGAGATGTGTGATTATTTGTTTTTGCGGCTGCACCCGAAAATGTGAATGGGTTGCCTACGTACCCTTGGAGAGGGGTCAAACCACTCGTAGTTCAAGAGTTCCAATGAATTAATGACTCGCTAGAACAAGTTTGGCTTTTTGGATAGGAATAATGTTTAGACTACTTTGACCGATCAGGGATTCAAGTGAATTTTTGCTTGTGGTGTCAGGTATTCTCTTTGAATTTGTGGTTGCGCCCAGATTTAAATCCAGACTGCCTATATATCCTGTGAAGGGATCAAACCTCTGTAGTTCGACATTTGAGATTTAAACGGATAAGTGACCCATTTATTTCGAATATGTGTTTAGGAGAGGGTTTAGAGCCCTTGGATTTGATTTGTGTGATTTTGACAATGGATTTGATTTATCTGGTGTTGGGAGAATTTGACTGGAGTCAGTGATTCATTTGGGACTGGCCGAATTTGACTAGTGATGTCAGGGATTCTTTTTGGACTGGTGGTCGAATTTGACTGGTGGAGTTAGAAATTATGTTTGGACTTGTGGTTGCATCTAGTAGGTCGCTAGATTGCCTACGTACCATTTGTGGGATCAAACCGATCGTAGTTCATTACTTTGAGTTTACGGTTTTGTACTGACTTTTGAGCTTGACGGATGTATGTGAAACTTGAATCTGTTAAGCGTATTTCTTTTAGACACCCAATTTGGTAGAGTGTTTGACTGGTAGAGTATTTGTCAGGCTTTGCAACGGGCCTCGATATTTAGTGGACTGCCTGTATTGTACCGGGCTTTGCAACGGGCCTCAGAATTTAGTGGACTGCAGGTAATGTACCTGGCTTTGCAACGGGCCTCGAAATTTAGTGGACTGCAAATGTTGTAGAGTATCCGCCGATTTAATTTGGACACCTAAGATGCCGAGCTTTGACGTAGACCAGGGTGCTGTCGCATTTTACTTGTTGACGAGCACTGTGACTGGGCATGTGGGCTTGTGACTTGTCGGTGGCCCAATAAAGCCCAAAATCAGTATGTCATGCTTGAACCAACGCTGCCCATGAAGTCCAACCTCGTGGCTTCGATGTCTGACCTCGGAAAGCCTCTGAGTGAAAGAGAATATCTGATAAGTTCATCATCTTCTGCCTTATCAGTATCATAATCCTCATCTCCGGATAGAGAAAGAGTTGGAGTGAAGCTCAAATACACACAAACCCAATCCCCAGATGGAGTCCTCAAATCTGTCTCTATATAATAGAGACACCTCTTTCTCGTTTCTGCATCTCTCAAATTCTGTGTATGAAAGCTTGGCCTGCGCATCTTCAATTCCGATTGGGTCTTCTCTTCTTGCATATACATTTGGTGAGGATTTCATCTCTTCCCTTCTTCAAAGCT
This sequence comes from Potentilla sterilis, assembly GCA_963682095.1. Lineage (NCBI taxonomy): Eukaryota > Viridiplantae > Streptophyta > Magnoliopsida > Rosales > Rosaceae > Potentilla > Potentilla sterilis. The sequence goes on from OY821758.1 coordinate 36,051,585, forward strand.
GACATCTTCTGGGTCTCTTGTTGACATTGGGCTTCCGATTGATTGAGGTGAGCTTGAGTGGATTTCGCGAAGGGGAAACAGAATTTGTGCTCGAGGCTTCGTTACAGAAACATAATAGCTGTGAGTTTCTATCTCCTCTTCGTATTTTGTTATTCTGAAATCATGACCTCCTTTGTTAATTGAATACACCACCGCTTGGACTATTTTGTCGGCATGCCTTCAGAACTTTCAAACTCAACTTTTCTTAATCATGTTTCAAGCAATTCAACTGGACCTTCTTCAATCAAAGTCACCACCGCACCAACTTTTTTTGTTTGTTCATTTGAGCATACTTTTGATTTTTTTATTGGTTTCTTATTAAGATGGAAGCGGTGCTTAACACTTTGAGCACATGTTGATGCTGTAATGCAGGTATCAAACGAAGACAGTAGCAAGCAATTTGACTCTTTTTCTTTTGAAGTTCCAGGATTTTGATTCAAGGGTGAGACCCCATGTTTATGTTTTAAACTTCTTCCACCGATTTGATTATTGATGTTGGCATGAAGTTTAGGCTCTGGCTTATTTGGCCGTGGTGATTTGAGGAAAAAGCATGGCATTTGGGGAAGTATTGGTTTTGAAGGTTAACAGAAAGCATGAATGGTTATGTGACAGAGCCTTTTAAGACGCAGCTATTGATAGGAGCATAAAATGCGACGTTCTTAATATGTTTTTACCTCTATTTATACTTTGCTTAACCCTAAATGTTGTAGAATCGAGTCATACAATAGAGTTATGAGTGTTTGGTAGAGTTACATCAAAATCGTGCTAAGAATAGGTAAAGATGTGGAAAAATGTTAAAAGACGATTTATTAAGTCTTAGAGATGTTTCATTGGATCTGTAAAGCCTCGGCTATATTTTTGATGGATTTTTCTTCTCTTATAGACAGGATACATATTGATACTTGAGAAATGGAAGTAGTTATATCAATCGGAGCAAAAGAAGCTTCCGAGAATTATTAAGCAAAATCGGATCTAGGAAGTTCCAGTATTTTTCTGGACACATCACTCAACTTCTAGAATTTCTCCAGAATAGACCACGAGGAACTAGAAGGCGTGCCATACATGCATGGAAAGCTCTACAAGTTTAGTTTCTACAGAACTTGGAATCGCATCAAAAGCTACTTTGAGGAGAGAGTTATGCCAGTTGCAATGCAAGAAAGTCACTGCCCTGCCGAGAAGTGGAACTTACTGTCCATTTTTACAATTTTCTGCATTTGTGCACCAAACTGGTTTCTAAAATCATCGAATGATACTTGCTGAGCTACATGGACCATATGGGAGTCGGACATGCCAAAAAGAAGTGAAGAATAAAGAGAAGAGAAGTTCCTTAGTTCGACCAGAAAAAGGAGAATTATTGCCGGTTCTAAGAAAAAAAGTTCATGGCCCGACTAAGGAAGTTTGCAACCGATTCCCTGGACTTTTATACATCTCAGAATGTTGCTGATCCATTAAGGAGTCCAAGAAGTCCCTGATCCATGAAGAAATCGGAAAAGAAGTCTAGAAAATTAAAGCTTGGCCGGCAAGAAACCTAAACCAACTTGGATTAGGATTTGCTAGTCCTAGTTGCTGCCGACTTTGGCACAACTTTCCCCTATATAAAGGCACCTCTTCCATACAGAAAAACTTGTCACATCTCAAGCACAAGTACTAGCCTAAAGCTCTACCAAGTCTCTCAAACACCAAACACCAAACACCAAATACTTATTCCATATTCTTACCTTCTACCGAGCAGCCTTCCATCGCACCTTGAGGAGTCTTCTAAGGTTTCTAAAGTGTGATCCATCACCTCTATGGCTTATGTATTTGCTTATGTTTATGTGTATTGAATGAACTCGATTCAATTATTGGTTTTTGTTAAACTCTTGTATGAACCGATTCTTGTTTATGTAAAGTAGTTTTGCGATTTTTAACTTGTAATTCTTGTATGTTTGATAATTATGACAGTGGTATTAAATGCATGATTAAGATTTAAATCGGTTAGTAAACTAAGGTTTGAGCATAAAAATCGGTATTTAGTTGCAGGTAGGATGTATTCTAAATGGTAGGTTTAATGAATTAGAGTAATAACGAATATAGCTAGACTTAAAAGGTTGCTTTGATTTGTTTTGCTCACTTAGGGTAAAAACCTTAGATAACATGCATGTCTAAAAAAGATGATTGACTACCTTGCTTATTTGCATGTCTCCGATATAGACTATTGTGCTTAATTCTTAAGTCCTACCGGGATTAACATAAACTTTTAGGATCTAGAACTACCCGTTTGATCTTAAAAACTTGAGAAGTCTCACGATTAGGTTCATAGCCAAAAACTCTAATTGTAACCGGAACCAAATATAAGACTTAAATTGTGTCGATACTTGTCCCTTACTTTCTTGCATGCGTGTCTTACTTGTTAAAGAGTTTTTGTGTTAAATGCTTGTGTGTAAGATGTCGACCAAACTTGTGTATAGTAGATTTAAGTTTTATTTCGTGTCGTAGTAGTTTAGGGCACCCTTGTTGCTGCCGAACCTCATATCACTATCCCCCATGAAAACGTGTGACTATGTAAATAAATGTTTGAATATTTGTCTACCATTTTTATATCTCAGGTACCCTTAATTTCCGGCTAGAACGATCCCTACTTGCTTATACTAGTAACGATCTTTTGTAGGGTTATTATTGAAGATGTGCTTAGGCAACTCGTCAATTTTTGGCGCCGTTGCCGAGGATTATAAAAACTTGATATGTTTGAGTGTTATCTGTGTTGTAAATATCGTGTGATGTAAAGTTTTATGTCGTAAGTTTTTGTTGGAAATTTCGGTTGTAAAGTAGAAATATGCTTCGGCATGTAGAGTTTAATTTCCGAAAATTTTTGTGATGTTGCCGATTGTTTGATTATAATAAATTAGTTAAATTGCTAGGAAGTTTTGAGGTTTATCTGTGTTGGATTTTTTTTTTGAGTTTTGCAGGGAAGAGGAATAGGCAAGGTCGCTTTTGTTAATATTAGCTTTAACCCTTCATGTTATCTCTCGAGGTCTCATGAGATTGAGGGCGGCTTTTATTGACACTTGTAGAAACTGTCAACACGAGTGTTCTTAACAGAGTAAGGGGCAAAATGTTCGCCTATTAGTGTGTGTGTGTTGTCCCGACTTAGTCTCAAAGGTTTGTCAAATTAGATCTCAGAGGCCCACAGACAGTTCTCTCTTTGAGGGGCGATAGGGGACTTGTCCTTCGTGGTTACCAACAAATGAGTCTTGCCTTGAGCTACTTTGGATGACACGCACTAGCCTTCTGAAACCACTGAACCTTGTGTCTAGACGATGTAACCTAGGCCGTACGTCTACCTAGCTGCGAAACTTGAGATAGATTCGGCATGAGTGAGCTTTTAGACTTAAAAGAAAACATTTTGTGGTTCAAACTTTCGAGGTATATCGGAATAAGCATGATACTACCGTGGACTGTTTCAGCCCATTGCACTGTTATCTTCTCTGCTCCACGTACCTTGAGAGTTAGAACAAATGTAAAAGTAATTAGATTTAGAAATTCTCGACATCACCATAAAAATTTCGTGTGTTTCACTTTTTGTGCCGTGTGTATCTCTTCTTGCCGTGTGTTTATATTGTGAAAATTGTTTGAAATTGCCAATGTTGTGGCTTGAAATCAATTGTATACTCTTGCTTTTTATTTTGTCTTCAATGAATCTAACATGCTTCTCGATGAACTACTCAGGATAATGCATGTCGGAATCTAGTCTTTGGACAAGAGATAATCGAGGATGCTTGCAACGAATCAACGAGGAACTCACATTAGCCATCACCACACCCTTACCCCCATCCGAATCTTCTAGCTCGGCATCATCACCATCACGACCATCTAGTCCGAGTTCACCATCCCTTATTACTTCATCGTGTGAGCTCAACTTAGAGAAACCAGAGTTTGAGTTGTTAGCAATCACTTATCCTCACGACGAGTTTGATTTTAACTTTGTCGCGCCACCAATAATGACTTCGATTTGTGCTCAAAATAGACATGTTACCGATGGAGGAAGAATCGCGCCCGCGAACATCACTTTCCCACCATGTGTCGCCGACAAGACAAGCTCGTTCGAGTTGAAGAGTGGATTTCTCCACCAACTTAGGCCGTTCCATGAACTTGCGGGGGAGGATCCGAACAAGCATTTACAGTGGTTTAACTTCACCACCGAAAGCATGTGTCCAACGGAGGCCGACATTCAAATCTTTAAGATGAAGACATTTCCGTTTTCATTAGAAGATCAAGGCAAGGAGTGGCTATTTGAGGTGCCTACCGGAAAGATCACATCGTGGGAGATGATGGTGAATGAGTTTTTGCTTAAGTATTATCCGGCCTCACGCATCACCGATTTGAGGAAGCAATTAACAAGTGTTCAGCAAGGAGGAGACGAGACGTTTTTCGACTATCACAAGAGGTACAAAGCCCTCATCGCATCGTGTCTGTCTCATGGCATTCGTGAGGGGCTTGTGCTTCAATCTTTTTATGAAGGGTTGCGTCTCATGGAAAGGGAATTCCTTGATTCGGCAATGCTTTAAAGCATAAGATGAATGAGACTTCATCGAATTCGGCATTGGAGAACAAAGTTGACAAGCTTTCAGATATGGTCGCGAGTCTCATGCGAGGAAAGAGAGCTCAAGTTTGTGGAGTATGCATAGAAGACTATGCAACTGATCAATGTCTGCAAGTGTTGAGTGAGGGATACGAGGAGGCCAATGCAATCGGCTTCCAAGGAGGGCAAAAGTATAATCTTTACTCAAACACTTACAATCTGGGATTCCGTGATCACCCCAACTTTCGATGGCTTGAGGCAACCAAATGCAGCCCCATATCAACCTAGAGCACCCTTTGTGCCGAGACCTCCCTTTCAGCCGAACCATGGAGTGCCGAACCAAACCTAACAACCGAAGCAACCTCAAGCCGTGCCTACAAACCCCAACTATGATGCATTGATCCAATCTCTTTCGAGTGCTACTCAAGTATTATTCGCGGGACAACAAACACACTCAAAAGACATAACCGAATTGAAGACTCAAATGGGGCAAGTCGTGGACTTCATGGGAAAGTTCACCGAGCAAGGGAAGCTACCGGGAAGAGTTATTAAAAATCCGGGCCATAAGCATGCCGAAGTCATCACAACACGTAGTGGAAGAGTGTTGGCTGAGTCACGAGCAAGAGTTCCAACGAAAAAGATGGTTATCGGCCAAATTTTTGAAGATGAGCAAGCTGCCGAACAGCCTGCCACCCTACCGAGTACCCCTGCCAATGCCACTGCCGACGCTGCGCAACCGAATGATGCCGAGAGGACTGCAGTCGTAAAGAAGAAAATAGCGGCATTAAGAAAGAACGACATAGAAAATGATCCAGCAACTTCAATGAAGGAGAGCATGCCAATCCAAGCACCCAAGGGAGGCGTACCAAACACTTGCATACCCTTTCCTTCACGATTTGCAAAGTCTAAGAAGGACAAGTCCGACGAGGAAGTGTTAGACATTTTCCGTAAAGTGGAAGTAAACATCCCTTTGTTAGAATGTATAAGGCAAGTGCCTTAGTATGCAAAGTTCCTCAAAGAGCTTTGCACGACAAGGAGACATACAAGAGAGACTCGTGTGGTGACTATGAGCGAGACTGTGTCGGCCGTTATTCAAAGAAAGTTGCCACCTAAGATGAAAGATCCAGGAAGTTTCAACGTACCTTGTGTGATCGGCAATACAAGGTTCAACGATGTCATGCTAGACTTGGGAGCATCAATCAATGTCATGCCTCTCAATGTGTACCAAACTTTGAGCATAGGGCCTCTAAAAAAGGATAATGTCATCATACAACTCGCGGATCGATCAAGCAAGTGTCCGGAAGGGCTATGTCGAGGACGTGCTTGTACAAGCGAACCACCTAATCTTTCCGGCCGATTTCTATGTTGTGGAGATGGAGGACTCGCCGGTCAATAACACACAATTGCTCCTTGGCCGGCCATTTATGAGGACGGCACGCACCAAGATTGATGTGGCCGAGGGCAATTTGACGATGGAGTTTTATGGCGATGTGATAAAATTCAATGTTTTCGACGCCATGAAATACCCTATTGCCCACCATAATGGGGATGTATGCCGAGCTAGTGATGTTTTGGAGGAGGTCGAGCATGTTATGTCGGCCTCTCTTGATGTATAGCAACAAGCCATACAGCTCGGGGCCGGATTTGACAAAGAAAGAGGACGTATAGGAGAGGAAGCACGGGCTGCATTGGACCTTGATGTTCTTGATATGATTTCCAAACTTGATGCATGCCCTTTAGCAAAGAAGTTCACGTCCCCATTGTCACTTCCACACGCCACAACTAAGATGATGCCATCCGTGGAAAAGGCCCCAACGTTAGAGATAAAAATGCTTCCCGAACATTTAAAGTATGTTTATCTTGGAGAAGAAGAAACTTTACCAATTATTGTTTCTTCAAAGCTTAGTGAGAAGCAAGAAGTGGATTTAATTTGTGTACTTAAAAAGCGCAAGACCGCTATAGGTTGGACCTTGGCGGACATCAAGGGAATAAGCCCTACGACATGTGTGCATCGCATCTTGCTTGAAGATGGTGTGAAACCAACAAGGGAAGGGCAACGTCGGCTCCACCCGCTGTTGATGAAGGTAGTTAAGGAAGAGATCATAAAGCTCCTTGATTGTGGCGTCATCTACCCTATTTCAGATAGCAAGTGGATCTCTCCGGTGCAAGTAGTGCCTAAGAAAAGTGGTGTAACGGTTGTAAAGAATGAGAAAAATGAGCTTGTGCCACAACGACTTGTAACCGGCCATCACATGTGCATCGACTATAGGAAACTCAATGCAACAACGAGGAAGGATCACATGCCCTTGCCGTTTATGGATCAAATACTCGAAAGGTTAGCCGGTCATGAGTTTTATTGTTTTCTTGATGGCTATAGTGGCTACAACCAAATCATGATACACCCGGATGATCAAGAGCAGACAACTTTCACATGTCCATTCGGCACCTTTGCTTATAGGAGGATGTCATTCGGACTATACAAAGCTCCCGGGATGTTTCAACGATGCATGTATGCTATCTTCTCAGATTTTATAGAAGATATAATTGAGGTCTTCATGGATGACTTTAGCGTTTATGGAAGCAACTTCGACACTTGTTTGGAGAACTTAGAGAAAATTTTGGAGCGTTGTGTAGAGACTAACCTTGTGCTCAATTGGGAGAAGTGACAATTCATGGTGAACCAAGGCATAGTACTTGGCCACATAATTTCGGCAAAAGGCATTGAGGTAGACAAAGCCAAAGTGGAGCTCATTCAACACTTTCCTTCACCAAAGAATTTGCGAGACGTGAGAAGTTTCCTTGGCCATGCCGGATTCTATCGACGATTTATCAAAGACTTCTCCAAGGATGCAAAACCATTGAGTAACTTGTTGCAAAAAAGATGTGTCGTTTGAGTGGAGTGAAGCATGCGAGAAACCTTCAATCAGTTGAAGAAAGCCTTGTGTTCGGCACCAATCTTGGCCACACCGAATTGAGAGGAGCCATTTGAATTGATGTGTGATGCATGTGACTATGCCTTAGGGACTGTGCTCGGCCAAAGAATAGAGAAGAAACCGAATGCAATTTAATATGCCTCGAGGACTCTCAACGATGCTCAACTCAACTACTCCGCATCCGAGAAAGAACTCTTGGCGGTCATTTTTGCTTTGGAAAAGTTTCGATCATATCTTTTGAATTCGAAAGTAATTGTTTATAGTGATCATGCCGCCTTAAGATATCTTATCACAAAGAATGATGCAAAGCCAAGACTCATTCGATAGATTCTCTTACTTCAAGAAAATTGACATAGAGATCAAAGACAAGAAAGGAAGTGAGAATGTTGTAGCCGATCATATGAGACAAATTGTGAGAGGAGAAGATGAGTTACAACTTCTTGAGACATTCCCGGATGAGCAACAATTTCGACTTGACACAACACAATAGCCTTGGTATGCCGACATTGCCAATTACTTAGCAATTCGTCACTTTCCAAATGATATACCAAGCCACCTTAAGAACAAGATAAAAAAGCAAGCAAGCAAGACATTACTTATGGGACGAACCTTACTTATGGAAGTAATGTAGTGACCAAGTTATTCGAAGGTGCGTACCGGAAGAAGAGCATCGCTCCATTCTTGTCTTTTGTCATAACGAAGCATGTGGAGGACACTTTGGACCAAAGAAGACGACTTTGAAAGTATTAAGTTGTGGATTATTTTGGCCGACGCTATTCAAAGACGCATACACAACATGCATGACATGTGATCGGTGCTAAAGAACCGGCAACATAGGGCCAAGAGATCAAATGCCTCTCACGCCAATCATTGAGGTAGACATCTTCGATCTTTTGGGAATTGACTTCATGGGACTGTTTCCATCAAGCAAAGACTTCCTCTACATATTACTCGCGGTTGATTATGTGTCTAAGTAGATAGAAGCAAGGGCTACACGCACCAATGATTCCAAAGTAGTTGCCGAATTCCTCAAGAGCAACATCTTTGCACGCTTTGGAGTTCCACGAGTTTTGATAAGCGATGGAGGTTGCTAGGTCAATATTTACCTAGTAATTATTGTCTTATTCTTTTGCTATATCCTTTTGTGTTTATCTATGTCTTATTACATTTCCTATTCATGCTAGGAAAGTGAGCTAAGGATCGGAAACGAGTCAAAATGGTGGATTTAGCACATATTGAAGAAACCGGGTGAAGAATTAAAGGGAATAAGCAAATCCGGAAAATACATTAAAAGACGAATTTGACCTGTCAACGTCGGTCAACGTCAGTCAACGGGCAGAACTTCGGTCAAACTCCGGCGACCGGAAGATGGTGGTCGGAAATGGTGATGGCTGATATTCAAGTGAAAGAACCATTGGAGGGAAAAAGACTTGTTCATTCAAATTCAAATGAGAAGACAAGTGAAAGGGACATCTTTGGCTTTGTCCCCTTGATGTTGACCTTGTGCCCTTGTCCTTATGGCCAAATATCTAGAGTACCCTTGCTTTTCCTTCTCCACCGAAATATCTTTGAGGTTTTTGGTCATTTAATAAGGACTAGATCCACAATTTGTCCTTCCATCTTTGTCCATAACATCTAGCCCTTCATTTCCTTGCATCTCCACCCTTCATTCACCACTTTAGGCCTATTTATACCCCCCTCTCTCTATTTGGACGAATTACACTCTCTCCCCTCTCCATTCCTTCTCCATTTCTCATAGTTCTTCATATTTTAGTTTGTTTAGTTAGATTAGTTTAGCCCTTGTGTAGAGAGAGAGGTGTAGCATCTTTGGTTGATAACCAAAACCGAAGATTCTACACCCCTTGATCAATCACACTTGTGGGTAGATCCATGAAGCCTTGTTCTTAATCTTCTCTTTGTGTATGTAGATTTGTATAGTGTTTTGGGTTTGAGAAAACCGAAAATACTATAGTTTGAAGCTTCACACCCTCTTTGTTTACATCTAGGAAGATCATGGGTCTTGTGGTTCTTTCTCACCTTCTCTTTGCTTTCATCATGTACTACTTTTGTAAGAATTTTATGTATATGTTGATGGGACCCAAATGACATGCACATTTTGTACCTGCAAAATAATCTCATACATATATTACCCTTCTTGTGTGGAGTGTAGTATTGACAAGTATGGATCGTTCTATCCGGGAAAATCAAGGACATTTAATCACACAAAGCATCACATATTAATATGGGGGGTTTGAGTTTATGTCTAATATCCTACTGAATTTTACGAAAAATAAAACGAATAAATAAAACCTAATTTAACATATATACATAATCATTATCTTCCACACATATCACTTTACACAAAACTCACATAATAAGTATCAAATTCACACAAGGTAATAAAGTAGCAAAACGGCATGCAATTAAGATTAATTTTAGTTCCAATTTAATTAGAGCCTTCGTGGTTCTTCTAATTAGTCAAAACTCCTTAATTATTTAGAACTAGCTTCGTGCATAATTCTAAACATAGTGTTAATCAGTTTAAAGACACTTCGTGTAGAGATTAAACCAAGAAACACATAAGCACAATGAGTTGAATTGGAAACATATTAGCAAGTATGGCGTCACCTCATCTCACTTCGATATGTAAATTTTCAGAATTACTCTAGTCCAAAGAACTAACATAAGATGAATCAACTTCGTGTATAATCCATCTTATATTAAATTCGGCAATTGAAACCAACGCACAAGGATCAGCCATGGCCTTGGCTGCCCTCATTCATCGATTTATATGCATATGAATTCAGAAAATAAACCAAAATATAATAAGAACACATGCGATTATACTACAATAATAATCATTGATTAAATTTGAAACTTATTATGATAAATAATTCGGCAATCAAACACCCAAGAAAATTCGGAAATCCAAAATAGAATTAATACAATCAAATAAACATCCACAAATCCTTATAATCTTTATAGACAAAGTATCATAAGTATACAGAAAATATAAAGTCATGAGAGTAGAGTGAATCACACTTTGAAGAACCTTGAAGAAAGTTTCGGCAAAGGTGATGGAGACATTATCCAAGCACAAAGTACCTGCAAAACAACTTCATACACATAATACCCTTCTTGTGTCAATTGTAGTTAGGACAAGTAGGGATCGTTCTATCCGGGGAAATTAAGGGCTTTCAATCACATAAAGTATTGCACAAAAAGGGGGTTGTCGATTTTTATCTAATTACATACTGATTTTTACGCAAATTAAATCCTAAATTATTATATACAATTGATCAACATCTTCCACACAATCACAAGACACAAAACTCATTAAACATGCAACGAAATTAAACAAAGTAATAGGGGCAGCAAGCTAAAATCGGATTCAAGATTCAATTAAGTTCCAATTTAATTAGAGCCTTCGCGGTTTATCTAATTATTCAAAACATCACAAGTATTTAGAATCAACTTCGCGTGTAATCCTAAACATGGTACTAATCGGTTTAAAAACTCTTCGCGTAGAAATTAAACACAAAGAGCACATAACCACAATATGTCGAATTGGAAACATGTTAGCAAGTATGGCGTCACTCATCTCACATTGACATGCAAATTTCTAGAATTATTCTAGCCCTTAGATTAATACAAATTAAAACCAACTTGCGTATGATTCAACATGTATTAAATCGGCATATGAAACCAACACACAAAGGATAGCTATGGCCGAAACTACCTTCATGCATACGATTTTTATGCATGTAAATTCAGGAAATCAACCAAATTAAATCAAGAACACATGCAAAAGCCTACTGCCCATAGTACTAAATTCGATTAAATCACATGCATAATTCGGAAATTAAACCAAAGAAAACCAAATAATATAACAAGAATTTGGTAATCCAATGAATAATTTACAAAACCAAAGTTACAACCAAGAATCCATACAAATTTTATAGACAAAATATTGTATAAATACAAATAAACAAAAGCCATACGAAATTTACAATCACAATTGAGAACCTTTGTTGAAGAATTCGGCAAGAGGATTGGTGATGGTGATTGGAATGATCTTTAGGAAAGGTGGTGGAGATGGTTCGGCTTAGCTCTTTGTGAGGATTTTTATGGTGGAAATTTGGCAGAGTTTTGGTAAGTTCAAGTGAGGGAGAGAAGATGCTCCCTTTTCTGAAATTATGGAGGAGTATTTATAGAGGAGAGGGGGATGCTAGGGTTTCGGCAAAACCCTTTAACAAAAACCGAAACTCTTCTCTCTTCAATTCGGCAAAGTCTTCTACTTCTTCAATGTTTGTTGCCGAATTATCCTTGGTCAATAAGCTGAATTGTGCAACAATATCTCTTGAATTTAATCAACTTAATTCAACAACAAGTAATTGAACCAAGCTTCACATTAAGTCCCCATTCATCCCTTGCTTTTCTCTTTTGCCTTTGCCGAAAATCCCAAAGATAAAAGCTGAAAAATTCTTCCAATTATCTTCTTGAATTAATCTTGAATTAAATCAGCAAAATACCTTTGAACCTTGCTTGAAATAGTGTCCACATTCGGCAAAGCAATCTCCTCTATTTTCTCATGTAATTGCCGAAAATCCCATGCAAAATAGAATTTTCTCCTCCTTTATTTTTTTCTTTGGCCGGCCATGAAGAATCTCACACAAACTCTTCCTCTTTCCTCTCACACAGCAAAGCATCTTCATTACTTCAAACTCCACCGAAATATTCTTAGATAAAAACTGAATAAATGTTGAGAAAATCTTTTATTTATCTAAGCAATAATTCGGCAAGAACTTTGTATACTTTTCTGTCCACATTCGGCATGCATTTAACCTTTGTTGCCGTGAGTCTTCTTTGTGTTGCACTTGGACTCCATCTTCTTCTCTTCTTTGGTCTTCAAGCCGTGTATTATCCATGAGAAATACAAAGCAAAATCGGAATTTAATTCCATAGGAATTGCTGAGTTATTGTTGCACGGCAAAAGGAGTCCAAATCCAAATTGTCTTCTTATTCTTGATCTTCACGGCAAAGCATCTTCTTTTTGCCGAAATGTCTCCTCAATTTCTTTTCATTTATCTTCTCATGAATTCCTGATTATAAGATTAAGAAATAAATCAAAAAGAAGATAAAAATATGTAGCACAATTATCATGAGTAAGAGTCCTGTTTAGATAAGGAATCCCAGTCCAACAAAGAGTTGTATTTTCAATGAAAGTCTTTCGACGTTTAAGAAACGTCGAGCATTTGTAGACTCTTTGTCCGACTAGAACTCCTATTCTCATAGACTTCAATTAAAACTCAAACTCGTAGACTCCTTATTCAACTGGGATTCCTACTTTCATAAGGATTCCTTTTTCGACTAGAACTCTAGTTGAAAAAGGCGTCCTAGTTACAATCAAACTCTTATTAGGAATCCTAGTTCAATAAGGACTCTACCATAATTATGCATTTTTGACATTTTAAGCACAAATCGATTCCCAAACTCCACACATGCTTCAGAAACGACGAACAATAAAGAATTCTAATCCAACAAGTTTCCTAGTCAAAACAGGTTTCCTAATCCAAATAGGATTCTTAGTCAAATAAGGACTTCTACTCAAACTAGAACTCTTCACATACCGACAATTTCTGCATTTTTAGCTCAATTTATACACCAACTCTGCCAAAGACTCCAACATGACTCAATGACTCTATATTACAACAATAAGGGTTAAGAATTGCATAAATGGGGGTAAAAACATATTAAGAACGTCACATTTTATGCTCCTATCAAAAGGGAGAATTCGGTGGTGGTGAAGTGGTGGCTAGGTGGTGGTTCGGCTTTTGTATTTTCGGTATGAAATTTGTGTAGAGAATTCGGCAGAATTTTGGTGTTGTGAAGGTGAAAAACAAGATACTTTAACAAGGGCAGCCGTACCCTTTATATAGGAGAGAGGAGGGTGCTAGCGTTTCGGTTTTGTTAGGGTTTCGGCAAAGAGGTGTTGTGCCGAAACTCTCTTTGCTTTTCTTGCAAGGCAAGACTCTTCTTTTCCTTCCTTTACTTTCGAAATTCTTCTTAATAATTTCTGAATAAATTCGGCACAAACCCTAAATGAACTTGTATGGAATTAAGTCCACATTCATCCTTGAATTCTTCATGTAATTCGGCAAAACCCTTCCTATGCCGAATTCTTCTTTCCTTATGTAATCCGAATTCTTCTTCTCATCTTCATGTGCACGGCATATTTTCTATTTTAAATCCGATATTCTCCTTTGTTTCCAACGAAAATTCTTCAATTTATTCCTAAAAATAAGAGAGAAAATATATATAAGAAAGAGAAGATAAAATGTAGCACAATTTATGATTTGATAGATTCCTGATTCTGTCAGGATTTCTTGGTTCAACAAGGAGTTCGATTTTGATTGAAACTCTTAAAACCTTCGACGTTTGAGAAACGTCGAGAGATTGTAGACTCCTAAACCAATTAGGATTCCTAATGCAATAAGGAATCCTACTTTGAATCAAACTCTTTATAAATCATGCTATATTTGACAATTAAGCTCTTTTCACCAATAATTCTGCCAAAGATTCAAAACTAGACTCGATGACTCTATAGTACAACAATAAGAGTTAAACAATTGCATAAATGGGGATAAAACATATTTAGAACGTCGCATATTATGCTCTTATCAACTACCCCACACTTAGCTTTTGCTAGTCCCTTAGCAAAACAAAATAAAAAACTCTACTAAAATTGCTGCCCCTAAATGAATTTCTCAGGATCTTTTAAACATATAGCATTCAAGTTAAGCATTCAAATGTAAGCGCAATAATTCCAAGCGTCATAGATATGTTTCATGGCATGAATAAGTAAGAAGTGAGAAAATAAGCATGTAAACATGTCAAGTTAATTCAATCCTCCTCACTAGGCATTCTCTCTTCTTTTCACTCATGATATGACAATATTCACTCAAAGTATATGCAAGAGAACATATTGTAAGGCAACAAATAACTTGCATATTTCATCAAATAAAAGCACTTTGTGAATAATATTGTCAAGATAAACTTCATATAACAACTATATGCACAAATGAACCAAAACCATAAGCTCAACTCTTGAGATAATCTCCACATACAAAGTTCACCTATTTTAAGAATCATGAGAAAGATCTTTTGAAGGGAATCATAATGGGGTTTGGCATAAGGTATTCTCATTTAGTATCGTGGTGATGAAATGTCACCAAGACTTAGCAAACCTCAATACTTCTTACGACTTTACTTCAAGGGCCAAGTTTAAACTTGTTGGGCCCATTCTTCATTCTTTTCTTCCCATAACATAGTGAAAATAAACAAAGGTCAAATATAACAATGATAGACCTTCAATTTACACACAAACTCCAATTTCACATCAACTTAGCAATGTTTTATTCGGATCAATTTCTTTCTTTTTGTCCGATTATTTTCTTTTCTTTTTAGGCACGGTATAGATACAATTTTTCATCAAAATTGCTAAGTTCACCCCACACTTATTTCACAATATCACTCCAAGTTACACAAAATTAAGCTTTACCAAGTCTTGAGAACAAAGGTAAAGGTTTAGCTATTCTAAGCAAATGGAATGTGTATAAGGTAATGAAAGAAATGATCAATATAAGCTTAAGGGGGTTAAAACTAAGGAGTCCCACGACGGGCATAAATTAGGCACATGCTTTATTTGGTTTAGGTGGTAATCCTAATAAGATCTTCTCAATCACATTCAAAATCAAGGCATAGTTATGAATAATAGTCTCAAAAATCATCAACAGCGAGTTCTAGCATTCTAGAATTCATTAAAAACTATGGCACATAATTATTGAATAATCAAAGAATGATGAAGTTTAGATAAATTTTGCCATGTTTATTATCTTTATCACACAAGAAGAAATTATTTGGTACGAAACCTCACATAGGATATTATAGAAACAATTTAACTCAAACATGCACGCTTTATCGTATGTCAATCATAATCTCACATGTTCATACCAATCTGAAACTCACAATTAGTTTTTTATGATTATGCAAAACAATCATCTATGCATTCAAAAATATAATCACCATCGACTCTTTAGGGGCATCTAAGACTCGATCTTAATAAAAACACACGAAATTTTTAAAAATTTTTCTGTTATTTATTTTTCTGACTCGATACAACTAAATAAACAAACAAAACAAATAAAATAAATCATGGAAACATGTATCACTACCCCACACTTAGAAAATTACATTGTCCTCAACGTAGATCAAAATAATGTTGTAATTTCTAAGCACATGATAAATCACATATCTCCATTTATACAATTCAACCAAAAAGAGTTTAGGGATTAGAAAATTCAAACTCTCGTTGATGGCTCCTTCACATTTTTGGTTGAAATGGGTTGCCTCCCATACAACGCTTAATTGTTTATAGTCCTTTAGCCTAGAGTCTTTTCTTGTTCACTTTGATCTTGAGGCGTCCTCCACATCTATTTCCTCAAGATGCTCCTTAAAAGGCTCGTAATAAGGCTTTAGTCGATGACCATTCACCTTAAATTCTTTACATGTAATATCATTTTTAATTTCAATAGCACCATGAGCAAACACATTAGTAACTATATAAGGACCAACCCATCTAGAAAGCAATTTTTCTGGGAATAAACGAAGACGAGAATGATATAATAGAACTTTTTGCCCTATATGAAACGTTTGTCCTCTCAAGTGCTTATCATGGTACACTCTTGTCTTCTCCTTGTAAATCCAAGCCGCATCATATGCATCATTTCTGATTTCTTCAAGCTCGCTCAATTGCAATTTCCTATGCAAACCTGCTGTATCTAAGTCCATGTTGAACTTCTGAACTACCACCACGCCTTATGCTCCAATTCCACGGGTAGATGACACGCCTTACCATATGTAAGTCGAAAGGGAGACATCCCAATGGGTGTCTTGTATGCTGTTCTATAGGCCCATAATGCATCAACAAGTCGATCGCTCCAATCCTTCCTTGTTGGGCCACAGTTTTCTCCAAAATTCGCTTGATCTCCTTATTGGACACTTCTGCCATTCCACTTGTCTGAGGGTGATATGGGGTGGAAACTTTGTGAGTAACTCCATACTTCTTGAGCAAAGCCTCTATAGTTTTGTTGCAAAAATGAGAACCTTCATCGCTTATAAGAACACGTGGTACTCTAAACCTGGAGAATATGTTAGTTCTTAAGAAATCTGCAACAACTTTAGAATCATTAGTCCTTGTGGCTTTCGCCCCCACCCACTTAGAAACATAGTCAACAACCAATAAGATATAAAGAAAGCCTTTGGAAGAGGGAAAAGGTCCCATAAAATCAATACCCCAAACATCAAAAACTTCGACAATAATAATAGGAAAAATGGGCATTTGATCGTTTGGTCTAATGTTACCTGTTCTTTGGCATCTATCACATGTCATACAAAATGTATGCGCATCCTTGAAAATTATGGGCCAATAAAACCGCAATCCAATACATTAAGGGTTGTCCTTTTAGGTCCAAAATGACCTCCACACGCCTCATTGTGACAAAATGCTAGAATTGGCTTATGCTCTTCTTGTGGGACACAACGTCGAATGATCTGATCACTACAATGTTCCATAGATAGGGATCATCCCAAATATAGTGTCGTGCAATCTTTTTGATCCTTGCCTTGGCTGCATGTAAAAATGTACTAGGAAAAGTCTTAGTAACTAAGTAATTCACAATATCAGCATACCAAGGTTCATGTGTCTCCAATCGAAAAAGCTGCTCATCTGGGAAGGACTCTCTCAATGGGAGCGTGTCCTCCTCTTACACAATTCTGCTCAAGTGATCCGCCACAACGTTTTCACTCCCCTTTTTGTCCTTGATTTCGATGTCAAACTCTTGGAGTAAGAGGATCCTTCGAATCAAGCATGGTTTAGCATCTGTCTTCTTCATCAAGTACCTAAGAGCTGCATGATTTGAATAAACTATTACTTTAGAATTCAAGAGATAAGATCGAAATTTTTCTAAAGCAAATATGACAACCAAAACCTCTTTTTCTGTGGTGAAGTAATTCATTTGGGCATCATTCAAAGTTCTAGATGCATAATAAATAGCATTCGGCCTCTTGTCATTTCGTTGCCCAAGAACAGCTCCAAAGGCATAATCACTTGCATCACACATGAGTTCAAAAGGAAGCTCCCAATTAGGTGGAGCCATGATTGGTGCCGAAATCAATAATTCTTTGAGCTTTAAAAATGCTGCCTCGCATGCTGCATCCCACACGAATGGCACATCTTTCTGCAAAAGAGAACACAAGGGTTTCGCCACCAAAGAAAAGTCTTTGATGAACCTTCTATAAAAACCTGCATGGCCAAGAAAAGAACGAATCTCTCTCACAGTTTTGGGGGAGGGTAAGTGTTGCATAACATCAATCTTGGCATTATCAACCTCTATTCCCTTAGCAGATATTATGTGTCCCAAAACTATCCATTGATTAACCATAAAATGACATTTCTTCCAATTTAATACAAGATTAGTTTCGACACATCTTTCCAAGATTAATTCCAAATTTTCTAAACATGCATCAAAGTCTTGCCCATAAACAGAAAAATCGTCCATAAAGACCTCAATGATATTTTCAATGTAATATGAGAAAATGGAATACATACAAAGTTGAAATGTACCTGGTGCGTTGCATAAACCCAAAGGCATGCGTCGATAGGCAAACGTACCAAAGGGACATGTAAACGTTGTCTTCTCTTGGTCATCTGGGTGAATGCAAATCTGATTGTACCCGCTATACCCATCCAAAAAGCAATAGAACTCGTGTCCAGCTAGTCTCTCCAACATTTGGTTCATGAAGGGCAAAGACATGTGATCCTTGCGTGTAGTAGCATTTAGCTTGCGATAATCAATGCACATACTATGACCTGTCACCAATCTTTGTGGCACAAGTTTATCCTTATCATTTTTCACAACTGTGACTCCACTCTTCTTGGGTACAACTTGGACGGGTGAGATCCATTGGCTATCCGAGATCGGATATATCACGCCACAATCTAGCAACTTAATGACCTCGTCCTTGACAATCTTCATCATAGGGGGGTGTAAACGTCTCTGACCCTCCCTAGTTGGCTTGGCTCCTTCTTCAAGTAAGATCCTATGAACACAAGTGGTAGGGCTGATTCCCTTGATATCCGCCAAAGCCCAACCAATGGCGGTCTTGTATAATTTAAGCACATCTATCAACTTTTCTTCTTGCTGCCCATTCAGCTTTGATGACACAATAACTGGTAGAGTGTCATCGTTTCCCAAGTACCCGTACTTCAGATGATCAGGTAGAGCCTTAAGCTCTAATATTGGGGCTTGTTCCACAGATGGTAGGATTTTATTAGTGAAAATGGGAAT
The DNA here is from genome assembly GCA_963682095.1 of Potentilla sterilis. Classification (NCBI taxonomy): domain Eukaryota; kingdom Viridiplantae; phylum Streptophyta; class Magnoliopsida; order Rosales; family Rosaceae; genus Potentilla; species Potentilla sterilis. Next base: position 36,070,526 of record OY821758.1, read on the forward strand.
TGACATGAATTTGTTATACCTGAAATGGGGTGTTGCATCTAGTTCGGCAACAACTTGTGAGATGCATGGCTCAAGTTCAAGCCGTACTTCCTTGGAAGTTCGTTCCCCTTGTCTGTCAATTCCTGCCCCTTGCTCAATAACTAGTTGCTATTGATCCAATGTTTCAGATAAAACATGTGCAAGAGAATCTACAATTTCAATAGCATTGCATGGTTTTAAATCAGACATTGGATACCTCATTGCTTCAAATACATTGAAGCTAATAACTTCACCATCAAATTCCATGGTGAGGTTGCCTTCGGCAACATCGATCTTGGTTCTTGTTGTTCTCATAAATGGTCGCCCCAACAATAGTTGAGTGGAATTTAGGGGCGACTCTTCCATATGAAGTACATAGAAATCTGCAGGAAATATCAGATTATTCACCTGCACAAGAACATCATCTACATATCCCTCAGGATATTTGTTAGACCTCTCAGCTAACTGAATAATCACATTGTCTTTTTTCAAAGGTCATAAACCTAAGGACTCATACACATTGTAGGGCATCACATTAATTGACGCCCCTAGGTCTAGCATTACATTCAAAAAAATGTGATTGTCCAATAACACATGGAACGGTGAAACTGCCTGGGTCTTTCATTTTTGGAGGGAGCTTGCGTTGGATAACAACTGAAACTGTCTCGCTCATCTTCACAACTTGCTCCTCACGTGTATGCCTCCTTGTTGTACATAGCTCTTTTAAGAACTTGGCATACTTGGGTATCTGCTTGATGCATTCTAGCAAGGGTATGTTCACCTCCACCTTGCGAAAGATGTCAAGCACTTCCTCATCTGATTTGTCCTTGTTGGACTTGTTGAACCTTGAGGGAAAAGGTAAACATAAAGATGGGTTAGTTTTAACTAAACCATTAAGATTGAAATCGTTTACCTTGGGTACTTCCTTGTTGGAAGTTGCCGGATCTTTTTCTCGATCCCTTTTCTTCATCACTTCGAGCTCTTCTTTGCTCACATCATGTTCGGCCTTGTTGTTGCCGTGTGCATCAATTTCGTCTTCCTCATTAGCTTCGGCTTCTCCCTTTTTCTTTTGTGCTTTAGGGATTGGTCCCTCCAACACTCTTCCACTCCTTATGGTTATTGCTTGAGCTTGCTCCTTCTTGGGGTTTTTGATCACATTGGAGGGTAACCTCCCTTGTTCATTAAACTGCCCCATGAAGTCCACAACCTGCCCCATTTGATTCTTGAGCTCGGTTATGTCCTTTGCATTGGTTTTTTATCCCACCAACAAAGCTTGTGTAGAAGCATTCAATTGGCTTTGCCCCATTGCTAGAGACTTCAGAATCTCATCAAAGTTAGGTGTAGTGGGCACACCGTGATTGTGTGGAACGAATGGGGGCCTTTGATATGGTACGGTTGCCTTTTGTTGGAATGGCATGGCATTTGGTTGAGTATTTGGTGGCACGTTGGGCTTGAGCACATTGTCATTGTTGCTGCATCTGAAGTTAGGGTGATCACGATACATTGGGTTAAAATTCTGGAATCCTCCTCCCATTTGAGGGCATTGATATGTTGGATGTCCTTCGACACACACCCCACACACTTGAGCACGTTGAGATTTCACAAGTTGTGCCATCATATTGGCAAGATTGTCAACCTTTTCTTCTAGAGCCGGATTGGCTCCAGTCTCATTTACTTGCTTAGCACGAATTGGAGTTTGAAATTGTTGATTTTTCAAAGCTCTAGTGTCAAAAAGTGCCTTGGCCTCCACATTCCCTTTCTCAAGGAAAGATCCTCCAGCTGCTGAATCAAGGAATTCTTTGTCATAATCGCGCATTCCTTCATAAAAGTATTGAAGGAGAAGGCCCTCACGAATACCATGAGCTGGACAAGAGGCAATGAGACTCTTGAACCTATCATAGTAATCACAAAATGGCTCGTCTTGAGCTTGTCGAATTCAGTTGAGTCACTCTGGATGCTGGAAAGTACTTGAGAAGGAACTCATGTACCATGGTGTTCCACGAGGTGATCTTTCCACTACGCACGGCAAACAACCAACTTCTTGCCTTAAGATCAAGTAAAAATGGAAAGGCTCTCATCTTCACAAGTTGCAAATCTGCTCCTCTTGGACACATGGACTCACATGTGAATTGAAAATGTTGCAACTTGCAAGTGAGAATTAGGATCTTCACCCGCAAGTCCATGGAATTTCGGTAATTCACTCATGAAACCACCACGAAGCTCAAAATCTTCAGATTTGCCGGCTGCTGCAGCCGGATAGGTGATGTTTGAAGACACCATGCCTCCTTCGGTCAAGTGTCCATTCTGCTCTCTGATTGATGCCATTGATGGTTGTGGATCAGGTAAATCAAAGTTCAGATTTGTTGGGAATGGACTTGTAAGTAGCTCAAACTCCGGATCTTCGTGGAACAAAGGATTAACTTCACACGAAACGTTGGATGGAAATGGTGATGTTGGAGCTACTATGTCACGATCAAAGAGTGACGATGTGGGGGAGACGAATTGATGCTCAAAAAGTGGTGTGCTCGGTGATTCTTGCTCAGTTCTATCTCCACAAATTCGGTGTAAGCGATCTTCAATTTCTTGTGACCAACCTGGAATGATGGACATTCATGTACCTGAGAATTTGTGAAGATCAAGTTGTAAATAAACAAGAATGAAAAACGAAAGGCAATTTAAATTTTTTTTAAGTATAGTTAGAGTTAGTGTTAGTAATATGAGTTAGTGATATTATAACAACAAGTAACGAAAATTTTAACATTTACAAAGTATAAGCTTAACAATTAGAAACGAGTATTGAAGTGTATAACATAAACGAAGTGTAAGTTTCACAAATTTTACAAGTATCAAACAAGCATTCGGTTTACAAAGTAACAAATGATTCGACATTAAATTTTACAAAATTTCCGAAATTTTTAGAACATACAAGTATGTCGAACTCTTAGTGTCTAATTGCTTTTATTCACAACTTTAAAATTCGAGGTACGTGGAGCAGAGGAGATAACAGTGCAATGGGCTGAAATAGTCCAAGGTAGTATCATGCTTTTATCCGATATACCTCAAAGATTAAAGGTAACGTTTTAATTCAAACTTTAAGACGTACTCATGCTCTCTCTACTTTAGGTTTCGAAGCTCGGTGGACGTGCGGCCTATGTGATATCGTCTAGACACAACATTCCGTGGTTTCAGAAGGCTAGAACGAAAGTTCTACTATGGAGCAAGGCAAGACTCGTTGTTGGTTACCACGGAGAGCGAACTCTCTATCGCCCCCTTCACAGAGAAGAGATAGCTGTCTATGGGCCTTGAGATCTAGTTAAACAAATCTTGACAACATAATAAAGACAAACGAACTAATAGGCGAACCTTTATGCCCCTTACTCAGTTTGGAATTTTTTGTTGACAGTACCACTATTGTCTAATAAAAGCCGCCTTCGACCTCATAAAAATGGATTTGCCAAGTCGTCGCTCGTATGAGAGTTGAGGGGCCAACAATAGAGTTTTCTATTATTGTTCAGGGCCACGTTTCTCAATCTCATAAAAGACGGATCTGCTAAGGCATCATTTGTATGAAGGGTTAAGGCTATAAATTGACAATAGTAACCTTACCTATTCATTCTTCCCCTCGGAACCAAAGTAAATAAAACACAAATAAACCTTTAAACTTCTAGCAATTTAACTAAGTGCTACAAACATATATCAAATGATAAAGTAAATTTCGGCAACATTATAAAACCAAAATAAAACCCTAATTACTATTACAAACTGAAAAATTAAAAATTATACAATTTGAAATATGAACAAATAAACAATTGTTACAAAGTAACACTTCATGAAATTAAACAATTTTAATTTCCCCGGCAACGGCGCCAAAAATTGATGGGACCCAAATTACACGCACATTTTGTACCTGCAAAATAATCTCATACATATATTACCCTTCTTGTGTCGAGTGTAGTATTGACAAGTAGGGATCGTTCTATCCGGGGAAATCAAGGGCATTTAATCACACAAAACATCACATATTAATATGGGGGGTTCGAGTTTATGTCTAATATCCTACTGAATTTTACGAAAAATAAAACGAATAAATAAAACCTAATTTAACATATATACATGATCATTATCTTCCACACATATCACTTTACACAAAACTGACATAATAAGTATCAAATTCGCACAAGGTAATAAAGTAGCAAAACGGCATGCAAGTAAGATTAATTTTAGTTGCAATTTAATTAGAGCCTTCGTGGTTCTTCTAATTAGTCAAAACTTCTTAATCATTTAGAACCAACTTCGTGCATAATTCTAAATATAGTGCTAATCAGTTTAAAGACACTTCGTGTAGAGATTAAACCAAGAAACACATAAGGACAATGAGTTGAATTGGAAACATATTAGCAAGTATGGCGTCACCTCATCTCACTTCGATATGTAAATTTTCAGAATTACTCTAGCCCAAAGAACTAACATAAGATGAATCAACTTCGTGTATAATCCATCTTATATTAAATTCGGCAATTGAAACCAACGCACAAGGATCAGCCATGGCCTTGGCTGCCCTCGTTCATCAATTTATATGCATATGAATTCAGAAAATTAACCAAAATATAATAAGAACACATGCGATTATACTACAATAATAATCATTGATTAAATTCGAAACTTATTATGATAAATAATTCGACAATCAAACATCCAAGCAAATTCAGAAATCCAAAATAGAATTAATACAATCAAATAAACATCCACAAATCCTTATAATCTTTATAGACAAAGTATCATAAGTATACAGAAAATATAAATCCATGAGAGTAGAGTGAATCACACTTTGAAGAACCTTGAAGAAAGCTTCGGCAAAGGGAGAATTCAGTGGTGGTGAAGTGGTGCGATTTTATGGCTAGGTGGTGGTTCGGCTTTTGTATTTTCGGTATGAAATTTGTGTAGAGAATTCGGCAGAATTTTGGTGTTGTGAAGGTGAAAAACAAGATACTATAACAAGGGCAGACGTACCCTTTATATAGGATAGAGGAGGGTGCTAGGGTTTCGGTTTTGTTAGGGTTTCGGCAAAGAGGTGTTGTGCCGAAACTCTCTTTGCTTTTCTTGCAAGGCAAGACTCTTCTTTTCCTTCCTTTACTTCCGAAATTCTTCTTAATAATTTCTGAATAAATTTGGCACAAACCCTAAATGAACTTGTATGGAATTAAGTCCACATTCATCCTTGAATTCTTCATGTAATTCGGCATTAACCCTAAATGAACTTGTATGGAATTAAGTCTACATTCATCCTTGAATTCTTCATGTAATTAGGCAAAACCCTTCCTATGCCGAATTCTTCTTTCCTTATGTAATCTGAATTCTTCTTCTCCTCTTCATGTGCACGGCATGCTTTCTATTTTAAATCCGATATTCTCCTTTGTTTCCAACGAAAATTCTTCAATTTATTCCTAAAAATAAGAGAGAAAATATATATAAGATAGAGAAGATAAAATGTAGCACAATTGATGATTTGATAGATTCCTGATTCTGTCAGGATTTCATAGTTCAACAAGGAGTTCGATTTTGATTGAAACTCTTAAAACCTTCGACGTTTTGAGAAACGTCGAGAGATTGTAGACTCCTAAACCGATTGGGATTCCTAATGCAATAATGAATCCTACTTTGAATCAAACTCTTCATAAATCATGCAATATTTGACAATTAAGCTCTTTTCACCAATAATTCTGCCAAAGATTCAAAACTAGACTCGATGACTCTATAGTACAACAATAAGAGTTAAACAATTGCATAAATGGGGATAAAACATATTAAGAACGTCGCATATTATGCTCTTATCATATGTCCATGTGTGTGAGTAGTGGATTTGAGCAAACAATGTATTTTCCTTAAATTTGATGATTGATGTATGTTTTAATCTATGGGTTCCTTCTCTTTATGCCTACGAAATGTGTTAGCTAGCTTTGTCACCTAGAAAGCATGTTTAGGTAAGTAATTAATCGGAACATGAAATTGACAACTTCTTGAATCCGTGAGCATGAGTTGTCTTTAGGTGGTGGATTAGTATTTCTTACGGGAAGTTTTAAGTTGCTTGGATTTCTTACTTTGAACTTAATGTGTTTGCCGTGAGTTTAATCGCTCTAAGGGGGTGTTAGACTTGCGGTACATAGCCCACTTGTTTTATAAGGTAATATAATTGGGATTAAGGTTGTGTGATTTAACTTGGCTCCAAAAGACTTTTTTAAATTGCATGATTAGTTAGTTTCTTGGTAGCTTCACCAAAGCACTAGGGGGATATTTGTCAACCATGTATTCACATCAATTATGGGTTACATTTGTGCATAAGTCTCTATTTCTCTCATTGATCTAGTCTCTACACTTGTTAGTTTAGTTTCCTTTATTTTTAGATTAGCATAAATTTAGTAAAAAATCAACAAAGCCGATTCACTACCACTTTTTAATACCATCCTCATGACCTTTAGCTTACAAAGGGCTAAGGTTGTGAATTGTAAAAAGGTAGATGCATGTGTTTTCTAGGTTTCATTTCGCGGTAATCTAGTTTGGGTAGAGTTACTCAATCCTTTGGGTACGATACTCTTACTTTTTCCCTCTATACTAAAACTTGACCTCCTATTCTTGGGAGTAAAACTTGTCACATCTCAAGCACAAGTACTAGCCTAAAGCTCTACCAAGTCTCTCAAGCACCAAACACCAAATACTTAGCCAAAACCCCGATACCACCACCTTCCATAAATTTTGTTCCATATTCTTACCTTCTGCCGAGCAGCCTTCCATCGCACCTTGAGGAGTCTTCTAAGGTTTCTAAAGTGTGATCCATACCTTCTATGGCTTATGTATTTGCTTATGTTTATGCGTATTGTATGAACTCGATTCAATTCTTGGTTTTTGTTAAACTCTTGTATGAACCGATTATTGTTTATGTAAAGTAGTTTTGCGATTTTTAACTTGTAATTCTTGTATGTTTGATAATTAGGACAGTGGTATTAGATGCATGATTAAGATTTAAATCGGTTAGTAAACTAAGGTTTGAGCATAAAAATCGGTATTTAGTTGCAGCTAGGATGTATTCTAAATGATAGGTTTAATGAACTAGAGTAATAACGAATATAGCTAGACTTAAAAGGTTGCTTTGATTTGTTTTGCTCACTTAGGGTAAAAACCTTAGATAACTTGCATGTCTAAATAAGATGATTGACAACCTTGCTTGTTTTCATGTCTCCGATACAGACTATTGTGCTTAATTGTTAAGTCCTACCCGGATTAACATAAACTTTTAGGATCTAGAACTACCCGTTTGATCTTAAAAACTTGATAAGTCTCACAATTAGGTTCATAGCCAAAAGCTCTAATTGTAACCGGAACCAAATATAAGTCATAAATTGTGTCGATACTTGTCCCTTACTTTCTTGCATGCATGTCTTACTTGTTAAAGAGTCTTTGTGTTGGATGCTTGTGTGAAAGATGTCGACCAAATTTGTATAAAGTAGATTTAGGTTTTATTTCGTGTCGTAGTAGTTTAGGGCAGCCTTGTAGCTGCCGATCCTCATATCACTATCCCCCATGAAAACGTGTGACTATGTAAATAAATGTGTGAATATTTGTCTAACATTCTTATATCTCAGGTACCCTTAATCCCCGACTAGAACGATCTCTAGTTGCTTATACTACTAACGATCTTTTGTAGGGTTATTATTGAAGATGTGCTTAGGCAACTCGTCAGCCATTCTCTGAGAGTAGGCCGAAAAGGTGAACACATAAGTCCAAGACACGAAACAAAAAGACACAGGTGAGCTTCTTCTCTTCCCCATCTTTTCCATCCAAAATTTGCTAAGCTCCCCTTTGCGTACCATTCTTCTTGTCATATGTGCTTTGGTTTTATATTTTTTTTGGAAAAGTGTCTGGCTGTTTTGGTGGGTGATGGTGAATGATTGAGAGGCAATTTATTTTTGGTGTTGAATAAGAGAAAGGTGTAGATTCAAGCTTTTAATTCTTGAAGCGTGAACTGCACTCATGGAGACATCAGAAACGATAAATGAAGAATAAGAAAGACCATGGAGTAACGATGCGAGATACCTGACTTTGGAGCCTTCGCGTCGTGTGATGATAATCTCTAGGTAACAATCAATTTCTCCTCTCTTGTTGTTTTCTTTTCCTCTCCTTTGGTACAGAGATTTGGACTCTGCCTCTTCTCACCCTTTTCTTTCTTTTCTGATCTCCCCGTTCTGTCCCTCCCTTTTTGCAGGCTAATGCTCTCTATATATAGAGGTCGCCGAACCAACTAGATAGGGATGAATTCGAATTTTTAATTCTGGTGGAGATGATGAAGATAATCTGTTGGAGGTTCCACCGAAGCAAATGTGGGAAATTTTCAAATTTGAAAGTAAACATGACATAGCTGGGTCAAAGCACAAAAGGTGGAGATGATGAAGATAATATGTTGGAGGTTCCACCTTTTGTTCTTTGACCCACCAATGTCATGTTTACTTTCAAATTTGAAAATTTCCCACCTTTGCTTCTGATATGTTGCAGATAAGCTGTTGGAGCACCGGATATGTTTTTGTTTTGGTAGCTATATGTTGAACTAGTCAACAATGAAACCTTTGTTGAATTTGAGAGATTGCTTGTAATTGAATCCCTATTCTTGCTGCCATTATCTTTTTTTTTTTTACCTCAACATCGTCGCTTGGAACGAACGTAGCTCCGCCGCCTACGGTGGCAGGAGCTTTCGGGCCTTGTAGCGCCACGCAACGGCGGTGGCTCCGGGAGAGTCATAGCTTGAAAGAAAGAGGAGGGAGAGACGAGCATTTTGGTGGGTGGCGCAAGATCTGAGGTGGCGGGACAGCAGAGAACGACGGAGGAGAAGGTTTGTTGTCGAAAATGGCAAGTGAACAGTAAAAATCGCGAAATTTTTAGAAAGCTGACTTTTCTGGAAACTTTTGACTTTTTTATATTTTTTTTACTATTTATAGAAATTTCTGATTTTGGAAATATCTTCAACATGTCGTAACTTCTTCATACGAAGTTTGTTTCACGCCTGTCATGTGTCTACGAACTCGTATCGTCGAGCTCTACGACTTTCGTGAAGGAAACGTTTCGAAATTCCTGACGGATCAAAAAGTCAACTTTTGACCCATCGAAATTTAAACGTTTTTCGGATTTTAATTCTCGAAATCACTTCTGACCTCGAGCAACAACTAATTCAAAATGGTATGAAATACGAAATTTCGTAAATCACCGTTCCATTAATTTCGAGGAATTTACACGAAATTGAATTATAAAATTGGAGTTACTACAACCTATTTGTTAATTAAATTATTATCAGATACTTTTGTGTAGTTTGTTAAAATTTTTATTCTCCATATTTTCTAAAAAACATAGCATATAAAAATTACCAAACCCTAAAGAACGCATCCACTCCCCATTTCAATATTTCAAATCTATACAAATCGAGGATTTCCCATTTAATTAAAAACAAAAGGTGTGTGACCTTAAAGATAAGTGTCTCTTTATCTCCCCAGAGCCTAGAGAACGGATCCCTTCCCCTAGTCTGTAATCCTACTCATCCGACGTCACATTCATTCTTGTGTTAGCCTCTGGCACGTTCAATAAGTTGTTGCAATCCTCGACTTGTCTACATTTGAAAAACTGAAATGGAGGGTGGATGCGTTCTTTAGGGTTTGATAATTTTTATATGCCTATATTTTCATTTTTCGAAAAACATATCAACATGACAAAAATAACGACCGGAAGAGGTGGACAAAGCTATTGTGACTGCTGATGTTGAAGAATCGTGACTAAGAACCCATTATAGTCTGATACGTTACGATCTTAAGAATTTCTGGTTTCAAAGTGGAAATTGGTAAGAAGACAGGAAAGAGTTAAAACCCATATCGACCAAACCCATTGCTCTTCTTCTTCCCTTTAAGGGTCCATGGATTGTTTATCTTCTTCCTCGTCTTCGTCCATGTAATTGGATTCAAGGCTGATAGTTATATAGAATTCCGAAAATTGAAACAGAGTGGTGGGAAAGAAGAAGATATAGAAGTGTTGATTAATTGCATAATTGTCTACCTACCCTTTCAGTATTTTCACTGTTCTTTCTCTTTACGGTATGCATTTTTATACAGAAATTAAACTATTGGGGAAGAATTAAAAATGTAGAAACAAATATGCATGCTCTTTCGAAATTTGTGATTTGGATATGGACCATGTTAATATACAGAGTAGTCATCGGAAAACAAAATGTTGATATATGCAGTGATTTTTAAGCTTATCCCATTTTTGGATTTTCAACTGTATATTAGTGGATTTTGTTTGTATATGAGGAATTACCTTGCAATTGATGCACTAGGGGATGAGATTTTGTGGATTGTCAATGGAGGGAGTCCTTTACAGATTGCAAAATAAGTAAATCGGAGATTCTAGCGCTCTGCAAACAGGTATGGAAGGAAGCAAGGTTCTGAATGCAATACTTCGTGTACTGTTTATAAGATTTTCCCTTTTTATAAAGGGGAAATCAATTAGACTTAAAGAAATAACAATGAAACTGAGGAAAGAGGCCACATGAATACATGAATAGAGTACAATGTGATAGGAGCATAAAATGCTACGTTCTTAATACGTTTTTACCTCTATTTATACTTTGTTTTACCCTTATTGTTGTAGAATCGAGTCATTTAGTTGAGTCATGAGTTTTTGGTAGAGTTACATCATAATCATGCTAAGTATAGATAAAAATGTATAAAAATGTCAAAAGCCGATTTATGAAGTCTT